>CAWUFW010014561.1:0-407628 GCA_963921515.1 Calotriton arnoldi
CTATTGCCCCTCTGTAGGTCAGACATGCCCGATGAGATGCCCTCCATGAACGACACCAGCTGAGTCAACAGCGCGGTGTGCGCATGGAGGACACTCAGCATGGCTGTCTGCCCTACATGGAGCTGGCGAAGGAGGTACACAGACTCCTCACTCAGGGCAGCAGGGGACACAGGGGCAGGGGTGCGGTGCCTGGCCCAAAGGAGACACGCTCCCGGACATGGGAGCCTCCACGGACCTGGGGAATGGGAGCCGATGGGAGGGCGGTGGTGGTGCTGGTGGTGGCGGGGACAGCAACACTAGCTGGGGTGTGGTGGCTGCTGACACCCGCCTCCACAAGGGAGTCATCCTCCGAGTTGCTCTGGTCCTCAGCTGAGGTGGATGCTGCTGAGGACTCCTCGGTGTGGCTCCCCTCGCCCTCCGTGCCACTGGGTCCCTCCGACCACTCCTCGGCTGCTGACCCAGTCTGGCTCTCCGGCTCCTCCTGGTCCGTGGAGCTGTCCCCTTCCGTGGCCGTGGATGTATCTGCAAACAATGGGGAAACAGACAGACATCAGTCACCTGCACATAACGCACACACCACTGTGAGCACAGCACATCCCAGAGCAAGCCCTGGCATCATTAGTTGTACATTGCTAAAAGTGCACTAATTGAACAGGAGAAGTCAATTGTCAGTCTGATGCCAAGCATGGCACTCACATCCCACATGGCCTTGCACCCATCTGTCTGGTGTCTGTTGGATTGCAACACCCCAGTGTTGACACATGCACCAAGTACACAGTAGTTGGACAGTGCAGAGGACACGGTGTGGACACATCACAGCTCTTGCCACTGAGTCAGTACAGGTTTACGGATGTAAGGGATGCCCAGAGTCAAATAGGAAATGCAAGTGATGCATTCCAGCGACAGACACCATGATGCACCCATGTCCTGATAGCCAGCGCCACTATGGTGTGCATGTAGCACATGTCACTCCCCTGCAGGATCACCAATCAGTAGACACATGCCATGGCGGAGGCATGACTGCAAAGTCATACATCACTGTCTCAGTGATGTATGACTTTGCAGCCAGACAACAACACTCTGCACTGTGTCACAATAGTAGGTCATGGGGAATGCAAGTCCTGGAGCTGCACAAGTGCACATGTACATCCCCCCACAACACATCCTCTTAACCCTCATCTGTCCAGGTCATACCTATTGGACATATGGGAGACCTGTGACACTACCCTACATGTCAGAATACAGGCATTGTGTAAGCAATGGACCCACCCATGATGCCCACCACAGAGTCAGGGAAACAGATGCTGTCTCCCACCTTGAGTCAAGCAAACTGCAAGGACACAGTCCTAAGTGACAGAATTCCCTGCATGTAAGGGCCACACCTGGGTATCAGATGAGGAGTGGGCAGTGCACAATAGAGGGACATGGCTCCTGGACAACATGACTGCTGTACTGTGGCAGTTCAACCTGGCCCGAGGAGGGCACATAACATGTTAGACAGAGTACACAGTGCAGTCTTTGACTCACCTCTCCTTGCTGCTCTCTGGCCTTCAGCTGCCCATCCAGGTCTGGAAAGACCACCGCCAGGATCCTGAGCATGTGGGGGTCAGGGTCCGTGTTCCGCCCCTCCTGCGAGGAGGCGACAGCTTCAGCTGGACCCGTGCAATCCTCCGGGTCCAGCCCCGAAGGTCCTGCCACCTCTTTTGGCAGTTGCGGATCCGGCGCTGGTAGACCCCCACGGACCGGACAGCCCGGACGATGTCCTTCCAGATCTCATGCTTCCGATGGGCAGAAGCCTGTCAGGATGACAAAGTGATAAGGACATTACTACACATACAACATATCCGTGCATGACACAGTTGCATATACATGTCGCAATCACAGGGGCACATGGTGTACCCAGGCAGTGCACGGCTGCCCATGGACAGTTTTCCAGAAGTCACTACATGGTATCATAGCATGGGGAGTAAAACCCTGTTCAGAAGCACTGTCACTGCACCATACCTGTCCAGTGCAAGTCACTACACACTATGGGGGGTGACAACTACTCAGTGAGCCTGCTAGCCAGTGGTGTGCTGACTCTCAGCCTTGCTAGTCAGACAAAATGCACATTCAGAAAGGCAGTGCACAGAACACTCACCTGCTCCCCTGGTGTCCCATACAGCTTGCTGTACTGTGGAAGTAGGCTGTCCAGCAGGGCCTGGTTCTCTTCAAGGCTGAAGGCTGGGGCTCTCTCCACAGTACGTGCCATTGCAGGGTCCAGAGGGGCAGAGACAGCAGCAGTGCAGTGGCAGATGTCGTCCTGGAGCATGTAGTGCAGGCAAGTGGGCTCTCAGGGGAACATGCAGCAATATATATGTGCTGGAGAGGCAGATACTGTCCCTTGTGTCCAAAGTGATAGGTCCAAGTCGTTTGCATCTTCTGAATCTGGCCAATCCATGGAATAGCAGCACCAAAACACGCCCACAGCATCCTTCAAATCTTCAACTTCATGACATACATTATTTTGCAACATTGTTGTGGGTGACCAACTGAATTTCCAGCAACCGACTCGTTTGAATATTCAAAACGCGTCCGTTGCCAGGCAAGCCCATTGTCAATGGAGTGCGCACCGATCGGTCCATTGCTGTTCAACGCGCACAGGGGTACAACGCGTACCGCGACACATTGAATGCAATGGGCCGGCCGGAGGCACCGATCGGTCCATTGCTGTTCAACGCGCACAGGGGTACAACGCGTACCCGCACACATTGAATGCAATGGGCCGGCCGGAGGCACCGATCGGTCCATTGCTGTTCAACGCGCACAGGGGTACAACGCGTACCAGCACACATTGAATGCAATGGGCCGGCCGGAGGCACCGATCGGTCCATTGCTGTTCAACGCGCACAGGGGTATCAACGCGCACTCGCACACATTGAATGCAATGGGCCGGCCGGAGGCACCGATCGGTCCATTGCTGTTCAACGCGCACAGGGGTACAACGCGTACCCGCACACATTGAATGCAATGGGCCGGCCGGAGGCACCGATCGGTCCATTGCTGTTCAACGCGCACAGGGGTACAACGCGTGCACCGCACATTGAATGCAATGGGCCGGCCGGAGGCACCGATCGGTCCATTGCTGTTCAACGCGCACAGGGGTACAACGCGCACTCGCACATTGAATGCAATGGGCCGGCCGGAGGCACCGATCGGTCCATTGCTGTTCAACGCGCACAGGGGTACAACGCGTACTCGCACACATTGAATGCAATGGGCCGGGCCGGAGGCACCGATCGGTCCATTGCAGTACAACGCGCACAGGGGTACAACGCGTACTCGCGACACATTGAATGCAATGGGCCGGCCGGAGGCACCGAGTCGGTCCATTGCTGTTCAACGCTGCACAGGGGTACAACGCTGCACCGCACACATTGAATGCAATGGGCCGGCCGGAGGCACCGATCGGTCCATTGCTGTTCAACGCGCACAGGGGTACAACGCTGCACCGCACACATTGAATGCAATGGGCCGGCCGGAGGCACCGATCGGTCCATTGCAGTACAACGCATCACTGTACATGTGACTGGCATATGTCAGCATGCCTGTCTCAGATGGACATATGCCAGCCACAGATAGCTCCCAGGGAGTGAGGGGCACACCTACATCACGACAGCCTGTCCAAACCTTATCATAAGGCATGTAAGGCTGCATTTCCTATTGTGTGTATGTTGGTGTACATGTTGTCCTGTGGGTGTCACCTGTGGGCAGCCACCCCCAGGCTGTGCACGTGTTAATGGGGACAGGATCCTGGGTGTTACGTGTACGTGACCACTGTGATGTGCAACTGTTCATATCTGTGCATGTGCCATGGTCACATTTCACAGTGGTGTTTGTGTATGTCATGTCACATACCCCGTGAGTCCCATGTGGGACGGTATGTTTGAGCCAGGGTGTCCCAGTGGCACAATAGTGATGGCCCTCCACAGTCTTTGTGCATGTAGTGTTTACAATGTCTCTGATTTCATGTGCACAATGGGAGACAGTCTCCACATCCACGTTGTGTGTGCATGGACTCTGATGTTGTGCATGTGTGTCACAGACGTCCATGGCTCTCCTGCCATGGCAAGTGTGGCCACTACCTGTGGGGGTCATGTTTGTTTTGTTGTGGTGTACACATGATACTCCAGGTGATGCCAGTGTCCATGTGGCATTACAGGGTCCCTGGGAATGTGCCTGTCGTTGAGCTGTGGTGCCTGGGGCACATCTGTCCTCACATGTCACTGGGGGGTGACTGTGACACAGCATCATGATATCCAATGGGCCAACCTGGGACAAATTGATGCCACCTGTAGGACCGTGTTGACAGATGTTGGCCATGTATGTACCATAAATGTCGTTCCGGTACTGCACACTTCATGTAGTTGTGCCTCATGATGATGTATGTTGGGATCTTGAGTGTGTTCAATGCCGCATATGTGGGGTGACTGACGATCTTGCTTACTTCTCCTCTGCACTGCAGGGCTCCTGCTGTCCATCGGCCATTCCCAGACCTGGCAACGATGGTGGAACGGGACAGCATCCGACGGTACCGCTTCACCAGGCAGCTGATTGAGGATTTGGCAGTGCAGTTGTCCCCACATTTGCAGCCTGGCCGGCCGTATCCTACAGCGCTGACCCCCAAGGTGAAGGTGATGGCAGCCCTACACTTCTTTGCCACCGGTACCTTCCAACATACTGTGGCGTCTGCTGGTGGAATGTCACAGACCATGTTCAGCCGTGTGCTCCGCGATGTTTTGGCGGCAATGTTGCTCTTCCTGAACCGGTACATCTATTTCCCTAGACTGCGACGACTCACTGACGTGAAGAGTGACTTTTATGCCCTGGGGAGGATGCCGCATGTCATTGGCTCCATTGATGGGACACATGTGGCTTTGGTACCACCACAGGCCCAGGAGCAGGCCTACAGGAACCGCAAGCACTACCACTCGGTCAATGCACTGGTGGTGTGTCTTGCAGACATGACCATCACACACGTGTGTGCCCGTTTCCCTGGTTCAGCACACGATGCCTTTGTGATGAGGAGTAGTCGCATCCCCAGGTTGATGGCACAGATGCAGAACCAGCGTGCCTGGCTTGTCGGTGTGTACTGACTTTGTGCCATTGTGTGTGATCTGATCTGTAGTATTCCGCCCACTTTTCCAAGTCAGCTGATGTGCACTTGTCTGTCCGTAGGTGACTCGGGATACCCCAACATGCCGTGGTTGCTGACACCCCTCAGGAACCCTGTGACACCTGCCCAGATGCGCTACAATGAGGCACATGGTCGGACCAGGAGAGTGATTGAGCGGACCTTTGGTCTCCTGAAGAGCCGCTTCCGCTGCCTGGACAAGACCGGAGGGTCCCTCCCATATGCCCCTGCGAAAGTGTGCAAGATTATCATCGTCTGCTGCATGCTTCACAACCTGGCAGTGCGGAAGGAGTTGCCTCTCATCCAGGATGACGATGACCAACATCCGCCACCTGTGGAGGATCCTGGCCTGGACCACGATGCCAGTGACGATGATGATGATGATGGTGATGGTGATGTCCGCACACAGCTCATCACCAACTTCTTTAGCTGAATGTGAGTATCCTGAGGTGTCATGTGAATGATGTGAGTTGGCATGATGTGTGGGTGGTGCTCTGGTGCTGTTGGAGTGTGTCCATGGGCTACTTGATAGGATGTGTGTTGCGATGTGTGGTGACAGGTGGGCTGTACTCCCCAACAGTGTTGACATGCTAACTTGGTTCTGGGTGGGTATCTTGTAACATGTATTGTGCATGAGTTTTGCTGTTCTGTCCTGTACTGCATTGCTTTTGACTGTGTGTCATTTCTGTCCTTCACAGGGTACTTTCAGATTCGTTTGGTGAACTGTGTCCACCGACGACGTGATTGCACATCCAGGCTGGTAGCTGTTGTGTCCCTACAGGTGATGTGCGCCACACCCATGGACTTCCTTCTGTCTACAGTTGTTGACTGTGTGCCCGCTACCAGGTGGGGTTACCTTGCATCTGTAGTGGTTACGGCATGTTGCTACTGTGTAATAAACCTGTGCTTCACTTAGTGATGTGCGTTGTCTGTGGTCACACATTTGACTGCCATTTGCTTACTGCACCTGTGGGCTACTTGACTACAACTGGGAATGGGTGTGGTGTCTGTGCATTGCACCGTCTTCCCTGGCAACATCAGTGTAGGCAATGAGTCAGATGGCCTAGGTGTGTATGTGTTGTGTAGCCCTGGTGGTGTGTCTCCCTCATATGTGTCACGTTGCCTGTACTCACATGCCTGTGTTGTCCTTGCTGTTGCAGTTCGCATACACTGTGTAATTTTGCAGTTCATCATCCCCATAACAGCACCCACGTTGGAATCACGACAGAGGCAAGTATGGTGTATTAGTGTGTTTATTGTGATAATAGTGCATAGGATGGATTGTGCTGTACATGAATCTTGCAATCCCAAGTTCCTAGATGAATAGAAAGTCCAGGTAGACAGGATCCCCAGTATCGGGGCCACTGTTGTCTGACACATTGTTCCAACTTATACTCCCCATGCAATGTGTGGGAGTAGTGTTGCCATCAACAGGGTGAACAGTCTGTGCACAAAGGCGAAAATCCAGAACAGGTTCAGGCTTCCTGGGAGTTGCGCTTGGCCATCAGCCTCTCACTTTCCCCTCCTCGGACGACCCCTCTTCTTGGGGGGGCCCTCAAGTGCAGGCTGCTGCGGTGCAGGGGACTCTCCGCCAGAGTCCTCCTCCCTCCCTGTGGCAGTTGCAGTTTGTTCGGTACCAGATGTTGTTGGCACACAGGGAGGTGTGGACTGGTTGCTGTTCATCTGGCGGAGGCATTGTAAAATGTCCCTGTGCACCGCCGTCATCTCATGTAGTACATCCCACTTGGACTCCACGCGGGTCATGTGGGAGTCCACACGTGACATGTGGGAGTCCACACGTGACATGTGTGACTCCACTTGGGACATGTGGGAGTCCAAGCGGGCATGATGGGCAGCCTGCTGCTGTTTAATGTCTCTGAGGAGCCCCACTACCTGGCTGAGCTCTCCGGTGCTGGACTGGTACGCATCAGCTATGCGTACCAGTTGTGGGTCTTCATGCACACCAGCAACGTCTGCAAGCAGCGACCTCTGTCTCCCACCCCTCCCACCACCCCTGCTGACATGTGCAGTGTGTGCAGTTGCACGCACAGATAACCCTGGTCCACCTTGGGGGTTGGTGGTGGTGGTGGTGTCCATGGCCCCAGGTTGGTCCAGGGTCACTGCGCTGGTGTTGTTCCTTATTCTGTCCATGTCGGCAGGGATGGTATTCGTGGTGACAGTCGTTGGAGGGGTGGGTGCAGGGGGTGCAGCTGGTGGACCTGCTGGTGCTGCAGCTGGTGGTCCTGCTGGTGCAGCATGTTGACTTGCACCGGATGTGCCAGGTTGTTCTTCATCGTCCGAGGAGGACAGAGGCTGTACGACGCCAGTGAGCTCGGCATCCTCTTGAGCCTGGGACTGGGACTCCTCAGCGTCTGCTGCTGTGTCCCTATCATCACCTGTTTTTGGGAGACACAAACAATGTATGTCATGTTTCTGCAGGCATCAGTGGTTGACACACCTGACAGTTGTGACTGTGCCTCGGGGTGCGGGCCTGTACATTGTATTGTCCTAAGTTGTCACAGTCAGGGGTTGATATTGGTGTGGCACATTGTCCTGCATTATTTGGGCATTTCTATGTATTCTCTGGGGTGTGAACATGGTCTGCATTGATTGTGTTTGGTTGACAGCCAGACCTCCTTCCCACCCACCCACCCACCCAGTCAGTTATCCCACCATGGAACGTGCTTGCATTGCAGGGAGTGGAAGTTGTCTCTCAGGATGTCAGTCAGTGGTGTCCTGCTGTTTGTTGGTGCACAGTTGGCAGCAGGGCCTTGTGCTCCCACAGCAGTAGCCAGTGTCAGCCATCTTGTGAGTCCTTCTCCACTCCCTGTGATGTGAGCATGGTTCAGGGTGGTGTTGATGGGACAGTTGTGGGGGTGAGCTATGTCTGTGACTACGTCTCCCATCATGCTATTGCCTCCACCCCCTTCCCAGCATGCCCATGCTTCCTTCCTTTTGACTCTGCTTCCCTGTGGGGTGGGCTGGCTGTGCTGACAGGATGGCTGGGAGTGTTGTCCTGGCAGTTGTTTGGCTAAGAGTCCCAAGAGTGTCCCTGTGCTTCACACAACATAACCCAGGGTGGTGGTGCTTTGTGGGATCTTGTGTTAGGATGGAGGGCATTGCATTCTACCAGGTGGGTACTGTGGAGTTTGTGTTGGGGGGGTGTGAGGGGAGGTGCTGGTGACTATAGTCAGTGCTGCAAGTCCCCCTTCCCACCCAGCCAGCCAGATAGCCCACCATGGAACGTGCTTGCATTGCAGGGAGTGGAAGTTGTCTCTCAGGATGTCAGTCAGTGGTGTCCTGCTGTTTGTTGGTGCACAGTTGGCAGCAGGGCCTTGTGCTCCCCACAGCAGTAGCCAGTGTCAGCCATCTTGTGAGTCCTTCTCCACTCCCTGTGATGTGAGCATGGTTCAGGGTGGTGTTGATGGGACAGTTGTGGGGGTGAGCTATGTCTGTGACTACGTCTCCCATCATGCTATTGCCTCCACCCCCTTCCCAGCATGCCCATGCTTCCTTCCTTTTGACTCTGCTTCCCTGTGGGGTGGGCTGGCTGTGCTGACAGGATGGCTGGGAGTGTTGTCCTGGCAGTTGTTTGGCTAAGAGTCCCAAGAGTGTCCCTGTGCTTCACACAACATAACCCAGGGTGGTGGTGCTTTGTGGGATCTTGTGTTAGGATGGAGGGCATTGCATTCTACCAGGTGGGTACTGTGGAGTTTGTGTTGGGGGGGTGTGAGGGGAGGTGCTGGTGACTATAGTCAGTGCTGCAAGTCCCCCTTCCCACCCAGCCAGCCAGATAGCCCACCATGGAACGTGCTTGCATTGCAGGGAGTGGAAGTTGTCTCTCAGGATGTCAGTCAGTGGTGTCCTGCTGTTTGTTGGTGCACAGTTGGCAGCAGGGCCTTGTGCTCCCCACAGCAGTAGCCAGTGTCAGCCATCTTGTGAGTCCTTCTCCACTCCCTGTGATGTGAGCATGGTTCAGGGTGGTGTTGATGGGACAGTTGTGGGGGTGAGCTATGTCTGTGACTACGTCTCCCATCATGCTATTGCCTCCACCCCCTTCCCAGCATGCCCATGCTTCCTTCCTTTTGACTCTGCTTCCCTGTGGGGTGGGCTGGCTGTGCTGACAGGATGGCTGGGAGTGTTGTCCTGGCAGTTGTTTGGCTAAGAGTCCCAAGAGTGTCCCTGTGCTTCACACAACATAACCCAGGGTGGTGGTGCTTTGTGGGATCTTGTGTTAGGATGGAGGGCATTGCATTCTACCAGGTGGGTACTGTGGAGTTTGTGTTGGGGGGTGTGAGGGGAGGTGCTGGTGACTATAGTCAGTGCTGCAAGTCCCCCTTCCCACCCAGCCAGCCAGATAGCCCACCATGGAACGTGCTTGCATTGCAGGGAGTGTAAGTTGTCTCTCAGGATGTCAGTCAGTGGTGTCCTGCTGTTTGTTGGTGCACAGTTGGCAGCAGGGCCTTGTGCTCCCCACAGCAGTAGCCAGTGTCAGCCATCTTGTGAGTCCTTCTCCACTCCCTGTGATGTGCGCATGGTTCATGGTGGTGTTGATGGGACAGTTTTGGGGCGGGCAATATGTGTGACTGCGACTCCCATGATGCTATTGGCTACACTGACTTGGCCAGCATACACAGAATTCCTTCCTTTGAGTGGTCTTCACTGTGTGTTGGTGTTGTTGTGGTGGCTACATGTGTGGATGTGTTTGTTAGTTCTATTTGTGCCACTGCCTAGCTGTAGTTGTGGTTGTGTTTGTACATGTGTTGGCACAGTTGGATGTGACTTTTTTGATGGCATGTGTTGTGTTTATCTGACTGACATACACATTTTGGGATGATTCTGTTCTAGTTGCTGTGTAATTGCTATGTGTGCATGGTTTGACTCTCCCCTTGACAGTGATGTGTGTGTTTTGTGGCAGTTTATTGTGTACATTTGTTGTGTACTCACCAGGCTCTGGGATGTTCTCTAGTCCATATACGCTCACTGGCGGAAGGATGGCCCGCACCTTCTCCTCCCAGGGCCTGAGGTATATTGGCTTGGCAGGAGGGCCACTGCCGGTCTGTTGGCTGTTGCTGTAGTCTATCTTCAGCAGGTCCCGTACCCTCCTGCGCACGTCATACCACCTGTTCTGGATGTCCGTCTTTGTGCGCCGACATGATGATTGGGCGTTCACCCTGTTGATGATCCTCTCCCACATCTTGGTTTTCTGCGACATGGGGGTCTGTTGGACCAGAGTGCCAAACAGCTGTGGCTCCACCCTGAGGATCTCGTCTACCAGGACTTCCAATTCACAATCTAGGAACTTGGGATTCTTCTTGGGGGCATGGTGATGGGTGGTGATGGTGAGTGATGTGTGTGTTGGTGTGCAGGTGAGGGTGTGTGAGTGTGTGTTTTGCTGGGTGTATGTGAGGTAGGTATTTGTTGGTGTGCTGATGGTGTGTGGCTTGTGTGAGGGATGAGCTGTGGGTGTGTGGTTGCTTTCTCTTGGGTGCTGGCAGTGAAATGGCATTTGCAAAGGCTCATGGTAGTGATTTGTGTCCTTTATATAGGTGGAGTTGTGGGTGTGTCTTTGTTCTCTGTCCCCACCCCCCCAGTATTTATTGGCTTGGTAATTGCTTGTTTGGGCTTTTTTGGTTGATTTTTCCTTTGTGCTGTTTGTGTATGTTGGAAACGTTCTTGTGACCGAGTCGGACCCTGCATTGGTCTCGTACGGTGTTTTCCGTTTCGTTCACGCTGTGTTTGTGCAGTTTTGTATGCTGCGTACGCGTCGGTCGCGGTGTATTGTATTGCTTCGGCTCGGTTTTGTATGCGTGTCGGTCGTACGGCTTGTCCTCCGTCCGACTCGGTCGTGTTTTTCGCGCCTTGCATCGTACTTTGCGGGTTGGAGTTGGCGGGTACGATTCGGTCGGATTTGTTCCGGGTGCGTGTCGGTCGGTTGGATTCGCGTGTTTTTCCGGCCGGATTGCTATTTTCCGAGCGGCTCGGTCGGTCGGCTTGGTTTCCTGACGTGTCGGTCGGATTTATCGCGGCTTGCATCGTACTTGGCGTGTCGGGCGCCACTGGTACGTGTCGGTCGGTATTTTTTCCGGATCCGAGTCGGTCGGTGCTTTTTCCGGCCCGAATCGGAATCGACCCCTAGGGCTTTTTAAATGTTGGTGTTGGGGAGTGACCCCTTGGGCAAGGGTCGCTCCCCCTTTATAAGGGTGAATTTTTGGGCTGTTTCTGCTCCCTTTGGGGGCAGATCGGCCTTATGCTTTTAGGCCCACCTACCACCTTTGCTTGGCTGGTGGATAGTGTGTGGACTAGTGCATTATTTGCATATGTGATTGTAATGTGTTTTTTCTCCTTTTTATTCTAGTGGAAAGCTTTTGATTCTTGTTTGTGGTTTCGGCAGTGGTTGATCTGCAGTTTTGCGTACTTGCATTTTTTTGGTAAGAAAAACATTTTCGTTGTGTTTACTCCAATTGAGTATTAATGTCATGCATTAATGAATTTTTTGTAAGTGGTGTCATAATAGCAGCATATTTAGTTAGTGTTTTGTGCATGAAATTCTTTGCGATGTGTTTTGCTTTGTCTTATGTGTAATTTTTTTATTTTTTTATTTTTTAGTGGGATACTGTTGGTCCTTACTGTGTCTGTGCAGAGTAGGTGGTGGTGAGTCTAGCTGCTTCTGGCAAGTGAGTGGTATAGTGTTGGAGTATATAGGTCTTTGTGCTAGAGCTACATTTTGTTTATTTCTTTTTTTACAAAGGGTTTGTTGTTGACTTGTTTGACAAGTTACCTTTATTAGTAAGCATTATGGCTAGCCGTAGAGTTACTGCTCAGCAGGTGGTTGGTATGCTTCTTGAATCTTCCTCTGAGCAGGATTATGAGACTGACAGTGCGTCTGAGGGAGAGGAGGGAGGGGAAGATTCAGGGTGTGAGTTCCTCTCCACATGGAATCATCGGATGATGAAGCTACTCTCAGTGCGGATGAAGCTACTCTCAGTGCGGATGAAGTACCTGTTTTAGAGGAGGACACTGATGTGCCGATGGTGCAAGAGGCATCTGGATTACAGCCTGGGGCTTTAAGGCTTCCCATTGGAAGTGCTGGACTCTGGGTTGATCCAAACATGGTGTTGCCTGCCTTTAGTGGTGATGCAGGGTGTAGAGTGGATTGTGAAAATATTTTGCCTATACAGTTTTTTCAGTTGTTCATGGACGATGTATTTTTGGGTGAGATTGTTGAGCAGACTAATTTGTATGCTGAACAGTTTTTGAGGGACAACAGTGTTAGGCTTAGGCCTCGCTCCAGAGCTACGCGGTGGACTCCCACAAATCTGGATGAGATGAAGAAGTTTTTGGGTTTGACTTCTTTGATGGGCTTGATAAGGAAGCCGTCCCTGGCTTCATATTGGTCTACCAGTCCCTTGATAGCAACGGCCATATTTCCTGCAATTATGAGTCATGATCGGTATTTACTTTTGCTTCGGATGCTGCATTTTGTTGATAATGCTTTGGCGTTGCCAAGAGATAACCCTGACTGTGACCGTCTTTTTAAGATTCGGCCTGTTCTTGATCACTTTGTAGATCGATTTTCAGAGATCTATACTCCAGGCAAAGAAATATCTGTTGATGAGTCTTTGGTCCTGTTCAAGGGCCGTTTGGTTTTTAGGCAGTACATTCCTAGCAAGAGGGCACGTTATGGAATTAAGATGTATATGTTGTCTGAGAGTAGGACAGGATATGTCTATAATTTCCGGGTGTACACTGGTAGGGATTCCAGTATTGACCCCCCTCGTTGTCCGTCCACTTTTGGAGTTTCAGAGAAAATTGTGTGGGATCTTGCTAGAGGACTTTTTAACAGAGGCCACCATTTGTACCTTGATAACTTATACACTGCTGTGCAATTGTTTAAGGAATTGTTCAAAGTGGACACTTTTTCTTGTGGCACAATCTGCTCTAACCGTAAAGGTTATCCAAAAGAGCTTGTTTGCAAAAAGCTTCAGAGGGGACAGTGCAGTGCCTTGCGTAGTGAGGAACTGCTAGCTGTGAAATTTGTGGACAGGAGGGATGTGTACATGCTGACTACCATTCATGATGAGAGTACTTCACCTGTGACTGTTTGGGGTCAGGTTGCTGAAGTGCGCAAACCTGTGTGCATTGTAGACTACAATAAGCACATAGGTGGTGTCAATAGAGTAGATCAGAGGTTGGAACCTTACACTGCTATTCGTAAGGCTTACATTTGGTATAAGAAGTTGGCCATCCATCTCTTCAATTTAGCAACTTTCAATGCTTTTGTTGTGTACAAGGAGTGTTCTTCTGCGTCAAAGATGACTTTTGTTCAGTTTAAGGAGTCTGTGAAGGCAGCCTTGTTGTTGTGGAATAGGCAAGTGTTCCTAGAGTTGGAGTGGTGGAGGATGTGGGTAGATTGAAAGATCGCCACTTTCCTGATTTAATTCCTCCCACGCCCAAAAAAACCAATCCCTGTAAGAGATGTAGAGTCTGCTTGCAAAGAGGTGTGCGGAAGGGGTCGTATGCACTGTGCCGATCCTGGGCTGTGTGTGCCCACATGTTTCAGATTGTATCACACTCAAAAGAGTTTTTGGGAGCAACCGTGAGTCTAATAGTGTACTGCCTGGTCTGTATGGTTTTATATAGTTGTTCAGTTTCACGTTTGGCAATAGAATGATGTCTTTAGTTACTGCTGCTGTTTTTGTAGTTATAGTTTTGTATCTAGTTGCAATTGGTTTGTGTTTCTTTCTTGTTAAAAAAGATTTATGACGGTGTGCGTGGACTGGCGCTTGGCTGGCGGTGTGCGTGGACTGGCGCTTGGCTGGCGGTGTGCGTGGATTGGCGCTTGGCTGGCGGTGTGCGTGGACTGGCGCTTGGCTGGCGGTGTGCGTGGATTGGCACTTGGCTGACGGTGTGCATGGACTGGCGCTTGGCTGGTGGTGTGCGTGGACTGGCGCTTGGCTCGCAGTGTGCGTGGATTGGCGCTTGGCTGGCAGTGTGCGTGGACTGGCGCTTGGCTGGCGGTGTGCATGGGGACTGGTGCTTGGCTGGTGGTGAGTGGACTGGCGCTTGGCTGGCGGTGTGCGTGGACTGGCGCTTGTCTGGCGGTGTGCGTGGACTGGTGCTTGGCTGGCAGTGAGTGGACTGGCGCTTGGCTGGCGGTGTGCGTGGATTGGCACTTGGCTGGCGGTGTGCATGGAGTGGCGCTTGGCTGGCGGTGTGCGTGGATTGGCGCTTGGCTGGCAGTGTGCGTGGACTGGTGCTTGGCTGGCGGTGTGTGAATAGTGACTTGCTGCTGGTCACTACACACACTGCTAGCTAAACGCCACTTCACGCAATCCGTGAGCTGGTGTGGTTGCTGTGTCAGGAATGTGGGCGTGTGAAAGTGATGGATGAGCCCTTGAATGGCGCTGTCTGCTGTTGTGAGTGTTGTAATGTGCTGGGCCCGCGGCTGGCGGTGTGAATGGTTTTGTTTGTGTCACACGTTTAAAAGGTGTATGAATGGCCTGTAAAGAGGTTGGTGCCTTGTCGTGGCTTTACAGCTCACGAGCTGTGAGTCAATGGTTCAGTTTCTCGTCCTTTCAATTACTAACAGTGCATTTCATTTTTGTGAAATCTCTGGTTAATACAGCTGTATATACTGAACCATCACTCACCCTCATGCCAAATCCAACCGGTATGTATGTGTGCTTGAGGAATAGGTGGTTGTGCAGAAATATTTGTCTTTTCTATCTTTCTCAAGCAGGGTGTACCTTGTCCCTTTTTGTGAAAGTTGTAATGTGTTGGTTTTGTGCCTGGTGGTGTGAATGGTCTTGTGTGTATCACGTATGAAAGGTGTGTGAATGGCCTGTAAAGCGGTTGAGGCCTTGACGTGGCTTTACAGCTCACGAGCTGCGAGTCACTGGTTCAGTTTTTTGTCCTTTCAATTATTGACAGTGCATTTCATTTTTGTGAAATCTCTTGTTAATAAAATGTTATATACTGAATCATCACTCGACCTCGTGCCAAATCCAACCAGTATGTGTGTGTGCTTGAGGAATACATGGCTGTGCAGTAATCTTTGCTTTTTTGTCTCTCTGCCAAGGTGTACATTTAATCTAAGAAATACCTACCAACTGTAGATATTGTTGTAAACTAAACACCCATGGGATTACATGGTGATGTCTCTCTTGTGGATCCCAACAAGTTATCTTACCCACAATGTCCTGCAAACCTCAAAATGTGACTGTCACATTTTCCTTGCATTATTGTGCCAAAATTTTCACGCTGCAGAAAGAAACAACAAATTTCCTACCCCCCAGCATTTCTCCAAGTATCCCAATTGAAATGGTACCTCACTTGTGTGGGTGGGCCAAGTACCTGCGGCAGGGAAGGGCCCAAAACCTATTGAGGAGACATCAAAATTACCTCTCACAAACCAACCTGGTTTTGCAAGGGGGGTCCCATGAGTTTTTGGCCCCGGGCTCGGCGGCCATCTAGGGAAACCTACCAAACCCACACATTTCTGAAAACTAGACACCCGGGGGAGTCCAGCAAGGTATGGCTTGCATGGGTCCCCCAACATTCTCCTACCCAGAATCCACTGCAAACCTCAATTTTAGATGAAAAAATCACTTTTTCTCAAATTTCTGTGTGGGAAAGTTCTGGAATCTGCGTGGATCCACAAATTTCCTCCCACCCAGCGTTCCCCAGGTCTCCCGATAAAAATGGTACCTCACTCGTGTGGGTGGGTCAAGGACCCGCGACAGGCAAGGGCCCAAAACCTAGTGAGGCGACATCAAAATTACCTATCACAAACCAACCTGGTTTTGCAAGGGGGGGTCCCATGAGTTTTTTGCCCCGGGCTCGGCGGCCATCTAGGGAAACCTACCAAACCCACACATTTCTGAAAACTAGACACCCGGGGGAGTCCAGCAAGGTATGGCTTGCGTGGGTCTCCCAACATTCTCCTACCCAGAATCCCCTGCAAACCTCAAATTTAGCTGAAAAAAATCACTTTTTCTCAAATTTCTGTGTGGGAAAGTTCTGGAATCTGCGTGGATCCACAAATTTCCTCCCACCCAGCATTCCCCCAGGTCTCCCGATAAAAATGGTACCTCACTCGCGTGGGTGGGTCAAGGACCCGCGACAGGCAAGGGCCCAAAACCTAGTGAGACGACATCAAAATTGCCTATCACAAACCAACCTGGTTTTGCAAGGGGGGGTCCCATGTGCTTTTTGCCCCGGGCTCGGCGGCCATCTAGGAAAACCTACCAAACCCACACATTTCTGAAAACTAGACACCTGGGGGAGTCCAGCGAGGTATGGCTTGCGTGGGTCTCCCAACATTCTCCTACCCAGAATCCCCTGCAAACCTCAAATTTAGCTGAAAAAAATCACTTTTTTCTCAAATTTCTGTGTTGGAAAGTTCTGGAATCTGCGTGAATCCACAAATTTCCTCCCACCCAGCATTCCCCCAGGTCTCCCGATAAAAATGATACCTCACTCGCGTGGGTGGGTCAAGGACCCGCGACAGGTAAGGGCCCAAAACCTAGTGAGGCGACATCAAAATTACCTATCACAAACCAACCTGGTTTTGCAAGGGGGTCCCATGAGTTTTTGGCCCCGGGCTCGGCGGCCATCTAGGGAAACCTACCAAACCCACACATTTCTGAAAACTAGACACCCGGGGGAGTCCAGCGAGGTATGGCTTGCGTGGGTCCCTTAACATTCTCCTACCCAGAATCCCCTGCAAACCTCAAATTTAGCTGAAAAAAATCACTTTTTTCTCAAATTTCTGTGTGGGAAAGTTCTGGAATCTGCGTGAATCCACAAATTTCCTCCCACCCAGCATTCCCCCAGATCTCCCGATAAAAATGATACCTCACTCGCGTGGGTGGGTCAAGGACCCGCGACAGGCAAGGGCCCAAAACCTAGTGAGGCGACATCAAAATTACCTATCACAAACCAACCTGGTTTTGCAAGGGGTCCCATGAGTTTTGGCCCCGGGCTCGGCGGCCATCTAGGGAAACCTACCAAACCCACACATTTCTGAAAACTAGACACCCGGGGGAGTCCAGCGAGGTATGGCTTGCGTGGGTCCCTTAACATTCTCCTACCCAGAATCCCCTGCAAACCTCAAATCTAGCTGAAAAAAATCACTTTTTTCTCAAATTTCTGTGTGGGAAAGTTCTGGAATCTGCGTGGATCCCCAAATTTCCTCCCACCCAGCGTTCCCCCAGGTCTCCTAATAAAAATGGTACCTCACTTGGGTGGGTAGGCATAGTGGCTGCAACAGGAAATGGCCCAAATCGTACTGTGGAGACTTCAAAATTACCTATAACAAAACTACCTTGTTTTGGGGAGGGGGCACCTGGGGTTTTGGCCCCGTGCTCGGTGGCCATCTTGGGAAACTACCAAACCCAAACATTTCTGAAAACTAGACACCCGGGGGAGTCCAATGAGGTATGGCTTGCGTGGATCCCCCAACGTTTTCCTACCCAGAATGCCCTGCAAACCTCAAATGTAGCTGAAAAAAACACATTTTCCACATATTTTTGTGTGGAACCACCGTGCCGGCACAAATGTCCTATCCCACAGCGTTCCCCTGAGTCTCCCGAGTAAAATGATACTTACTTGTGTGGGTGTCCAATGCAGAATTGGCTAAAAACGTAGCGCTTAGAATTCTCGGTGCTATACCCTTAATCCCTTTGTTTTGGGCTCTTCCCAGTCACAGGCCCTTGCCCCACCCACACAAGTGAGGTATCATTTTACTCGGGAGACTCAGGGGAACGCTGTGGGGTAGGACATTTGTGCTGTGTGGGTTTGGTAGGTTTCCCTAGATGGCCGCCGAGCCTGGGGCAAAAAACTCATGGGACACCCCTTGCAAAACCAGGTTGGTTTGTGATAGGTAATTTTGATGTCGCCTCACTAGGTTTTGGGCCCTTGCCTGTCGCGGGTCCTTGACCCACCCACACGAGTGAGGTACCATTTTTATCGGGAGACCTGGGGGAACGCTGGGTGGGAGGAAATTTGTGGATCCAGGCAGATTCCAGAACTTTCCACCACAGAAATGTGAGGAAAATTTGTTTTTTTGACAATTTATTAGGTGTGCAAGGGATTCTGGGTAACATAACATGGTGACAGCCAGTCAAGTCACCCCATCCTGGATTTCCCTGGGTGTCTAGTTTTCAAAAATGTATAAGTTTGCTAGGTTTCCCTAGGTGCCGGCAGAGCTAGGGTTAAAAAACTACAGCTAGGCACTTTGCAAAAAAGGGTCATTTTTCACTGTGAAAATGTGGTGTGTCCACGTTGCGTTTTGGGGCGTTTCCTGTCACGGGCACTAGGCCTACCGACACAAGTGAGGTACCATTTTTCTCGGAAGATTTGGGGAACGCGGGAGGGTGGAATTTTGTGGATCCACGCAGATTCCAGAACGTTCCTCCACAGAAATGTGAGGAAAATGTGTTTTTTTGGACAATATTTTAGGTTTACAAGGGATTCTGGGTAACAGAACCTGGTGACAGCCAGTTACGTCACCCCATCCTGGATTCCCCTGGGTGTCTAGTTTTCAAAAATGTATAGGTTTGCTAGGTTTCCCTAGGTGCCGGCAGAGCTAGGGTTCAAAAACTACAGCTAGGCATTTTGTAAAAAAGGGTCATTTTTCACTGTGAAAATGTGGTGTGTCCACGTTGCGTTTTGGCCGTTTCCTGTCACGGGCACTAGTCCTACCCAGACAAGTGAGGTACCATTTTTCTTGGAAGACTTTGGGGAATGCGGGGTGGGTGGAATTTTGTGGATCCACACAGATTCCAGACCTTTCCACCACAGAAATGTGAGGAAAATCAGTTTTCTTGGACAATTTTTTAAGTTTGCAAGGGATTATGGGTAACATAACCTGGTGACAGCCAGTCAAGTCACCCCATCCTGGATTCCCCTGGGTGTCTAGTTTTCAAAAATGTATAGGTTTCCCTAGGTGCCGGCAGAGCTAGGGTTCAAAAACTACAGCTAGGCACTTTGCAAAAAAGGGTCATTTTTCACTGTGAAAATGTGGTGTGTCCACGTTGCGTTTTGGGCCGTTTCCTGTCGCGGGCACTAGGCCTACCCACACAAGTGAGGTACCATTTTTCTCGTAAGACTTTGGGGAACGCGGGGTAGGTGGAATTTTGTGGATCAACGCAGATTCCAGAACTTTCCACCACAGAAATGTGAGGAAAATATGTTTGTTTTGACAATTGTTTAGGTTTGCAAGGGATTCTGGTAACATAACCTGGTGACAGCCAGTCAAGTCACCCCATCCTGGATTTCCCTGGGTGTCTAGTTTTCAAAAATGTATAAGTTTGCTAGGTTTCCCTAGGTGCCGGCAGAGCTAGGGTTAAAAAACTACAGCTAGGCACTTTGCAAAAAAAGGGTCATTTTTCACTGTGAAAATGTGGTGTGTCCACGTTGCGTTTTGGGGCGTTTCCTGTCACGGGCACTAGGCCTACCGACACAAGTGAGGTACCATTTTTCTCGGAAGATTTGGGGAACGCGGGGAGGGTGGAATTTTGTGGATCCACGCAGATTCCAGAACGTTCCTCCACAGAAATGTGAGGAAAATGTGTTTTTTTGGACAATATTTTAGGTTTACAAGGGATTCTGGGTAACAGAACCTGGTGACAGCCAGTTACGTCACCCCATCCTGGATTCCCCTGGGTGTCTAGTTTTCAAAAATGTATAGGTTTGCTAGGTTTCCCTAGGTGCCGGCAGAGCTAGGGTTCAAAAACTACAGCTAGGCATTTTGTAAAAAAGGGTCATTTTTCACTGTGAAAATGTGGTGTGTCCACGTTGCGTTTTGGCCGTTTCCTGTCACGGGCACTAGTCCTACCCAGACAAGTGAGGTACCATTTTTCTTGGAAGACTTTGGGGAATGCGGGGTGGGTGGAATTTTGTGGATCCACACAGATTCCAGACCTTTCCACCACAGAAATGTGAGGAAAATCAGTTTTCTTGGACAATTTTTTAAGTTTGCAAGGGATTATGGGTAACATAACCTGGTGACAGCCAGTCAAGTCACCCCATCCTGGATTCCCCTGGGTGTCTAGTTTTCAAAAATGTATAGGTTTCCCTAGGTGCCGGCAGAGCTAGGGTTCAAAAACTACAGCTAGGCACTTTGCAAAAAAAGGGTCATTTTTCACTGTGAAAATGTGGTGTGTCCACGTTGCGTTTTGGGCCGTTTCCTGTCGCGGGCACTAGGCCTACCCACACAAGTGAGGTACCATTTTTCTCGTAAGACTTTGGGGAACGCGGGGTAGGTGGAATTTTGTGGATCAACGCAGATTCCAGAACTTTCCACCACAGAAATGTGAGGAAAATATGTTTGTTTTGACAATTGTTTAGGTTTGCAAGGGATTCTGGTAACATAACCTGGTGACAGCCAGTCAAGTCACCCCATCCTGGATTTCCCTGGGTGTCTAGTTTTCAAAAATGTATAAGTTTGCTAGGTTTCCCTAGGTGCCGGCAGAGCTAGGGTTAAAAAACTACAGCTAGGCACTTTGCAAAAAAAGGGTCATTTTTCACTGTGAAAATGTGGTGTGTCCACGTTGCGTTTTGGGGCGTTTCCTGTCACGGGCAATAGGCCTACCGACACAAGTGAGGTACCATTTTTCTCGGAAGATTTGGGGAACGCGGGGAGGGTGGAATTTTGTGGATCCACGCAGATTCCAGAACGTTCCACCACAGAAATGTGAGGAAAATGTTTTTTTGGACAATATTTTAGGTTTACAAGGGATTCTGGGTAACAGAACCTGGTGACAGCCAGTTACGTCACCCCATCCTGGATTCCCCTGGGTGTCTAGTTTTCAAAAATGTATAGGTTTGCTAGGTTTCCCTAGGTGCCGGCAGAGCTAAGGTTCAAAAACTACAGCTAGGCATTTTGTAAAAAAAGGGTCATTTTTCACTGTGAAAATGTGGTGTGTCCACGTTGCGTTTTTGGCCGTTTCCTGTCACGGGCACTAGTCCTACCCACACAAGTGAGGTACCATTTTTCTTGGAAGACTTTGGGGAATGCGGGGTGGGTGGAATTTTGTGGATCCACGCAGATTCCAGACCTTTCCACCACAGAAATGTGAGGAAAATTAGTTTTCTTGGACAATTTTTTAAGTTTGCAAGGGATTATGGGTAACATAACCTGGTGACAGCCAGTCAAGTCACCCCATCCTGGATTCCCATGGGTGTCTAGTTTTCAAAAATGTATAGGTTTCCCTAGGTGCCGGCAGAGCTAGGGTTCAAAAACTACAGCTAGGCACTTTGCAAAAAAAGGGTCATTTTTCACTGTGAAAATGTGGTGTGTCCACGTTGCGTTTTGGGCCGTTTCCTGTCGCGGGCACTAGGCCTACCCACACAAGTGAGGTACCATTTTTCTCGTAAGACTTTGGGGAACGCGGGGTAGGTGGAATTTTGTGGATCCACGCAGATTCCAGAACTTTCCACCACAGAAATGTGAGGAAAATGTGTTTGTTTTGACAATTGTTTAGGTTTGCAAGGGATTCTGGGTAACATAACCTGGTGACAGCCAGTCAAGTCACCCCATCCTAGATTCCCCTGGGTGTCTAGTTTTCAAAAATGTATAGGTTTGCTAGGTTTCCCTAGGTGCCGGCAGAGCTAGGGTTCAAAAACTACAGCTAGACTTTTTGAAAAAAAGGGTCATTTTTCACTGTGAAAATGTGGTATGTCCACGTTGCATTTTGGGCCGTTTCCTGTCACGGGCACTAGGCCTACCCACACAAGTGAGGTACCATTTTTCTTGGAAGACTTTGGGGAACGCGGGGTGGGTGGAACTTTGTGGATCCACGCAGATTCCAGAACTTTCCACCACAGAAATGTGAGGAAAATGTGTTTTTATGGACAATTGTTTAGGTTTGCAAGGGATTCTGGGTAACATAACCTGGTGAGAGCCAGTCAAGTCACCCCATCCTGGATTCCCCTGGGTGTCTAGTTTTCAAAAATGTATAGGTTTGCTAGGTTTCCCTAGGTGCTGGCAAAGCTAGGGTTCAAAAACTACAGCTAGGCACTTTGCAAAAAAAGGGTAATTTTTCACTGTGAAAATGTGGTGTGTCCACGTTGCGTTTTGGGCCATTTTTCTTTCGCGGGCACTAGGCCTACCCATACAAGTGAGATACCATTTTTCTCAGAAGACTTTGGGGAACGCGGGGTGGGTGGAATTTTGTGGATCCACGCAGATTCCAGAACTTTCCACCACAGAAATGTGAGGAAAATGTGTTTTTTTTGACAATTGTTTAGGTTTGCAAGGGATTCTGGGTAACATAAGCTGGTGAGAGCCAGTCAAGTCACCCCATCCTGGATTTCCCTGGGTGTCTAGTTTTCAAAAATGTATAGGTTTGCTAGGTTTCCCTAGGTGCCGGCAGAGCTAGGGTTCAAAAACTACAGCTAGGCACTTTGCAAGAAAAGGCTCATTTTTCACTATGAAAATGCGGTGTGTCCACGTTGCGTTTTGGGCCGTTTCCTGTCGCGGTCACTAGGCCTACCCACACAAGTGAGGTACCATTTTTCTCGGAAGACTTTGGGGAACGCGGGGTGGGTGGAATTTTGTGGATCCTCGCAGATTCCAGAACTTTCCACCACAGAAATGTGAGGAAAATGTGTTTCTTTTGACAATTTTTCAGGTTTGCAAGGGATTCTGGGTAACAGAACCTGGTGAGAGCCAGTCAAGTCACCCCATCCTGGATTCCCCTGGATGTCAAGTTTTCAAAAATGTATAGGTTTGCTAGGTTTCCCTAGGTACCGGCAGAGCTAGGGTTCAAAAACTAAAGCTAGGCACTTTGCAAAAAAAGGGTCATTTTTCATTGTGAAAATGTGGTGTGCCCACATTGCGTTTTGAGCCGTTTCCTGTCATGGGCACTAGGCCTACCCACACAAGTGAGGTACCATTTTTATCGGGAGACTTAGGGTAATACAGAATTGTAGAGCAACTGTTATTACCTATTGACTTTCGATGCATTTCTGCCTTCCAAATGAAAGACAATGGGTAAAAAAGAAGTCATTTTGAAAAGTGACCTATAATTCTCATGCTAGTATGGGTACTCCCAATTTCGGAAATGTGAAAATATCTACTGTTTCTAAACTCTACATTTTGTTCCCATTTCAGAAATACATAGGTGTCTTTCATACCGATTTTTACATGTATACATTTTCCCAGAATAATTGCTATATACCCGGTACATAATAAAAAACCATTGCAAGACGCTGCTCAGTTATTGCCTCTGGGTTCGTCGGGTTCTTGGTGAACCTACAAGTCCTATATATCCCCACAACCAGAAAGGTCCAGCGGATGTAACAGTATATTGCTTTCAAACAGTTGTCATAATTAGAAGAAGTTACAGGTGAAAACGTTGACACAAATGGCTGTTTTTTCAACTAATTTTCAATTTTTCCTATATTTAACTGTTAGTTTCTGTAAAGAAACCTTGAAGGATCTACACAAATTACCCCTTGCTGAATTCAGATTTCTGTCTACTTTTCTAAAATGTATAGCTTTCCAGGATCCATTATTGCTTTCATACCCATTTCTACCATTAACTGGAAGAAGGTTGAAAGCACAAAAATAGCAAAAATAGGCTATGTCCCAGAAAAATGCCAAAACTGTGTAAACAATGTTGGTTTTCTGACAAAAGTCTGCTTGTCCCTGAAAGCTGGGAAGATGGTGATTTCAGCACCACAAACCCTTTGTTGATACCATTTGCAGAGAAAAAACCAGACGCTTTCAACTGTAGCCCTTTTTTCCCATTTTTCCCCAAAAAACTAAATTTTAGCTGTATTTTGGCTAATTTCTGGGTCCCCTCCAGGGGAATCCACAAACCCTGGGTACCTTTAGAATCCCCATGATGTTCGAAGAAAAGGACGCAAATTTGGCGTGGATACCTTATGTGGTCAAAAAGTTACAGGGGTCCAAGCGCGAACTACCCCAAATAGCCAAAAAAAGGCTTAGCACAGGGGGGGGGGGGAGAAAGGCCTAGCAGCGAAGGGGTTAAAAAGCATGGAGCACTAAGCGACTTGGAAATACGAGAGGGAATGTAAGCACAGCAGAGGGGTTATTAGGAAACACAGGAGGTTTGAGAAAATGAGACCGGTTCTCTTCAAGGGAGGACCTTTAACCACAAAGTGGTGAAAGGGTGAATTGTTGCTTATATGTGTAAATGTATGTCAGTGACTGTTGATTGTAATCTTTTGTCATTACTATAAGTACCCGAATGAGGTACTAATGGCTGGCGTGGCACAATTCAGTAAGAAGGGAAAATCCTGCATTAGGGCTAGGAGTCAGGCACAGCATATGGGCGAACATTTTGTAGGGGAGCATCTGTGTGAAGGACGGTGCGGAGTCACAGAAGCAGGGAAGGGATGCCGAGACATGGACAATGATAGGAGTGGAAGTTCCTGTGCGGATGAGAAATTATAGAAATCGGCCCTATTGCACCTGCAAATGCAATAAAAACGACTCCTTGTCCACAGGCGATTGAACTGAACATCCATGCCTAGAAGTGTGGAAAATTCATGACATGCCTCACCTTTAGTCATTTGCAACGCCCTTTAACTCTGGCCCCTTCCCCCTCCCCCACATTGCCACTCAACGCAGTTTGACGAGTTCCTGAACCTCCCCCTCCCCCATTTGAAGCATTACATTATTGGAGGCAGCCAGTATGTGTGTATTATCTGTGTCGGTCTCAAGTCCATCTATATCAGCATCCAATGTCAGCACCCAGCCAAAAATGCAAACAAATGAAGCCTTGATAAGGGTAATACTTAATCCTTAGAATCGAACTGATTCGATTCTGATGGTCAAAGATTAATCAGACAATAGGTTGCCCACGTCATACCGCAGAAATCCTATGCATAGGACAGGATGTGGGTGAACTGATGAAAGCACCGCGGGCTCCTCTGATTAACATGAACTGGGAAGCAGGACAGTTCCATTTACATAAAACCTGCACTGTCAGAGGCATGCTGCTGACGCAAGCCAATGGCAACCACAATCCTGACACTGCAACTGGCCACAGTGGGAGAGGGAACAAGGAAGTTCATCTTTGTAAGCATAATGTAAGGCCATTCCATGAATATGAAAGAGAAAATGTGGCCAAGTTGTTAAAATTCTGGTTGTGAAACCTCCAGACTACAAATATTTTTTCATTGTTTCCCAATCTTATTTTATTGATTTTTTTCTTGTTGGAAGGCACCTAAACAAAGAAAATCTTCATATAGATGGGAACACGCAGGAGCCACATTGTCAAAGATATAGTCGAAGGAGAGCAAGCAATTACAACTATAAGAAAAGAACTCAACAAAATAAACGATTAATACCTTTTCAAAATGAACAACGTTAAAAATAAGACAAATGGGGAAGAAGCAAATCTCAAACTGCATCTATGTATTACGTTATCGGCGATAATTTTAAATAATAAGCAGGCACATGCATCAAAAGAAAAACCGGTCGCAAACGGGCAGATTCTCAGAAGATGATGCATCCCAAATGCAAAAATCGCAATTTAAGTAATCTCTAAATTGCGATTACTTAAATTGCGATTGCATTTAAGGAATCGCAAATTGAGATTCCTTAAATGCAATGCAACAAAGTAAAAAAATTAGCGATTTCACTACTAGGGGCGCAATTTACCATGAAGTTGAACTTCATGGTAATTTGCAAAAACTTTGAGAAATGCACTAAAGTGTATTTTTCAAAGTTGAAGGTTACACACACACATGTGTGTGCGCAACATATGTGCACGGATCAATTTCAGGAGTGCAATAGGGTGTCCTTTTGACACCCCTGCACCCTTGAAATTGCATGCGCAATTTGCGAGTAGCTATTGGTACTCGCAAATAGCGCTCGCAATTTCCCATTCAGGCCCATAGGAATGAATGGGAAGCCATTCCTTATTTTGCGACTCGCAAGGAATGTGAAGGAATCGCTATTATTATAGCGATTCCCACATGCATAGGATTTTGCGAATCCTTAATTGCGAATCCTTAATAGTCGCTATTAAGGACTCGCAAAATCCTAGCTTGATGCATGTGCCAGAAGGTTAACTAAAACTGTACAATTACGGCCAAGTACCATCGAAGAGCAAAAAAGAAACATGACAATCCATTTATTTCGTTAGTAAAATTGATGTAAAGAAAAACCTCTATCAATAGGGGGAGGGGCCTACAATTGCCACCTCAAAAGTGCTCTCATTGGGGCGTGGCCTACAGCCGGAGGAAATGGCCACATTCTAGTGCGGCTCCGATACCGTTACCCAGAATCCTGTTAAAATCCGAAATGTATCTGGCCAATTAGGCACATACCTGAAGGTGGTAGCCCATCGACATCTTGGGCTACTCTGAACACGGGTCGGAGCCACCGGATCTACAGTGCAGCATGAAGAGCAGCAGGCCCTGAGGCAGCAAAGGCGAGGTGGAAAATGGCGGTGCCCGGAGCTCCGCCCAGACTGTAGCTGGGAAGGAAAGAACCAGGTGCAGACCCCATGAACAGATGCCGAAGACGAAGACACCAACAAGTGGAAGCTGTAGCAGCTTGAATGACAGCATATCGAAGTACTACTCGGGGCGAACAACGGAGGGTCGACTGCCGGGAGCCAGGGAGGAGGAAGCGCGAGTTTGTGAGCCTACAGCAGGAACCGGTGGGCGGCCCCCACGCTCGCCACCGCGCCTGGGATCGTTCTGCAGTACCCAGCGGCGGCGCGAGACAATGAAGATCAGTGACAAGGCAAAGTGCGACCCTGAACCTAATGCCGGAACCCGCTGGCAGTGATCACCGAGCCGCAATCTCCAAAGCCGCCCAGAGACACTGGGGCGGGGCGGAAGGCCAGGGAGCAGGAGGAAGACAACGGGTGGCTGAGCAACGGACATTGGAGCCCAGGGGCAGCGGCCTGTTTGGGGTTGAGGCGGTGAGTGAGGGGATACGCTGCAAGCAAGTAAAAGCAGCCAAAGGCAAAAAGATATAGAAACTGCACAGGGCAAATCGGCTGTAACATTGGAGGAGGAGTGTCTCGAGCCCTAGTTGAAGGGCACACCACAAGCCCCACGGCCGCCCGCCAAAACATTAAGTAAGGCACCGGGGAAGGGGGGAAGGAGCAGAAAAGTGCCAGTAGACTACAGGACCGGAGGGGCCAACTGAACCCCGGCTCATTGGGCTAACAGTAGCGGCAACAGCGAGGTGCACCTAGGGGGCAGGAAACAGAGTGCGCAGACACTAAAAGGCGCTGAGAGAAGACGGCAAGGAACCAGATAAGCTGAGTCTCTCCGGCCTCAGCCCCAGAGGTAACCATATAATTAAAGGAACTATCAATAGCACTCGCATTACTGACACGAGCACTGCAGTCCCTTCGGGATCCACGCAACCCTCCCCCGCTCCGGATCTCCGGACAATCAACATGCATCCAACATGGCGCAGAGAGAGTAAGGACTAAATCTAACATCTATATAAGATTTCGAGGGCAACTGATATACTGCCCAGGGGCTTTGTGGCTGGAGTGGTATAACCAGGGAAACCCGACAGGCCGTACAGGGCGCGCTTGCCCTAAAGCAGGCGGGGGGATTACCACAACACCGGAACACACGAGCAGTCACAAGCCACAAGATGGCAGGCAGAAAAGGTGGCAAAGCCACACTACAGACAAAGCTGGATAAATACAATTGGGCCAAAAGTGGCGAGGAACCAGAGACCACAAACACAGGAGAGCAAACACCAGCTCAGAATCCCACCGAACAATCCACACTCACGCTCCAAGACATATTGACTGCAATTAACAATGTAAGGACTTCCCTGGAGTCGAGACTGGATACAGTGAATATCGAAATCTCATTGGTGAGAGCGGACCTACGTAATATGGATGTCAGAGTCAAGGAAGTAGAAGAATCGACAAAGACACTATCCACTGACTCATCCCGTCTCAAGCAACAGGTACAACTGCTCCAATCTAAACAGGAGATGATGGAGGCCCAACTAGATGACTATGAAAGTAGGACACGACGATATAACGTGCGCATCCTTGGCATGCCAGAGAGGGCAGAAGGGTCAGCCGTGGACCTATTCGTGGAAGACCTTATCGGGAAGCACCTACAACCGAAAGGCCTCTCAAAATATTTCTCAATTGAGAGGGCGCATAGAATCCCAGGCGGAAGACCTAAGCCGGGCGCCCCGCCTAGACCAATATTAGCCAGAGTCTTTAATCTCAGAGACAGAGATTCCATTCTGCAAACGGGCAGCTGTGCCCCTCCAACTAAATTTGAAAATAGCACAATCTCCTTTTTCCCTGTCTTTACGATCAGAGTACAGAAACAACGGAGAAGCTTTTTGGAGGTGAAGAAAGCGTTCAGGGAAGGGGAGATTAAATATGCAATGATCTTCCCAGCGAAACTGCGGGTCGAGGCAGAAGGCAAGACATGTTTTTTCTCCACACCAGAAGAGGCATGGGACTGGCTGGATGGTTGGCGCCAGGTGGGGGCCTCAAACAATGCAGGGCGATTGAGGCAGAAATGTAATTGGCCAAAACAACCACACACAGCTCTCAAAGATCACTCCCAGGGACAACAGACTCTGAGCCGAACTGAACAGAGACTTTGTAATTCCAGATTCAATAGTAAGGAAAGCGCCATCAAGAGCAGAAACACCCCAACACTTTGCTATCTCTGCGTCAATCTACACAGCAACAGCCTTCACAGTAAACCACGCCTGGCAGGATTGAGAACTGCAGTTCAACGTTACGCCAGGAGAGAGGGTTCCGGTGAAAACGACCAAAGCGTAATTTGTATTAGTGTCATAAATAAGGTATATAAGGGATGGGTGAAGGTTCGGTGAGACTACGGACCCCTGTATTTCTTTTTTGGGGTGGGCAACAGGCACTCTGCATTGTTGGGGAGGCGGGTCGTTCAAAGCTCATCAAGCAGGGCTGCGGGGACGGGGGGTACGTTCGGGGTCGGGAGGGATTGTTTTATGTTGGGGTGGGTCACGGGTCAGATACAGTCAACCTCACTGGGAGGGTCGCACAGGCAAATGAAGGATCATACAGCTCCTGCATTGGGTAATCAGAAGGGCCCAATGGGAGGCATCACTCCTGCTAGTACAGTAACAATATCAGCGCCACACCCAATCGGCAAAATAACAGAAAGGATAGAAATAGGTAAATGCTAGACAACTCCACCCGAATGACCACTATGACACAATCTGAAAACACACTCAAAATTCTTACCTGGAATGTAAACGGGCTGGGTGACAAGCTTAAAAGAGGGATAGTCCTACAGTACCTCAAGCATCATTCCCCTGATATAGAATTTATGCAGGAAACCCACTTAGTGGGAAACAATTGCAAGGCCCTGAGTAGATGGGGATACAAACTAGTGGTACACGCCGGTTTTACATCCGGGTCCAGGGGTACAGGCATTCTAATCCGTAAAACACTCCCTTTAATAACACAAAAAACATGGGCTGACCCGCAGGGGAGATTCGCGGTACTGGCAGCACTGTGGGAAGGGAAACCGATCAACCTGGTATCAGCATATGCCCCCCCTGCCCTGCATAAATCTGCCCTCATTGACCTAAGTAAACTAATCCTAGACTTGCCGTTCGGAACCCTGGTGCTCGGAGGCGATTTCAATATGACCATGAATGATCGGGTAGAGAGACGGCTACCCGGGCTCAGCCCCATGATAGCACGCCACTTTCAGATTTTCTCAAAGCCTTCGGCCTGACGGATGTTTGGCGATTCTTCAACCCACTAGCCTCACAATTCACATTTTACTCCGGTGCACATGATAGCCTGTCCTGCATAGATTACATACTGACACATCAGGCGGATATAAGTTGCTTTAGGGAAGCCCGATGCCTAGCAAGAGGTATTTCAGACCACTCCCCCGTCTGGGCCACCTTATCCTTTGGTAAATACAGACAGAGGTCCAATTTGAAACTTAACCTGTGGCTTCTCAAAATTCCGGAAATAAAAGACAAATTGATAGTCCATACAGAACACTATTTCAAAGAAAATGTGGGCTCGGTAGATTTTGCACAAACGATATGAGAAGCCTTTAAATTGGTACTAAAGGGCCAAGCCCTTGCGCTTGAGGTTGGATACAAAAAAGAACGCAAGGGGAGAATAGAGCAGTTAGAACAAGATATTATGGATGGGGAAGAGGATAACATAAAGGCACCTAAAACAAACACAAGTTGTACATCAAGAAGACCGATTACAGGGCACTAGTGACAGAGGCAGCCAGGGCCAAACACACAGCAACTCAACATAAATTATACGAAACAGGGGACAGAGCAGGAAAACTCCTTACCTGGCTAGAAAAGTGAGAACAAGTTAAGCGGTGGGTTCCCATGCTACATGTAAACGACACAACAACCATCACTGACCCTCAGAGATATCAGAGGCATCTGCCGATTACTTCGAAAAACTATATGCACCAGCCGTCGAAACCACCGCTGACGATTCCCGAGAACTATTAGCTGACATTCCCCTACAGACATAACCTTCGATGATCGAGACTCACTCGAGGGAGACCCCACGACAGAGGAAATTTATTCAGCTATTGGTAATATACAATCTGGGAAGGCGATGGGACCAAATGGTCTCCCGATAGAATTCCTCAAACTTACGGCATCCCAAATTATACCACATCCCCCTTGAAATGTTCCTAGAAAGTAACAAGGAGGGGTCCCTACCAGAAGATCAAAGATTGGCCTGCATAGTAGTTATACACAAAAAAGAAAAACCAGTTGGTGAATGTGGATCCTATCGGCCAATCTCATTAACAAACACAGAGGCCAAAATTCATGCTAAGATTCTGGCGACCTGGCTTGCCCCCATTCTAACAAAACTAGTGCACGCGGCCCAATCGGGATTTATGCCCGGCCGCAACACGGCTCTGAATGTACGCCGATTACACAATGTGCTCGGTAGGAGAGCATATATAGCAGAAGACGCCCGTGATTCTGTCATTAGATGCGAGAATGGCATTCGATACCATCGAATGGCCATACCTCTTCAAGGTCCTGCAACACTTTGGGTTTTGCCCAAAATTTATAAAGTGGGTAAGACTCCTCTATACAGACCTCAAGGGACAAGTAAAAGTAAACAACCATTTGTCCAGGACGTTCCCACTGAAGAGAGGAACACGACAAGGGTGTCCGCTGTCACCGTTGATTTTCTCTCTGATGTTAGAACCTGGGTAAGAGGCGATTGCCTGATTAGAGGGTTAAAATGGGCAGAGGGCCACGAAGATAGAATATCCCTATACGCGGATGACATCTTATTATACCTTGCATTGCCAGCGTATTCTATCAACAGAATCCTCCATGTTTTTACAAATTTGGCAAATACTCTGGGTTCACTATAAATTGGCCCACGTCTGTAATTTACGCACTCCGGGGACAAAGCCCAAAACTGCCACCAGAATGTGAAGTGACAACCGCAGTAGACGGTTTCAGATACCTCGGGATATACATAACCCCGACCCAGGACTTTTCTATACCAAAAATCTCATGAGCCCATTGAATCGATTGCAAAAGGATGTGCGATATTGGAGAGAGCTGCCACTGTCCCTTTTGGGGCGCATAGCGCTGTTCAAGATGTTGGCACTCCCGCGCTTCCTATATATACTACAAAACTGCCCATTTAAGGTACCCAATATATATTTTAAGCACATAGATAGTGAAGTTAGAGCATTACTCTGGGATGGCAATACCCCAGGTATTGCCACACACAAATTCACAAGAAGCTGGTATGATGGGGGATCGCTCTACCAATATTCAACTATACTATTGGGCTTCCCAATTGGTGGTCATCAACCACTGGGTTTTTCACGCCAGACTTAGCCTGCATATCGAATGGACAGGTTCCTAATGGGGAAAGAAGGGAATGACGAGCCCTCTACTCCAAACCAAAGAAAGGGAAACTTTCTGGGCCCACGGCACACACCATTGAGATATGGCGTCAATCAACCAAAGCATTAGGATGGCAAGGGAAAATAACCCGAGCCACGCCATTGTGGACAGCCTATCAATTAGGCTCACTAGGCAAACAGGCAGGATTTAATACATGGGATATCATTGGCATCTCTACAGTAGGTGACCTGTGGAAAAAAGGGAAGATAATCCACTTCTCGTAACTACAAAAGGAGTATGATTTGGCACATAAGGAAGTGTTCCGATATATGCAAATCCGACATGCACTAACTACAATTATCCCCAAACACAGTGAGGTACCGGAAGCTTCCCCGCTAGAAGACAGGTTACTCTCAGAACCCATGGAGAAAAAAGCCATATCCATGACCTATCAAAAACTATGCAATAATTTACCTGACCCACTTTCACAACTCCGAGCAAGGTGGAAACATGACATAGGGCAGCTGAAAGATGACGAGTGGCAATTCGCACTAATGTCCCCTCGGGAGGCAGCCATAAACCTAAAACTCCGCCTCATTCAACTTAAAGTATTGCACAGAACCTAACTCTCAGTGGCCACACTGGTAAAAATAGGACATAGGGAGAACCCACATTGTCTCTGACAATATATGGAGGAGGTTACATATTATCATGTATTGTGGGGCTGCCCTAATATTGCACCACTATGGGAAAATGCTACATCAAAGATGCAGGAAGCGATAGACAAAGAAATTCACTTAACCCCCAAGCTGGGTCTTCTGAACATATGGGATGACACTGACCTCACTAGCATAGAGCAGCAATGGGCCACGTTAGGATTCACACTAATCAAACGTAATATTGCCATGAGGTGGGGCACACACGAATTACCAACAGTGAGGGACTGCGCAAAAGAAATAGATAAAAGCATGATCGCAGAGAAGGCGGTTGTTAGACCTGGCATCCTTGGCGTGGGTCTCCCTTCCATTTTTTCACTATGCCTCCACTGTTGTTGATATGTTTTTGCTGGTTTAGATGCTTTGGGCACTTTGCCACTGCTATTCAGTGCCAAAGTGCAAGTGCTCCCTATGGTAAATTAATGTGTGGATTAGTGACTCCATGTTTGGCCTATTTGATTCACTGTCAGACCCTAGTACAGTGCACTGTTTGTGCCCAGGGCCTGTGAATCAAATGCTGCTGGTGGGCTTGCAGCACTGGTTGTGCCACCCACAGGAGCAGCTTGTAAAGTGTGTCTCAGGCCTGCCATTGCAGAGCCTGTGTGCAGTCTGGTACTGCCATGTCGACTTGGTAAGTGCACCCACTTGCCAGTCCCCAAACCTTCCCTTTCCTGCATATTAGTCACCCCTAAGGTAGGCCCTAGGGCAGGGTGCATTGTATGTGTAAGGTAGGACATGCCCTGGTGTGTGTGGCATGTCCTGATAGTGATATTACAGCCAATTTCGTTTTTCACTATTGCAAGGCTACCTGTCCCCATAGGCCAGAATGGGCAGTTTGATTATAACATCTTATAATCCTAACTGACCCAGGGAACATGGTAGAAAAACGAATTTAGTATGCCTGAACTCAGAATGATAAAATACATCTTTTAGTGAAGTTGGTTTTAACATTCTGTGTTTGAAAAATACCACTTTTAGAAAGTAGGTATTTTCTTGCCTAACAATCCAGCCTGCCTCTGCTAGTCTTGTGTATTGTATGTCTGGGTTTGTGAGTGACAGGGGCTGGGGGACTCCAGGAGACAGGGTGAGTCAGCACAGGGCTGAATAGACCTATCTGCATGTAGAGTGGTGGGAGGAGTAGCACCTGGGCCTGAATAGGGCTGTGCCTGCCTTCCACAATGCTGGCTCCACCTCCTGTGGTGCCTCTGATGTCCCTGGCCCACACTGACAAAGGAAGAAGGTGTGCACTGGCAGAATGCACCCAGAACTGGTTTGGACTAGGTACAGGACCCTCTGCGTTCAGAGGACAAAGGATTTGCTAGTATAAATATTGGGACCCAGACCCCAAGATTTTAGATCACTTCTGGGAAACAAGAAGAACCTTTGCTGAGGAGAGGAACCAGAGAAACTGAAGGAGGAGACTATCTCTATGCTGTGTGCTGTTTGAGGGATTGGCCTGCAGTGGTTGCCTGATTGCCAAAGAAAGGAGAAAGGAACTTTGTGCTTACTTTCATCATCTTGCAGAAAATCTCCAAGGGCTTGAAGATTGAGCTTGCCTCCTGCTGAAGTCTCAGGGATACAAGACTTCACCAACCAGCTCCCCTGAATTCCCTTGCTGGGAATTTGAAGTGCCTACTGTTGTGTTGGGCCTTCTGAGAGACTGCGTGTCGCTGGGAGCTAGAAGCGCGACTCACGCATCGCCGAGAAAGCGTGCCGCCGCTGCCGCTGTCGCCATCGCATCACCGAAGCGCCTCGCATCACCAGAGAAGAGTGTCGCCGTCGCATCAGACGCCGTCGCATCATCGGAGAACCGTGTCGCAGGGCCTGTCGCGGCTCAGAAGATTCACTGAGTCGCCGCACGGCCGTCGGGCGTGCACGCATCACCCCCTTCATTGTTGCATCAAGAAGAAGACGCCATTTTGTTTCATTGCACCGGGTCATCATCGCATCGAGGCGCTGCTGGTCGCATCGCCACAGAAGCGCAGTAAGAAACCGACGCATCACCTCCCCAAGCAGTGAAGAATCGACGCATCACCTCCTCTCCGGTAAGGAACCAACGCATCACCGTCCCCTACACAGCAGTAGGGAACCAACGCATCACCTCCCCCGGAGCAAGGAACCGACGCATCACCGTTCTTGCGTGTAAGGAACTGACGCATCACCTTCCCTGCAACTCTTCTGTTTGTATCGCGTTACGCATCCAAAGGTACATTGAACGCATAGTGTCGCATTTACCATCTTTATTGAACTGAACTATTTTCTACCATTGACAGTCATATTTTTCATAGTGTATTGTGAATTTTTGTCGTTTTGGGTCTTGTGTTAAGTCTATATAAAAATACTTATTTTTATAATACAACCTGTGTGGTGTCCATCTGTAGTGTTGTCACTGTGTTACTGTATGTGTCCACAAATGCTTTACACACTGCCTCTGAGATAAGCCTGCCTGCTCGTGCCAAGCTACCAAGGGTGTGAGCAGGGGTTATTTTAGTAGTGTATCCCCCTTACCCTGACTAGAAGCAAGGGTCCCTATTTGGACAAAGGTACCTACCTCTGCCAACTAGAGACCCCCAGTTCTAACAGCGGTCTTTAAGAGTAGAGGCTGTCCCAAAAAATGGGATAAGAAATGGGGAAAATGGAACTCTTACAGAGGGGGGCTGTGTACCTCCCCAGCTACTGAACTGGCAAGAGACACCAGAGATATTCACCAACTGAGGCATGGAGATACACCGCATTAATACATCAGTTGAAAATGCCTGTACAAATGACTGTGTTTGACGTCTATGTCATATATGTTTCAACACTGTAACCCCTAATGTTTTATACTTTGAAATGTTAAGAAGAAGATTTTTTTTTAAAAAGTGCTCTCATTGAGGCCTGGTACACGACTGAAGTGCCAGGTGTAAATTAAAGGTAACTCCAGGTGGGCATTGGCCTAAACGGTCTCTTATACCATCCACCCTGGCTGAGAGTGATTCTTTTCTGGGATCAAAATATACCCAGGTGCCCCACCCAGCAGTAAATTTTAGCACCTGCCCCAGCTAGTGGCATTCTTTTCCAATAAGACCCTAGGGCCCACATTTACGATGCCCATGTGCCGCGGTTGCGTCACTTTTTGTGACCCAACGGTAGCGCTAAATCACATTTATGAAGCCACGCAAAGCCACTTTGCGTGGCTTTGAATGGCCTCATGAATATGCAGTAAGGCAAGGCAGTGCAAATCTCTGCGTTTCCTTGCTCTGTGCTAGGGAGGTTTGACATGGGCTTTGTGGTTGGTGTTCCCACGCAATACCCTTGGATTTTGACGCATCCCCAGATTTACAAGACCTTGTAAACCTGGCAATGTGCCAAAACCTTAAGCCTCCCCAGGGAAGGCGCAACAATGAGAAATTTCACTATTTCTCCTCATTTGTTCCTCTTTCTATGTGTGCTGCATTCTGCAGCACACTTAGAAAGTGGTTAAAGCCTCCCACGATTGTTTTTGTGCAAGAAGGTGCCCCTTCCTGCACAGAAACAATCCTACATGCAACTCAAACATCCATTCACCATGGTGCAAGGGTGCCTGCGTTGGCACTAGGCTGCCGAAACAGCACCATCGCAGGGGGAAAGGACAGGAATACTCAGCATGCCAGAGATACAGCTCATTCCTGCACTTTCCCTTTGAGACAGGGCAGTGCAGCAAGATGACTTGCTGCACTACCCTGCACCAAAATCTCATAAATGTGTCCCATGATGTATGTTCAAAGGACCCTTTAAAAATGTCAACATTTGTTGGTCCTTTCTTGGCCCTTTAAACAATTAAGGGACATATTTATAAGCCCCTTATGCCGCTGTTGTGTCACTTTTTGTGATGCAACGGCAGCGCAAACCACCAAATCATATTTATGAGGCCACGCAAAGCCACTTTGCATGGCTTTCAATAGCCTCATAGATAGGGAGTAAAGCAAGGCAGCGCAAATCACTACGTTGCCTTACTCTGTGCTAGAGAGCATTCCATGGATGTTGTGGTGGGTGTTCCCAAGCAACACATGGATTTTGAAGCATTCTCAGATTTACAAGACAATGTAAACCTGTGGATGCGCCAAAACCTTATGCCTCCCCAGGGGAGGCGCAACGTGAAGAAATAACTTTATTTCTCCTCGTTTTTCCTCTTTCTATGTGTGCTGCATTCTACAGCACACATAGAAAGAGGAAAAAGACTCCCAGGATTGTTTTTGTGCAGGAAGGTGCTCCTTCCTGCACAAAAACAATTCTGCATACAACGCAGGCACCTTGGCACCATGTGCAAGGGTGCCTGCGTTGGCGCTAGGCTGCCGAAATGGCACCAGCACAGGGGAAAGGACAGGAATGTGCCGTATGCCATAGATTCCTGCCCTTTCACTTTGACACAGGGCAGTGCAGCATGGTGACTTGCTGCGCTGCCCTGCACCGAATTCCATAAATATGGACCTAAGTTTGTGATCCCAAGTGATCTGTCCAGGACCACTGACATCAGGAGCACGGAATGGTGGAATGTGTGTGACAAAGACCCTCAGTCGGCTAAGGACTGAATAGTAACCCCAATCATCTTATAAATCATGGTATTCGTCATAAAAATGTACAGCTATACAATGGGATACAATGTCTTGTGTGTATCAGTAGAATGGCTTAGCAAGGGATGAAAGCATTGAGGCTGTGCCTAGCCCCCTGATGACCACAATACAGTCCAGGAAGCAAATGCAATGGTCCGCATCTAAAAGTAGGGACTCAGAGAGCCAGGATGACTTCAAGTGATTGAAGTTAGAACAGGAATTTCAGGATGGCAGCAAGCAAAGTAAAGCTCAGTATATTTGGAAGGAAGGGTTAACCTACACTGCCCTAACCGCTTAGGGAAATGAAGGGTAGCAAAACAAAAACAGGGCAGAGACGCAAGTAGTGCAAATTATGTGCCCGACTAGAGAACCCATCAACCACTGGTGCCAGGCAAGGTATAACACTGAGATTGGTGCTTAAATCTAACTAGCTCTTATTGACCCTGAAGTGTCTGGAACCTTCTGGCTCCTTCCAGAATGTTTCAGCTTTCCCAGAACATTTTGGCTCTTCCGGAATGTCCTGACTCTTTCCACTTTACCCTAGAAGTGCTGAACTGTGTTATCCTGTGACTCCATACTCGCACACCTCACCCGCTGCCACTGGGTCATCCTCTAAAGTCTCCAAGGCTGGCCCAAAGCAAGCTTGTATTGTGGACTCCCAGAAATGTGACTGTGTCCTTGCAACACTGGACATTATCTCCCAGGAGCATGAGCTCAAGGATTCCTTACAGCCACTTGACTTAACATTTGCTATTTAATTTGTAGATACCAAAATCAACACTCTTGTGCTCAAACAAATGCATTTGATCTTGATAGCAAACACATGGAGATGATGGACGGAGCGCTGAAACTTTTCCGACACTCACCCCCAGTCACAGATCTGGGTTGAATCCAACATCATTCTTTAGCTCATTTCGCTACCCACGTTCAGACCCAGCCATATGCAAACCAGTCTTGACCCTGTGCCTCATGGGAACAGTCCAGCCCGAACTGCGAAGCCAGGTCTTCCCTGGACCGGAAACAAGCATCCTGGGAATGATTTTGGGGTAAAACACCAGATGGATTAAACCCAGATCTGTGACTGGGGGTGAATGTTTGACAATGTTCAACATTCCGTCCATCATCTTTTTGTGTTGCATTTTTACCCTAAGTGGGAAGGGTATGCCCAGACATGGATCCCGTGCTCGCTACGCCACCGGTTTCAAGCTAGCCTGGCTGATGAGGAGTGATGCCCGAAACTGGTCCAAGGATGCTTGTTTTCCGGTCCAGGGAGGACCTGGCACTGCAGTTTGGGCTGGACTGTTCCTATGGGGAACAGGGTCAAGGCTGATTTTCATATGGCCTGGTCCAAACTGGAATGGCGTGGCGAGCAAAATAACGATGAATTAAACCCAGATCTGTGACTGGGGGTGAATGTTTGAAAGTTCAACATTCCGTCCATCATCTATTTGTGTTACATTTGATATTGAAACATAAATACTAGACACACACCGTCAAATGCCACACTTTACAAAAGTTAAGGTATTAAAGTGGCTTGAATTTTGTCCTGGTGATGCTAAAATACTGAATGGATAATCTGAAAGGAAGGGAACTTGTCTGTAGTTGCAAACACAGAAGCGTACACATTTAACTGTAATTAAAACAATATTGAATTACTAGTTATTTTTTATCATAAACTGGGTTGTTTCCCTATTCATGCAACAAATTTCCATCCCAAATTCTCAAAATGGCAGATTTTTAAAAAAGCTTGTAGAATTTAAAGGAATCCCAAACGCTTTGCATCTCTTTTTGAGGTTTGACATCTTGAGAGTGCCTCACAGTGATGCATGCACATAATTATTCAAGTAAAAGGATGTAAGATGGCTGCTGATTGGGATGCTATGTAAGGAGCTCCAGGGCCAGGATTGACAAATCTTACTTATCCAGGATGTGCTTGGTCAATCTGCTGACACATTGCCCCATTTCAAATGGTGCTTTTCTTGGACAGTGTATTTTTATCTTTTCATCTTACCTGACTTGCTGTGGTCCATTGATACATTAGGCCTGAATCCCCTTACTGGTGCAACCACCATCAGCTTCTCTGTGGAACACGCTGGATACCTGTTGGGTTGCAGCCTCGGAGGTCGTTGTCTCCGGCACCTACTGTGCACGCTTGTTCTTCACTCTGAGGGGCAGTGATGTTTAGCAGCTCCGTGGCTCTGAGCATTACCAATCAGTGGGTCATCCTGTAGGCTCCTCCCTGATGCTGATTGAGCCCTGACAGTCTGCTGCCTGAGACATCGCTATGTCTTGGATTTGAGTCATGGGTGGGGCCATCTGATTTGCAGCAGTTTGCTGCAGTTGTGCAGAGGTGAATTGTGTTTTGTAGATGCCTGTGAATTCACCAAGGTGTTTGCTATGTTTTGCAGTTGCTCGTGGATTCACCAAACGTAATTCCTCCTGCTGTGTGTGCGCTCGCTCCATATGGATTCCACCCACTGCAGTCCCACTGCTGCCTTCAGCGGAGAGACAGAGGAACCCAAGGAGGGAGCTTGACCTAGGAGGAGACGCGCTGGGCTCTATCAAGAGCGCGTGTCTTTGCAGCCCAGCTGTTGTCTTCAACAACTTAGATGATGCTCTGGTATGAGGCATTGATGTTTTTTGTGCAACTTCTTGACCCACACCATGAGATGAGCCAGGGATCTACTGGCACATCCTCAGCACTCCAGCAGTGATGGACCTGAACTTCATTGTGATTCCCGCCATTAGGCCAGTGCTGAGCAATCATCAGAAATACCGCCTGGAGGGTGACTTCATACAAGGGTGGGCGGCTAACATGGTCAGGAAGTGTAACCCTCATTAAAGTAAATACACAGTGAGCTAGATGATCCAACACTTGACTAAACTACTTACTATGTCTTTGAGGACTGTCCCTACTCCCCTCCGTGCAAACGTTCATGCCTGATTAACTGACTACCACTCTGAATTGAGTGTCTTCCTCACAAGCAAGTTTTATCCTGAGATCACCAAAGCGTCCAAATGACTTGTGATGCCTGATGAGTCCCTTAGGACAGATATCCCCTTGGAAATGATATTGACAAAGACGTGGTTTAATGAAACCTTCTAACCCAGTATGGATCTTCTGATTCCACCTGATTCCTCTTTAATCTGTCAGGACAGAGAAGGAAAAACAAGTAAAGGAGTTGCTGTAATATACGAAATCCTAATAAATTGTAGACAAGCCTTTTCTTACTTTTATGTGTCTTACTCTTGATATTACGTCTATTGCTGCTGAATCTACCAGACAAATGTCATCTATTAACCACTGAGAGATAACCAGACATTTGTCAAGCAATATATTGACTACTTCACCTCACACCTCATCTAATAACAATCATACTTGCTGACTCCAAACATCACTGGGAAAAACTCTAAGAACACCGCCAACACTTTCTTCTGTCTTGCTCGCGAATGGCCCAATTTAACACTTCCTGAAACATAATCACATTAAAAGATCTGATAATTTCCAAATACGACCCTTTCAAATTCCTGTCCTCTTCAAAAACCTTGATTAGTGGTCAAGCTAAAGGACCAAAAAACCATTTAGGGACAACAAAAATATCAATCACATTGAACTTGCTACCTGTTTTGCATCCTGGCTTCTTCTTCTCACTAAACATCAAGATGTTAATGAAGAAGCCAATAACCTAAGAATGCAAAGGCTGAAATTCTGTATTATGCCAGAAGATCTTATAGAAAGCATATTTTTGAAACCAAGTTTCAGTCTGTCAAATTGGATACTGATTTGGCCAAAAATAGGCCAACAATGCTCATAAATACACCAGACTGAGCTTCTTGACCCCATATCTAATCTTAATCCCCCTAAACACGCTAGTGATCCTTTAAGGATTAAAACCTTTTAGAAAATTCACATAAGGAGTTCCATGAGTATTAACAAGTGCCAATCCTCCTAATCAAGATCACATCAACTTTCACAGAATGCTTTTACAACTAGTTATTGAAATATTTAATCTCACAGCAAAAAAAGAGGGGCATATTAGCAAGAAATGGCGATAATTATCGCTAACCTAGGTTAGCGCTAGTTTTTCTATCACTGTCGATCCCTGCAAGTTATCGCCCTGTTAGCGACGTATTAGCAACGTTTTACTAACAGGCGATAGCTGCAGGGATCAGCGGCAAAAACCGTCGCTAACATTAACGCGACGGCGTTATTGTAACCAGCGATAGCGGGTGGAATCCAGCGATAAGCCCTTAGCGATAACAAAAGGCACGCTAACCTGCAATTTTTGACTTAGCCTATCTGTCCACCTCCAACATAAAAGATGCACCAAAAAAAAGGTATAATGCAGATATGAGCAGCCAGGGCATAGTGCAGCACACATCAACAACCCCCAAGCCACCCAACATCATTGGTTGACTAGGATGAGATCCTGGTCCCCACGCAGGACCTGCGTCTGGTTTCTGGATCCCTCGCTGGTGCTGCGTCTGGTTCCTGGATCCCTCGCTGGAGCTGCGTCTGGTTCCTGGATCCCTCGCTGGACCTGCGTCTGGTTCCTGGTTCCCTCGCTGGAGCTGCGTCTGGTTCCTGGATCCCTGGCTGGAGCTGCGTCTGGTTCCTGGATCCCTCGCTGGAGCTGCGTCTGGTTCCTGGATCCCTGGCTGGACCTGCGTCTGGTTCCTGGATCCCTCTCTGGACCTGTGTCTGGTTCCTGGATCCCTTGCTGGACCTGCGTCTGGTTCCTGGAACCCTCGCTGGAGCTGCATCTGGTTCCTGGATCCCTCGCTGGACCTGCGTCTGGTTCCTGGATCCCTCGCTGGACCTGCATCTGGTTCCTGGATCCCTCGCTGGAGCTGCGTCTGTGGCCTGGAATGGGATATGGAGTAGATGTGGAGTAGATGTGGAGTTGATGAGCCGTGGCGGGAGACATTGATGTGCATTGATCACCCGTACCTGGTGGTGAAGTCTGGCAGGTCGCATGGAGACACGTTGCTGACCTGTGTGAGAAGCACGCCTTGCGCACTTTGGTGCAGTCAATGGTAGAGGTGATCCTGTGCACCAACGTAGTGATGTCCGCTTTGCATACTATGATCCACCACTACACCGGGGTGCACGGAGGGGATTACCAACGGTGGGTGCCGTCTCCCTGCCTCACAGGACGGATGATGTTGGGCTGGCCGGACGCCCTGGAGGGTGAGGCCCCTGTGCGACACCGAACTTGTGTGGACTTAGCGCTGCAACTACATGCCTAAGGGAGCCCTGCTGCATCAACTGCATCGGGCGGTCCACCAGCCGACTACGCTGTAACTGCTGTACCCAGCCCAGTGAAAGCACACCTGGCTCAGGCTCCTGCTGGCTTAGTCTCAGATGTGGAGAGAGTGCAGTGGATTGCGCCACGGGGTCAATGTCCAGGTAAGGAGAAGGTGGGACGCGTAGCCCAAGAGGGCCGGGGGGAAGTCGCTCATACCTATCACACGTAGATGACGCACCCCCAGTGGTTGGTCTACTGCTATTTTGGAAGAGCGTTGCCCCACCACCTCAAGCAGTGCAGAAGAGGAACAATCATCACATGATGATAACTCAATCAATCAATCACTCAGGGGAATTGTAAGCGCGCCACACACCCATGAGGGTCGCAAGGCACTGAAGGGTGGGGCTCCCCAGAACTGTAAGCCAAAGAGCCAGGTCTTGAGGGTCTTCCTAAAGGTGTTCAGGGAGGGGGCACCTCTGATGTCTGCCAGTAGCTCGTTCCAGGTATTGGATGCAATGTGGGAGAAGGATCTCCCGCCTGCTCAGGCTCTGTGGATGCGCTGCGTTTCGGACAGTGCGAGGTTGGAAGATCGGATGACTCATTTGTGTACGTGGAAGTTGATTCTGTTGTTGAGGAATTTGGTTACGTTGGTGTGTAGGCATTCGTAGACGTGAGTGATGATTTTGAAGGTGACTCGTACCACCACAGGGAGACACTGGAGTCTACGTAGGTGTTGGCTGATGTGTTAGTGCCCGGGGATGCCGAGGACGAGTCTGGCGGCGGTGTACTGTGATGTCGGTAGTTTGCAGAGTAGGGACTTGTAAATGGCGGCGTAGAGTGCGTTTCCAATGGCCAGTCTGCTGGTGATGAGTGCATGGGTGACTGTCTTCCTTGACTCTGGGGGTATCCATTTGAAGGTCTTGCGGAGGATGTGGAGGGTGTTGAAGCAGCTGGAGGTGACGGCGTAGACCTGTCTGTTCATGGTGAGGGATGGGTCGAGTACGATGCCGAGGATTCTGGCGTGGTCCGAGGGGGTAGGTGGGCTTCCGAGGGCGAAGGCCAACAGGTGTTGTCCCATGCTGAAGGTGTGGTTCCAAGGACAAGGACTCCTGTCTTCCCGGCATTGAGCTCCAGGCAGCTGTTGGTCATCCAGACTGCGACGTCCTGCATTCCGTTCTGGAAGTTGAGTCTGGCGGTGGTGGTCTTTTTGGTGAGGGAGAGGATGAGCTGGGTGTCATCAGTGGAGGATACGATGTTGAGGCCGTGTTGTTGGACGTTGGCGTTGAGGGTGCCATTCAGATGTTAAAGACGGTCGGGCTCAGAGATGAACCCTCTGGGACTCCGCAAGTGATTTACGTGGTATTGGAGAGGAAGGTTGGCAGTCTGATCCTTTGGCTTCTTCCAGGGAGGAATGATCGGATCCAGTCGAGGCCTGTTCCTTGTATGCCGGCATCTTGTAGTCTGGCGACTACTGTGTGGTGGGAGACGGTGTTGAAGGCCGCTGAAAGTACGAGTATGATGAGTGCTGCGGAGTGGCCTTGGTCCAGGAGTGTACGGATGTGGTCTGTGGCGGCCTGTAGGAAGGCCTCGTTACTGTGGTTGGTTTGCAATCCGGATTGGGACGGGTCGAGGATGGCGTTGTCATCAATGAATCGTGTCACTTCCCTGTTGACTGTTTACTCTGCAACTTTGCAACTTTGGCTGCGAAGGGGAGGAGCGAGATGGGCACGTAGTTCTTGAGGTCGGTGGGGTCAGCTGTGGTCTTCTTGAGAAGGGGCCAGACTACTGCACGCATTCAGTCGTCTGCGTAGGTGTCTGTCTTGAAGGTGGTGTTGATGGTGCATTGCAGTTCGTGTGTGATGGCGGCCGCGGCTCTGTGGCAGATGTGGGACGGCATGGGTTGGTGGGGGCCCACGAGTGCATGCCTTTCATGGTTGAGGCTGTGTCTTCGGCTGTGACTGGCGTCCAGGTGGAGATGGTGGGCTGGCTGGTGTGTCCGGGGCCCGGGGTGTCTGTAGACGAGGGTTCCTCGGAGTGTGGAGTTGTGGCTGGTCTGGATCTGGAAGTGCAGGTGTTCGGCAGAGGGGAAGGTTCCGCTGGGGGTGGTGAGGTGGAGGGTGCTCTTGTGTGCAATGACGAGGCACCCTCCCGGGTGGTTGGTGCGGTCCTTTCACTGGATCTTGTATCTGTCCGGGATGGCGGTCTTGATGTCGGGGGCGGAGGAGGCGTTGGTGCAGGTCTCCGTGAAGAAGGCGATGTCGGGCGAAAGAGAGTGGAGTAGGTTCCAGATTTCCATGCCGTGTATGTGCACGGAGCGCCCGTTGAGGGGGATGCATCCTAGGGTGTCGCCGGTGCTGGCGTCGGCTGTGTTGGAGTCCGGGGTGGTGGTTAAGCTGTACCGGCAGTGGAGGCAGGAGAACTGGCCATGGGTCGTGGTTGCCTAGGCCTGTTGTCAGTCTCTGACTTTCCCGGGTTTGAGTGCGTGGAGGGTGGCTGTGCCACAGCAGTGGGTGGCCCGTGATCCAGGCTTACTGGCGCAGGTCGCGGTTGGGTTGCAGACGTGCGTAGACGGGCTTGCCTTAGGTGCGCCTTCTGCGTGCTAGCAGCACCTGTCCGCTGCGCAATTGCGCAGCGTCCGTCATTAAGCAGGGGAGGGTGGAGGAACGATCAGCTGGGAGGTGGGAATGTGCGAGGACAGGGGCGCAGGGCCGCAGGGGCAGCAGCGGCGGGAAGCTTGTAGTGCGGGCTCAGAGAAGCCAATGAAACAGTTGAAAAAGGGACAAACAAGGGATAAATAACGGATGTAATCATGCTCTGTATCCTCAGGGGCTGGGCGGGTGGGTAGGACTGCTCCAAACACAAAGCAGGGAATGTGCGGATTGGCATGCACACTCAAGTGCGCAGTGACTGTTTGGTCAGCCCACTCAGGCCGCCCAATGCAGACATGCGCACTTCTCTGTTCGCAATGCAGGCTGCATTGCAGCCTGCATGGAGAACATGCCCACCCCTCCGGACCCTGGCTGCATGACTTGTCCCGTTGCCAAATAACAATACCACCGCCGCATCGCAGCGTTGTGGATGACTCATGCGAGGGAGCTTGGCTGCCTACTTCCTTTTCCTGGATGCAGACGAAGGAGAGCAGGAGCTACGTAGACACGGGACACGGCTTAGAGGTGAGACTTCCCTCAATACATTTTTAACTACACACGCTCACACACACATCCCCGCACCATTCAGTGTTCATTACTGGGTTTACCACCTCACAGCTGTCCAGACACCCCCGCACTTCTCAATGGTGGCCGCTGTGCGCCCATGCACAGCGGGCGTACCACTCGTATGCCAAAGGCACATACGTAGTTGCGATGCATGCCATGACATCGCATTCCATTCTAATACATACTAATACTAGGCACATTGCAACAGTAGAGTAGGTGTTGCATAGCTGAGACATGACGATCACTGTTCCCACTACAGTGAGTGCGACCCAAGAATAACCTTTGCACCTTAGCTACCTTTTCGAGGATAAGATAAGTAACATCATTGAAGGGCTGAAAGTGGATGACTTGGTCATCTCCTGTGGGATGGATGGTAGGTCATCACCAAGTAAGCATGAGGGTTGGATCGGTGGGGTTAAGCCAGTAGATCAGGTGGCCTTTTTAGATCATTTTGAGCTACCCTCAGAGGAGGAGTTTAACAAAGCAGCTTTAGGTGTCTCCTGTGGCTCCCCTATGGACCCCCTCCCTCATAAAATTTGGAAAGAGCTAGGATCCGAACTCTTCCCGATACTCCGACAGCTGTGTAGTCAATCCTTGAGTAGGCTGGAAACAAGCAATAATAACACTACTTTTGAAAAAACCCACGCTTGACCCAGCTTGCCCTAAGAGCTATAGGCCTATCTCTCTTCTTCCTTATCCAGTGAAGATCACAGAGCGCCTGGTAAGTAGGGCACTCTCCCAGTTTCTGGAGATCAATAACAAGCTGGAGGATGTGCAATTTGGTTTCCGCCCAGGACACGGGACGGAGACTGCTTTGGTGACCGTTTTGGATGATCTTCGAATGCGGGGAGACAGGGGACAATCAGCTAGACTGATTCTATTGGATCTGTCTGCGGCATTCGACACGGTCAACCACGCAGTCCTTCTAGCAAGACTGGAGGGAGCAGGGGTAGTGGGCGTAGCTCTGAAATGGTTCCAATCTTATCTGGCAAATAGACTACAGGCAGTGGCTCTCCCCCCTTATCAATCGGATTTTGTTGATATTAGGCATGGGGTACCCCAGGGTTCTGCGATCAGCCCAATATTATTCAATGCCTATATGAGTCCTCTGATCGCTGTCATCAAGTCACATAATGTCAGCCTTGTGAATTATGCTGATGACACACAGCTTACTCTATCGTTGGAGGGAGATCATGCGGTCTCACTAGGAAATTTTCACGCCTGTATGCAAGATACGGTTCACTGGCTGAGAAATAACTCCTTGCAATTCAACGGCGACAAAACGGAGATCTTATGCTGTGCTGCAGGCAAAGTGCCATTCTCACTTCCAACGGGCTTTCGGCCCATCCCCACGGATACACCTCTGATACCCGTTGAAACGGTACGTAACCTAGGAATTAGCTTCAATGACAAACTGAACCTAGAAACCCAAGTCAACAAGATTGTGGGGAGCAGCTTCTCTCTCATTAGAGTACTTCGGAAGATTCTGCCGATGTTACCAATCCAGGCCCGAGCACAAGTAGTAAGGAGTGTTATTCTGAGTCGTCTGGACTATTGCAACGCGTTGCTGCTGGAGTCTCCAAGGTATTTGATCGGGAGACTCCAGAGAATCCAGACTGTGGCGGCAAAGCTTGCTTTAATGAGACCACGACGGTCATCAACATCTCAGGCGCTGGTGGAGCTGCACTGGCTCCCTGTTTTACAGAGGATACAATTTAAATCACTCTGTATCGTTTTTAAGGCGCTGCACGGGATTGGGCCTAAACCTTTGCAGAACAGATTTGATTGGTATGTTCCCACCTGTAGTCTTCGCTCCTCCTCGACTAACCTGGTAAAAGTACCCAGGATTAAAAGAGCAAAATCGGGGGGAAGAGCTTTCAGCTTTGCAGCAGCGCGGCTTTGGAATGGTCTTCCTACTGATCTGAGGCAGATGCAGGACCTGCTGATGTTCCGAAAGAAAATAAAAACCTAGCTATTTCCCAGAGCATAAGCTTTATGCACGTAGCATGGTTCTCTTCAGCACTATGGTGGCAGTGCACATGTATCTCAGCGCCAGGATGCCCGTAGGGTTACAGTGCGCTTTACAAGTTTGGATAACAATAACAATAACAACACAACAGACCCAACCGTGAACCCCGGAATTCATTTCTGGACCCGCAAAAGACACCCAAATTATCACATTTGAGACAAATGCACCCCCCAAATTTCTCTCCTTTTTTGGCACAAAACACTCCCAGGATTTAGAAATTTGACCCCAAAATAACACCCAAAAATTCAAACATTTACCCCAAAAAACACCCCATTTTTCATTTTTTACCCCAAAAAACACCCCATTTTTCATATTTTACCCAATGAAACACCCAATTTTTCATATTTTACATCCAAAACCCATGCACACCTGAAAAGTTGAAATTACCCCATTACTGACCTCACAATGCGTTGCATTCAAATGCGATGTTAAGGCACCTGCGTTGTGAGAGTTGCGTTGTTAACGATGTACTGCCTGCATTGTAATGGTCGTGTCCCATGCCAAAGGCAACCCATAGGCTACGCCGTTTGCGTCCGTCTGCCCCTGGACCGCGCACAGCACCAAGGAGCATTCCTCTTGGACACTCCACCGATACGACGCAAGAAGCCTCCTCGCCATCAACCCTGGACACCACCTCGCCTGCCAGGACCAACCTCTGCTCCGGACCGGACATCGCCATCACGATCACTGATGGCTGCAGTATCACCCGCAAGGAGCACCCCAACCGTCAGGGGGGAGGCATTGCCATCACCTACAGAAGCACACTCCGACTGACCACACACTCTGATGACCCAAGGGTGACCATGGACCACGTCAACTCCAAGATCCAGACCAGGCACATGTGCATCCTCTGCGGCACCCTCATGTGCAGGCCCCCCAGGCCATGCCCCCCCATTCCCGATACCATTTTAGACCTCATTGCACCCCAGGATCTCCCATCCACCGATGACATCCTACTCGGTGACCTCAAGTTCCACCTGGAGAACCCCAGTGACCAGGGCACCACTACCTCATGGGGAAGGTCCCTTACATCAGACGCAAGCAGCAAGTCACCGCAACAAGCCACATAGCAGGACACATGGTCGAGCACGTCACCTCCTCCAGCGTGAACTTCAAGTGCAGCCACAACACCGGACTTTCTTGGACCTACCATTATTGTTAACATCACGTTAACAATGCCTTGCCCACCGGACGCCACCGCCATCATCGCACCCCCTCGCAGCTGGATCAAGGCCACCGAAGAACATCTCGTCAACTCCCTCCGCACCACCACTCCACCAATGCTTCCAAACGATGACACCGCAGCGCCCAACCACCACCGATGTATCTCCAACTGCGCCGACATTCGGGCACCCCTCATGAATGGCACTGCGTCAGTACCTTCCGCCTGCCTAAATGGCAGGCGTGAGGGTGCGGCAGTGCCACAGGGATAGGCTGGCCCCATGCATTGCTGGAGTTGGGTCATGGTTGTGACACGACTGCAGCAATGCGTGACTTTAGCGCAGACAGATACGTCAGGATTCCTGACGTATCTGTCATTACTTGCGTCATGGAGCGCTGTCCAGTGAGTACAGCGCATCCATGCTGTTGCAAGGAGGGCGTAATGAGAAGTGTTGCAACGCTGTCTTGTCGCAGCGCAGCAACACTTTTCATGACTGGGGCCCAGGAATGCGCACTATCTTATTGATGGTGCACATTCCTGCACTGTATTTTTGTCGCAGGGCAGCACTGCAACATTGCTTGCAGCGCTGTCCAGCACCACAAACATGCATAGATGTGGGCCCAAAGGGAAAGAACTACCCACCCGTTCAAGGATTATAAAGGCCCACAAAGGAGTCCTGTATTGATTAATTAAACAAGGCAATCCCGTGCAAGCATTGAGAAAACCACCATAGATACAATGAATAGTTTTGTCTTTTTATTATCAAAATATCAAAAAATGTCATAACATTTGATTTTAGAATACACCCAAAAATTTTTTTTAAACATATAGTTAAAAAACAGTGGAAGAATTGCAATGAATGAAGTACCCCAACAACCAATCTTCATTCATACATACACACTCATACAATTCTCATGAGCTCCTTTCATCCAACTAACATACATAAAAAGTCATCCAAAATTAAAAATGGACCAGCAAGGTAAATAAATGTTCTGATACGCTGGTCCAAATAGAGGATAGAAAATCTCTTCAGGGTTTAGAAAGACCAACGCCGACGCGCGTTTCGGTGAAGACCCTACTCCCGGGCCACACCTTCCTCAGGGCAAGTCATAAACCATGAATTAGATGGCGTGGGACACTCAATCAACCTATAATGATATAGATATAGATATGTAGATTCCAATGCTATAAAGCAAACTTAACATCATAATCAATGCATGCACGAGAAGCTTAAACAGATATGATATCAAAGGATACATAGATAAAGGTACGACAACAATGGTCAGAAGGACAAAATCAAGGAAATGTGCATCACATGTAATGAAAATAAAAATAAACATAAACAAACAGACAGACAATTCAGAAACAAAAATATATCATCAAAAGATTAGGTTACAATGGTATTAAAGACCTCAAAAGAGATAGAAACCAACCACCAGGCGTGAACTATTCATCAAGGTTTATCACAATGTATAGAACTACCACGTGAAACTAATCTACAGAAGAGTGAATATTCTATTAGATAAAGACCCCTTACCATAGATATTAAAGGCATCAACATACCTATTGAGGTATTTAACACAAACACATAATCCAGCAACGGAAAGATGACCAGATCGGTCTGTGGATTTTCAAAGGATGTGACCTTGATCTATATGGGGCGAGTAAACAGGCAACAATAGGCAATAGATAATATTCAAATATAGTCAATAACCGATGATAGATGGTCCAATGCAAACCTACCCAGTAGTATAGGCCCAGATATATATTAGGCGAAGAACCACAAGCATAAAGCTTCAGCCATTTCAATCTTGATTGGAATTCTTTTACGGAGCGCGGAATCGATGTGATCTTAAAAGAGATACCAGAAATAGAGAATTAACAGAGTCCGAGAGCGATCTATGACAAGCCACTGGGGCAACTTTAGAATGATGAGCACATCACAACTAGTGGCTAAATATTATAAAAACTCGCACATATCCTAATTCAATAGTAAATAGGACTTATTGCGACAAGCAATCAATAAAGAAAGCAATCCTTAAAGACCCAACGACCTTCAAACAGCTAATGAGCCTGTCCCAGTGTTTTATCAATTCTTCTTGGGTGGTAGTGTGCTCAGTCGTATATGGTTTCTAAAGATATTATCAGGACTGTCTGCAACTCTATCGGGTCCCTTGCTAAAATTAAGTTCTCATGGTGTAGTTCCGTTATATAGTTGCACCTATAAATCTAGTAAATACGATTTAAGGCGACAAAAATCGATAAGAAAAGCGATCCTTAAGGACCCAACAACATTCAAACAGCTACTGGGTCAGTACAGGGGTGTATATCGAACTATAATATCTCCTGGAGCCAGTCTCCTTACCTGGATATACGACACACGTTGAAACTAGGGGTACGGATATCACCCTTTGCTTTCTTTCGTCTGCATAAAGAGTGACAGAGAGCCAACTAAATATAGGCAGCCATTCGGCAAAAAGCCCGCCGGATTTCAGTGTAACGACACAAACAAGGGACCTATATGTATACAAAGGATGAGCAGCAAACGGCAGCAGCCATCGGGGAGTGGTGGGAGAGTATAATTCCCAAAGGAGAGATGGTGAGTCTCAAACTATTCCCTGTGGCCAAAATCGTAAACTAAACAATCGATCCACATCTAGGCAAAAGAGTGAATATGAATAAACAGAAAACTCACCCGTTTGTTATTGCCGTCCGAATTAAAGATGAGTGAGGCTCGGCTAAATGATATAGACGGATAGTACGGGAGCCAGCAAAAGGCGTGCCAACACAAACAAGGGACTTAACTGTCAAAAACGAATAAAGTGACACAGAAACAGCGGCCATCTATGAAGGGAAGAAATTGCCAAGAATAGCAAGCTGTTCCAAGACATAGGAACCTGCATCATATTAGACCAATAAAGAAAATTAATTAATAAAAAAGAAGAAGATATTTATATGATGGCATTCTCCCAGGGGCAATGCTCATTGAGGCCGTTCTTTACAGATTTAAGGAAATAAATCCAATAAACTTCGCGTTTTTCTAGTCTGCATGGGATCCTGTCCATTGGGCACCTTGATTTTCTCAAGAATGGACCATCTGAGATCAAATTCAGTATGTTGTTTGTTGATCCAATGCTCCACTAAGGGTGCTGAGGTCTTTTGGGTGCGTATATTAGATTTATGCTCGCCAATTCGATATCTTATTTCACGTCCCGTCTCACCAATGTATATGGAATCACACGGGCATGAGATAATGTACACCACGTTGGATGTCCTGCAATTCGTCATGTCCAGAAGTGGTATGGAGTGTTCTCTCGTTTTAATGACATCGCCAACCAAGGCATTGGCACAGGCCTGACAACAACCACATTTATGGTTGCCGTGAATGGGATTGAGACCTGTGATAGACTTCTGGCACAAGCCCGAGGTTTGATTAACCTTACCCGTCACTAGATGGTTTTTCAGATTTGTATTTCTTTTGAATGCAAAAAGAGGCTTGGCAAGTTTAGGTTCGTTGTGTTCCAGATTAAGTAAATACCAAAGAGAGTTGATCGTGTGTCTAATTTTGTGATTAATATTAGAATGTTTTGTAACACAAACCACTCTGTCCATTTTCTTTTTTTCTTGGGCTTGAAACATGGCTTCCCGATTAAAATATCGGGCCCGCTTGAAGGAATCCTTAACCAGTTTAAAAGGATATCCGCGTTTGACAAGTTTATTTTTCAGGATATCAGCCTGTTTGAGAAAATCCTTGATATTAGTACAATTTCTTCGGAGGCGGAGAAATTGACTAAAGGGATGCTATCTTTTTGGAAAGATGGATGATAGCTCCCATACTGCAATAGAGTGTTTCTAGCAGTGGGTTTAGTATACAAAGACACAGATAATTTGTTATCACTGTGCTCAACCCAGACATCAAGGAATTCCAATTTATGCCTACTGGAATGAGCCGTGAATTTCAAATTCACGTCTGCGGCATGGATCCATGAGATGAATTCAGATGTGGGCCCAAGACTTGTTCCCATTTTTAAGACCAGCTATATTCTGGTCTTAAGTTCCTGCAGCTAACGGGCCTTAGCGCGACTTTTTTTATCGCTTCGCGGGTCCGGCCTATCCTTGCTAATAGGGCGAAGTGTGTGGTTAGCTGGAGTTTTTGCTAAATTTAGAAAAGGAACGCCTACCTTGCATGTCATTAGCGATAAATATCGCTGGCATGCAAGGCGATAGTAAAACCGGGTGCTATCGCCGGAAAGCTGTCGCTAACGCCTGTTAGCGACAGCTTGCTAATAGGGCGATAATAATATCCCCTGGGTTAGGGGGAAGGAAAGAATAGTAGGGAGAGAAAACAGGAAAGATAATTACATATGTAATGTAGGACTGGCCTCAGGATCCTGCAGAAAACACTCCTTCAGAACTTCTCCAGAAAGCACTCCTTCAGACTCCCCCATACGTAACATCTCCCCAAAATTACACAAGACCTCCCACTAACTACAGTAATTCTAACACTGCACAGTGACCGCGCAACTCAGTGCAGCCCCTCAAGAAATCCATCTGTGCAAAGGTGTAAACTTCACCCTGGTGCTCCGCCTGCCAACGAGTGGTAAACCCACTGAGGCAGCAGGCCACATTGAATCATCTCTTCCACCTTCCATTAAAGCATTCTTCCTGGCCAGAATACCAGTGATGAGATCAGGAAAGAACAAGAGCCTGGCTTCATCCACCAGCACCTTCCTCCTCTGTAGTGCTGCGCGGAAGATGCAGTCTCTCCAGTTCTGGGACTGTACCACCACCATAACCGTTCTTCCACCTGAGGCGGTTACTCCTCTACTTTTCCTCAGCAGTCTATATATCTTATGGACATGATTGTGGTTGTCTCCCTCCTGCTCATCTACTAAGAATTGAAACAGCTTAATAATCCAATCAAGCAGGTCTGCTGATGCAATCTCTGCCAATACTTCCAGCACCCTGATGTTCGTGTTTCTTCCCCCATTCTCTAGTGTTTCATCCTTTGCCTCCATTGCTCACCATGGTCCCTGCAGTACATTGTCTGAAGGACAAAATCTCTTTTAGTTCGGTCCACTCTTTCTTCTGTGCCCCAGACTTGCTTGTGGACCTTTCAGTCTCTTTTCCACTTTCTGCAATCTCAACAGTCCCAGTCTTTTCTACTAATCGCGACCTCAGAGTGGAGATAGAGCCTAGCACTCCCCTCTGGACATGCCCTGCTCATTTTCAGTGGACCCCACCCCACGTCTGCCACTTCCTCCTTTATTGTCATTTATTATGAAGGCCTTCTTTTGCCATCTTCCTCTCAGCTGTCTGTTGTCCTGGGCCCGCCTCCGCACCTGCAACCTCTCCTCTGGGCTCTAGTTGGGCCTATCTTTATTCACTGTCCAATAAGACCACGATGTGACAGAGATGAGGGCCCCAATAAAACCCGCAAGTAGAGGTAGGGGCCCGGTGCTGGACACTCCCAGTCTGGACCTCCCAATGAACAAGGCCCAGGCTGGGATCCACCAGGGAAGGTGACCCTCCAGCCTGTCCTGCCTTCCAGATGCCCTCCTCCCAGATGGGACATTTCTCTTTATGGTCTCTGGGCGCTCTTCAGGCCCTGCATGTCAGCTCTACCTTGACCTAAGAAAAATATGGTGCTCCCCTCAGTTGCTCCCGATCTCTCTCCTCTTGAGGCAGATAGGCTAATGGGATTGCAACCAGGGCCGGACTGGCCGTTTCCCCTGTAGGTTGGAATGGTGGGGCTGGTTTTGCAACAGTGGAGGCTGGTTTGCTGCAGTGCTGCAATATTTGCCCCCTATGTAGCAAAAGCAGCAAGCAAGAATTTCCAGCTTCCGGGGGCCAGGCAGTGCATCCCTAGGGGCTGGTCCGAGAAAACTGGCAGGGCTGCTTTGGGTTCACAGTCCGGCCCTGATTGCAGCCACCGCTCACTGCTAACTCTGCTTCTCAAGGTGGGCTGGTGGATAGGCCCTGGGAGTACACGGCCCCCTTTATGGTGACAGGCTCCAGGATCATGGACCAAAACCCACCACCAGTGATTTCAGGACCTAATCGTACCATGTGTCTGACCAGGAGTCTCAAAAGTGCCTGAGGATGCCTGCCAGGATGAGAAGATCCAGACCTCGAAGGAACTCCAAGATGCAGTGGCCATCTTGGGATCCGTCTGGCCCACCTTCCATCGCTGCTCTTTTACACACTAATTTGGCCAAAGAGATGCTTAATGGCTTACATGCGTATTGGTCTAGCCTTATTAATCTTTTTGTAAAAGAAGGAGTCTTTCTGGACTGCCTTAAAATCAGACAAGCATCTTCTCTCTTAAAAACAATAATGACAGAGTGACAGCACAGCTAAAAAATCTAAATAATTACTGCCCAGTTCCTGGAAAACCATCACTCTAAAATCTTGGAAATCTGCGTGAACACTCACAAAAGCAGTTTGTCTACAGCAACAAAGTTCTTGATGACTTTCAGTCTGCATTATGATCCGGTTGCAGCAGCAAGACTGTTACCCTGCAAATCAGTGGCCATGTTTTCCACATCTTGGATAACGGTAACTGAAGCCTGGTGTTATTACCTGATCTTTCAGCAGCATTTGATATTGTTAATCATGTCATCCTTATCCACAGGTTAAAAGACTGTATAGGTATTAAAAGGGCCGGCCTTTGCTAGGATGGCGGCCTGAGCGAAATTAAATTTGGCTTCCTTTCTGCACCTCCCCTCCACTCCCCCCCCCTCTCTCCTCTCTCCCCAAGGTCTTCACTTTAATCTTTTCGAGCATATAACAGGAGCTACTCTTGTACAGTGCTTAACATGTAAAAACAATAAATACAATTGTCCAAAGTTTTTCTAAGAAGGTTGGGGCTCGCTTTCGCCACTCATATTGCCCACTTCCACCACTTGGCCACCATCGCCCAACCCACTGTCTTCAGTGCTAGCATTAGGTTAATTTGGAACAAATAACCATAAGCGAACATACTAAATAGGTTCTGGTGGGTGTTTTAACCCAAGAAAAAACATAAAAAAACAGCACCAAATGAATTTTACAGCACAGCTACCACATAAGCGAACATGAAATACAGAGGTTCTGAAGGGGCACTAGTTTCAAGTTTCAAGATTATTTTATTAGCATAGTTAATTAAAACCATTGCTTCAAACACATTGATAAAAAAATCTTTAAAAGTTATGTAATAATAATAAATAAAGGAATTTAATTGAGTTAAGTAATTGTTTGTTTTCATTTCAGCTTGTGATTTGAAGTTCATTCACTGGGCATCTGTTGAGAGCCTTTTCGTTAAGGCTGATGTTATGGCTATGTAGTCACACTATAGAGGATGGTGCAGTTTGAGGACCATGGCTTCCTTCAGGAGCTCTGGCATTTCTATCCCACCAGTCTCAGGAACTTCACCAAGGGGCAATTAAGCTGTGGGTCATCAGGTGCGTAGCAGGCCATCACAGCTTGTCTCAGAGTGCGAATACCTCGTCGGTCAAAATGTGGTTTTAAAAGTTGCTTACGTTCATTCAGGAGTTCCTTACAAGTGCAGAGTAGGTGCAACATATCCTCTGGTGCTGTGCCACATAAGCAACAGGTGGAGTCTGTTCGGACCTTCAGCCAGTGTGGAAAGTGCTTTGTGCAGGGTAGCAGGCCTAGTCGATATTTCAAAAATTGGGTTTTGTTAGATTTAGCGTACTCCAAGGCTAGATATTTTTGAGCAACAGGAGCCGAGTAAGTATTCAGAGTCATCCAGCCATGAGTCCTTTTTGATAGGGAATCTTTGTTCTCGATCCATGATAGGAGTTTGACTGCTTTCCATACTAGTTTTTTTTTGTGCAGTTATTGGTGGGTGTTTCCCAGAGCTGAGGTAGCCCCGTGTTGATCAAACTGGTTTGTAGGTAATTTGCGGCAGGTGATGTAGCTTTCTGTTCTAATTCTAACCACAAGTGACGGTTGAGGGTTTCTGGTACAGATTTCGGGACTTTGTCCCAAAAGATGATATATGCTCCTTGCCTTGCCAAGGGGCACTAAGAAAATATTCCAATAATTTTTTGGTGTTCCATTGAAGAGCCTATGAGACGAGTGGGCAGAGATGTGGCCTAGGGACCAGGGCTTCCAACTTTGGAACTAGAGAACCAGTTTTGAATATCAGCTGTGGCTCATTATCCCTTGATTCTGGGAAAATCACTTAATTTCCCGATGCCTCAAAAATTAATCTAACCTTGTGTAATGTGGTGCTCGTTTAAAGCGCTCTAATGCCCTTGGGCCAAGTTTGCGCTATATAAAATATTAAAAAAATTACACTTCCCAGGGTTATTAGAGCTTACATTGACAAGGCTTGTCTCTTATCAGAAATTCATAGAGCATTTTTCTTCACTTCATGTTTTTTCCAACCTGCCCCTTCAAGTAGATTCTGAAAATGTACTTTAAATGGGAAGGGTGGACCTCTCACAATCCTTTGGTGTAGACAGAAGCCCTCATTCGTTACTCTCAAATCCAATGCTCTCCGCTTTCTACATTTCTATTTATTAAATTAGATCAGTTCCTAGAAGTCTATTAGTGAATGCGCCCTGTGCGTTTTACAAAATTTTCAAACCTACCAAACATTGAATTTGAAAATAATCTTACATTATTCAACAGAAGCTACTGTCTTTGGGCTATGTGAAAGGGTGGCATGCACTTGTATAAAACTGTTAGGACCATCTCGCCCATTCAACTGTCTGGAGGCAATAACATGCGTACCAAACAGTTGGATCTTTTTCTAAAACCCTCTCAGGTTCTAAATGAGAATTGAGAGGGTCTAGGAGGCGTCGGTAGGGAAGTGATAATCAGGTGGAATGAAGGCAGAGAAGGTAATTTATGCAGCACCTGAGTTAGTCCATTTTCTTCAGGTGCTGCATAAATTACCTTCTCTGCCTTCATTCCACCTGATTATCACTTACCTATCGACGCCTCCTAGAGCCTCTCAATTAGCGCAAGTGCCCTTGAAAAATATTATTGGTTTAAAGTTGTTTTCTGGGCAGGTTCAGTGCGCCCCGCTGCAAGTAGGCGCTCAGCTCACTCATGCTAAAACATGACCCTGGGATTTGAAGGAAAAGTCATTGAGTGGTTCAAAAATTATCTAGTTGACTGCTCACAATTCATCGAATTGGGCCACTCACTATTGTACCTGGCAGGTAGACTTGAAGGGGCTCCTGTTTCTAGCTGGAACCTCTGGTGATACCATTAAAAGAATCCTGAAAATCTTAGTAATAATATGCTGATGACACCCAGCTCTATTTGAATGTTTCATTTCCTGGTGATATCTCCTTACTGGCCCCAAATCCTCATAGCACACAGTCCTGGGTGACAATGCACCACCTGAAGTTTAACCCAAAAAACAGAATTCATTTTTATTTCGCCCTGGCATCCTTTAAGCCAGTATAAGAAAAGTTGATCTCCATAAATCCCTCCATCATTAAAAACACTAAGGGACTGATTACGAGTTTGGCATGGCGGGTTCCGGTGCACTGGCGGTCCGACCACCGCATTATGAGTACTGCAGTCCCACTGCCACAGGACCGCCGCAACTGCAGGGGTTCCGTGATCTCTCAGCGCTGGCGCGGCAGTCTGGCGCAGCAGCACCACCAAGCATACTATGAGTTTCCTCACAGCCACTGTTTTCTTGGCGGTGAGCCCGCCATGAAAACTGTGGCGGTGAGTTAACTAAGGGGGCCCTACCTGGCCCTGTGTTGCCTCTGGGCCAGGGGATTCATGCAGGGGGGCAAATGATGTGCCCCCCGTCTGCATGCACCACCAGTCCATTCCATGCAGGAACAGGGTGTGGCGCTCCCATTGCTCTGCCTTTCTAACAGGCACCGCCAAAACACCACCCGCCAATCCACGAATTAACTTGTAATCTGGCAGGCATTATGCGGACGAGTTTGGTAGTGTGGGAGCGGGGTGGCGGTGTGGCGGCCCGCTCGCACACCGCCAAACTCGTAATCAGGCCTTAAATCTGCTGGTTCAATTGTAGACAATATACTTAGGGCCTAAATTCAAGTTTGGCGGTCCATGGGACCGCCAAACCATGATGGGGGGCCGCCAAACCTTGATGCCGGTCCCTGTCCGCCAGACTGGCAGCCCACCCGCCGTATTATGACTACGACGGTGGGACCGTCACAGGACCGCTGCTACCATTGGGATCCTTGATCCCGTGATGGTGGTGCATGTCAGAGGCCGTAGTATGCTGGTGGTGTAGCAGCTGCACCACCAAGCATATTATGAGTTTCCTCACTGCCCTCCTTTTCATGGCGGTGAGTACGCCATGAAAAGGGTGGCGGTGAGGAAACTGTGCCTCTGTGCACGGGGGTGCATCCAGGGAAGCATATGGTGTGCCACCCTGTATGTATGTGCCTCCATGTTCCTGCACAGAACAAAATGCACAACATTGTTCATTTCGGTCCATGCAGGAACGTGCTTTGGCGTTCCCATTGCGGTGCCTTTCTTAGGCTCACCGCCTGGGACCGCCAGAGCACCTCCCACCAGACCAGGAAAAACTCCTAATCTGGCGGTCAGTCGGCGGATGGCTTTGGCGGTGTGGCAGCGGGGCGGCTCACTGCCTCACCGCCAAAGTCGTAATCAGGCCTTTAATCTTCAGTATCATACTAATACTTTGCCCAGCTCACACTCATCAGGGGGATTACACCTTTGTTACCTGAACAGGATCTAAAAGAAGTTATTCTCATAAACTGTGTTATGGGAATGCTGTTCTATCAGACTTCCCTAAATTAATCTGTCCCTTCCTAACGCCTCTTTGCATACCACAGCCTGTTTGATCTCAAAGGCAGATCCTTTAATCATATCAGCACGATTTTATGCTTTTTGAGTAGGCTTTCGATTGATGATCGATTCACTTTCAAACGCACCTGCCCTTTCCCTAAACTCATTAACTCTGACAACTCACACTGTCTAGCAAAGAAAGTGAAGAGCTCTGGTGCTCTGACTTGCTGTTCAAACCCTTACTTTTGGTTAGAAACATACATCCGACCAGTTCTTCTGTGGCTGCACACCCAAAGAGTGGCACTCCATACATCAGCAATTGCCTCCTTACTGACTTTCAATAAACAATTACAAAAATTCCTCTCCAACCAGTAATCATTGAGCTCCTCCCCTAATTTACCTGCCTCCAGGTGAGAGCCAGCTTAGTGCTCTTTGGTTACACATTTGTCATGCTTCAACACACACTATAATGATCCCTCGCTGCAGTACTGAAAAAATGGACTAATACAAGCTCTCATTACATTATGGATGGCCAGCGCCTGGATACACACACAGGAGACAAGAAGCGCTCTACAAATCTACTGATTGATTGATTGATTGATGATGGCTATCCTGCTGAATGTTCCTTGTTCCACACCATTCTCATTGTTGATATTGACGAATACAAATGTCTTTATTATTTTAGAGGCTGGTCCAGTGCTGATTGCTACCTAAGTGTATGTGCAGCTCTACTTTTGTAAGCAGTGTCTTATGATTAATGCTTAGGTTTACTAGACATGTGACGCCAGTGGACCCTGCACGTTAGAGCTTAGAAAGTGAATAAATACGTATTCATTCATTTTTTAATGAATGAATGAATACATGTATGCAAGTGTTTTTATTTTTATTGTGTTGCTGTAATTATGTTCTATCAACTTATATTGTTATTATTGATGTACATTGAACACTTCAGTAATACTACTATACTAATATGTATTTTCTAAATTTGTTTTGCTATACACTATCATATATAAAATGCTCTGATGCTCGAAACCCTTGAACACAATGGGCCTGATTCACAGAACTAACTTACGTCAAAAACGTAAAGTTAGTACTTTTTGGTATTCACAGAATACACTTACTCATTTTGGTATTCACAGAATGAACTTACTCATTTCGGTATTCACAGAAGTTAGTAGTCCTAACTTTACTACTCCTAAACTGAGAAAAATCCTAACTTTAAGACTTTCGGTATTCACAGAAGGCATTTAGGAGTCCTAAAGTTAGGACTACTAACTTCTGTGAATACCGAAATGAGTAAGTTCATTCTGTGAATACCAAAATGAGTAAGTGTATTCTGTGAATACTAAAAAGTACTAACTTTACGTTTTTGACGTAAGTTAGTTCTGTGAATCAGGCCCGCTATATAAAAAGTCCAACTTAAAAAATATATGTGCAATATTGTTTTGCATGTCTACTAATGCCAAGAAATGCTTCCAAGAGCAGTACAGAATACAAACAGAATAAAACTGACTCTGAAGCTCAATCTTGAAATATAAATTGGAAGCATGGAATAAACAGAAGTCCCCTTAACCGGCTTTTTTAAGAATCTTTGCCGGTGTTAACAGATCTAGCTTTTAAATGAAAATGCAGGCTCACCTTTGGCAATGCTTTTTCATGTGACATACCCAGTCCCTCTAATGACTTTTTCCATACTCTGCACCTGCCTATGATACATGATTTAAATAAACAGAAAAACTGACAAAAAACTCTCAGCTAAATGACATTTGCATGCCCTCAGAGTTCTGAAAAGCTGCAAAGTTGCAGTACCTTAGGCTGTTACTAGAAGTCCCTTGGGTCAGACACGAGTCCCTGCGTCAGCAGGCTGCAGCACCAAAGCCAATACCAGAGGTCCATGCACCACTTTCTCCTCATTCACAGGTTACTAGGGATTTTGGTTTGTTTTGCATGGACGAGACATATGGGTGCATTGGAGCGCCGTACAAAAAACAATTACAATACATTCGAAGCAGGTGCAGTGCAAAACATATTTAGATACAGGCATGCATGCAGCATGCATATATAATGTTAAAAGCAAAAGTGTAACAATATGAGGCAAATTAAGAATCAGTGGCATTGCAAAAATAGGAAGACATGTCTTTGCCAGCGCATTGGTGTAACTTGGCCTTCCATGACCACATAATTCTAGTGTGTCCGAATAAATATATGTTTTACTTAGTTTAGGCAATAACTAGCTCGTTTAACATCTGATCAAAGTTTTACTCTTTTGCTCTGCTCGGCACAATTTTTCCTAGATTCTGGATTTGAGTGCCGAGAACCCCTGGCCCCAGTGGCCCCGGTACCACTGCACCTGCCGCACTATTGACAGCTACGCCCCCGTCTAGCAGAGCGTGGGTAGGCTGGACTTTTTTCAAATGAGCTTGGAGGTCAGGCCGAGTAACACGGTCAATGACTCTACAGTGAAATTATTTGGCTGCTGGCGCTACATGAACCCACCCCTTCAGCTGTGCGCAGAAAAAAGATCCCGTTTTCTTCGGGCTGGCTCGTGACACTGACAACCACAACCAGCCCTGCAGAGGAAGACTGACGCGTGGGGCTCGGCAGGAACCGCATACAGAGGCCATGGGCACGGAAGCAAAGAAGAGCCTGAAAAACAGACTCGCACTGAAGAGCAGCCTGGCTAAGGAGACCCTTGCTGAGTTCGTGGCCACATTTGTATTGATTGTAAGTAGAATGGCCTTTTACTCCATCCACAGTCGGTGTTAACGTGTTATTGTTTACTTTAGTAACATTCGTAAATTATGCCTTATTTTTCCATGCCCATGAAAGAACACGTTTTTAGAACATTTCTTGCACCTTTTTACTTAAGAAGCGTGTGAGCGGTACACGTGTCATTTCTTTTGCTGCAGTGAAGTAACATTGTCTACTTATGAGAAAGGCTTCCTTGTTTGCGTTCTAAAACACGTTTATAGGTGCGCCCAGATTTACAGCGCTTTACATGTGCCCAATTGACATGCAGCTTTTGTGTAATCCTGGGTAATGGAAAAATGTCAGTGTTCTGCCTCAGCGTGCCCAGCCGTTGCATCATTGTGCCACGGGCTTGGCACACTTCCTTTCGTTTGTAACATCTGCAGAACTTGTAGAAGTGTTATTTTGGTCAACTGTGCCAACACGAATTTAGAATGCACTTTATTTAACTTCTTATGAATTTGTTGCTGCTGTATGGCAATGCCTCCGCCATAATGCTGAATGTAAGTGTACCTCATCTACATTGAAATAATCCTATTTTGCAACGAACTCTGACTATACTTTATCCTAAGCCTGCACTGACAGAAGGCAAATATAATTTGCAAATTACAGAAACTATGTATTAGGCAAATTGTACTTAGCAATTGTTAGACCTGTCATCCTTAGGGTGGCCTTCCTCCAAACTTTTTTCCTGGTTACCTCCTCTTTTTGCTTTATCTTTTTGTTGACCTTAGTACTCTGAGCACTTTACCACTGCTAACCAGTGCTAAAGTACATGCGCTTCTTCCCTAAACATGGTGACATTTGTGAGTACATGAGTGGCATAATTAGTTTACTTATAAGTCCCTTGTAAAGTGATGTACCATATACCCAGGGCCTGTAATCTAAATGGGACTAGTGGGCCTGCAGCACTGGTTGTGCTAACCATATAAGTAGACTTTCAAACCTGTCTCAGCCTGCCATTGCAAGGCCTGTGTGTACAGTTTACTGCAGCTTCGACCTAGCATTTAAAACTACTCACTAAGCATTAAACTCCCCTTTTATTACACATAAGTCACCCTAAGGTAGGCCCTGGGTAGCCCAAGGGAAGTGTGCTGTGTAACTAAGAGGTAGGACATGTACTTTTAAGTTTTACATGTCCTGTAGTGGCAAACAGCTATATTCATTTTTCACTGCTGTGAGGCCTATTCCTCTCGTAGGCTAGCATTAGGGATTCCTTAAAACACTTTTAAACTGTAATTCCTGATTAGAAAGGAATAGTTGCATCATGTTTCATATCTTTGGAATGAGAATGATAAATCCTCTTTACTGGTAAAGTTGGATTTGACATCACTGTCTAGAAATGTCACTTTTAGAAAGTGGACATTTCTCTGCTCTTACTGCTCTGTGTGCCTTGAAGCCTGTCTCCAATAAACGTCGGGAGTGGGTGACAGTTACACTTTATGCATTCTCTCTAGACAGCCACAAACATAGGAAGGGTGGGTGTGATAGAGAACTCATCTGCATTCATCTACATTCTGATAGCTCTTCCTGGGCAGGAAGAGGGAGGGGGAGCTGACACACACCTGAATAGGCAGTGTCCTGTGTCCTCCACAAAGGGCGGATTACCCCCCAAAGATAGCCTGGCAGACAGTGCTGGGATGAAAGGGGACCTGCGCACTTCAAGGGCCTGCTTTGAAGTCACCCCTACTTCAAAGGCCCATTTGGGTATTAGTAATGGGGCTCTGACTCTACAAAGACAGTACACTACTGGACCTGTGAAGAACTCTGCCAGGAGTAAAGACTGCTGTGCTACAAGGATTGCCACTTTGCATGACTGCTGCTCTGAAGGAACTGCTTTCTGCTTTCTGAGCTGCCTTGCTGCCTGCTGACCTCTGCCCTGCTGAGGACAAGGACTGGACCCATATCACTTTTCAACCCAGAGTGACTCCAAGGGCTTGCTGGTTTACCCCCTGTTCTGATGTCTCAGGGCCATCAAAGGCTTCCTACAACCCTGCAACAGCACTTAGACTCTGCCATCTGCGAGTCTTGCCCTGCCAAGTGGTTACAATCCAGTCCTGGGCCCTTGAAAGTTGATTGATTTTGGTTGCCCAGAATCATCAAAATCAATGCAGTGACAACTTTGTGCCGATCGGAACCAATGCTTTGGCCTTCGATGGCGACGTAGGAGCCGATCAACGACATCACCTCAACAGACTGCGCGGCTCGACACCAATGGACAGTGCAGCTCAATGACGACGCAGCACCTGCATCGCAAAGAGGTTCGTTGACAAACTCTTCATCGACTGCATGGATCGGCACCAACACTTCGCCCCAATCCTCGAGATCGACGCCAATGCTGCACCTCCCCGACTCCTGCCATCGAGTCTTCGGTGTTAACGCTTGCTGCATCCAAGGTACTGTTTCAGCCACACCTGCGTGAGTCCTGTAGCCGGCCTGCCCTCTATCCCGGTCGGCCTGAACTTTGGGTTTGCCCAGGTCCAACCAGACCTCAAATAAGCCTTTAGCGCTATTGACTTCTAAGCACTACTTTTAGATATATTCTTTAAACATTCATAACTCCAGTTATACTTATTGGATTTTTGTTGTTCTGGTCTTGATTTACTTATAAAATTATCCTCTATTCTTATTAACATCTGTGGAGTATTTTTGTGGTGTTTTCATTGTGTTACTGTGTGCATGTGTTGTACAAATACTTTACATTTTGCCTCTTTGGATAAGCCTGACTGCTCTGTGCCAAGCTACCAGAGGGTGAGCACAGGTTATATTTTAGTGTGTGCCTAGCTCACCCTGACTAGGATTCTGGTCCCTGCATGGACAGGGTGCATATCTCTGCCAACTAGAGACCCAGTTTCTAGCAGCAATTAACAGATTTTCAATAAAACAACTGTAGCCATGAATATTTTATATGTTGATACTGCCTAAAAGACCTATCAGCAAATGGATAGTATTAATACAGTGGCCTAAAACAATTAACCTTTGATTATAGATTTCAGTATGAGTTCTATAATATATGCCACATGAGATACAAGGCTAGATCCGCAAAACAGTTTGGATACTTAGGCTCTCATTACTTGGGGCCCTCAGTGGTATCCCCGGGGCAACTGCTCTGAGCCATTCAAATTTTCCTGGTGTCTCTAGGCTCAGAATTACTGAGTCTAAAAGCTCCAGCCTAATAATTCCAGTTCCACAAACACCATACCTGAACTTTCAAGCAGAACAGCGAGTAGTAGCAGTGTTCAGCCCCAACTGCCCTATAACTGCTGCTTGGTGGGAGCAGCAAACAGCCCCAAAACTAACTGTGCTTTCCTACTGCCTTTAGATCTCACAAGACCCACAACATGTTCCTCCAAAAATCTGCCACAGTGGATGCCAATTTGGGCCTGTTATGCATTCCACTCACAGAACTAAAATAATAATTAGAATATACTCTGTAGATTATTGTTTAGAAATATATTGTTAGATCAGACTTCAACAATGGTTTTGATTGTTGTCTTAACAGAACTGTATCACGAACTTAAAAATACTGTATGAACTAAGATTGTGAAGAAAATGAATATCGCTGAAACATATATCTTACAGAAAGAGGTATCACAATTACTTGATGCTTAAAACAATCTATCCCAATTAGTTATGGGCCTCATCACCTCACCACACCCCTTCATTCACTTCTACCAGTCTTATTTTTAACTTATTAAAAATAAAATATATATACTTCATTTCTATTTCTTATTTTTCACTCATTTAATTTTAACCAAAGAGTTGCATGCACTATAAGAAAGGTAAGGTAATTTAATCACACACCTCACTTTGCATGATCTATACATCATGTTACACCTTAGGGATGAACCACTAGTGATTAAGAGGCCTCCTCCACATCTATGCATGAGGGGAATGGACACCAGTCATTGATGGAGATGCGACTTACATTATTAACTCTCCTTGAACAAATCACATATTCAGCCTCAGCTCTTCACGTATGGCGGTGATCACACCTGCTTCTTTTGACAACACCCAGCGACTTACTAAATCCAGATTACTTGTATCTTTGCAGCTTTGAGAAAGCCCCAGGCTTTAGAGCCACTTAGGGGGTGAAACATATGTCAGGTGCTACAGACCACCATTATCACAGATGAGTAAAAGAAGTTGTTGCAATAATTCACATTGGAAAAAACAATTTGTCCACAAGCACAAATAAAACAGAAATCTCAAAGCGATAAGAAAGGACTTGGAGCATTCTTTATTACATAGGTAGATACACTTAAGTTTCTCTATAAGTATACCAATATTGAGGCTAAGTAGGTTAAAACCTAATCAAGTAGACTACCCCCCAGGACTATGGGTTTTACTCAACGAGGAGTGAGAGCTGGACCTTGATGCTTACCATTGTAATATCTTAAATAATAATTGCAAAAATATACCTCAACTGTGTGTAGATTTCTCCAATGAGGCATTTTTTGTTGACAATATTTCAAACATATTTATGTATGACGATATTCTGTTAATGATATTCTGGTACCAATGCAGCTGAAAGATCACCCTCGGAGAATCACCTCACACATTATGTCTGTTCAAGTTTCATAGATCACTATGAGGTGCATCTATGAACGGAGAATTTAAAGGCTTGGATAATAGTCCAATCCCAACTTACCTACATACTTCACAATTCCGGGAATAGGCTATTTTTGGACTATGTCTGAGCTTTTTCTGGACTACATCTGTGATCCATACATTGTGGTTGTACTGGGATACTTCTGGGTTACTACTGTGCAAGGTTTATGTCTTGAGTGGTCAAGCAGAAATGTTTGTAGGGGACATAGTATGGGTCAGTTTCTTAAGAAAGCCACGGCAACAGTTTCAGAATGCCATTTTTATATTAAGGAATGCATGTAATTCAATGTTAGCTATTAGATTTATCATAGTGCTTTTTTGTACAAAGGCAATTCATCTTAATGTAAAAGTATCTGAATGCATACTTCCAGAAATGGACTACTTGCTAGGAGGTAGCTTGCTCAATAACATATCTTGAGGTTGCCTAAAGAGGCCTTGCATTGTATTGCTTGGATGGCCCAGCATTCGTTTAGTCCAATACACCCACCAGTCCTGATATTCCTACTTACTGCTCCAAGGAACCAAGCAGCACTGTATTGGGTAATCAGTTGTACTATGTAGAAAGGGATCAGATTTAAAATTGATCATTGATACAGCTTGTCCCTCGTCCACAGCTATTCTCTTATGTACACTGGAATATTTTCTTCTCTTTACTCTAGTCTCTAATTTGACTGATACTTAACTGGGCACCAACTAACGCTAGGTAGTCTTGAACTTGTCTTTCCACCTCTCCCACCATTATTTTGGCATTGATTGAAAGAATTTATATAGACCAGTAGGGTGAAGGGTTTGTGTAACATCAACTTTATGTCTTTTAGGTAAATGCGTAAACACTTGTTCTAAAAAGGCTGTAAATTCACAGGTGAACCCATCATGTCTAGTATATCCAGTGTCAAAGCATCTACATGTAATTTAATTAGAAAGTGATGACGAGACTGTAGAGGGTCATGATGCTCTCGGCTTCTGCTTTAGTTGGAGCAGGTCTGCTGTCATTGTGCTACTGGAGTGGTTTTCGCGCATCTCCTGCTGTATGCACCTTGATGTTGCACCAAGGGTTGTGATGAGGCCACTGATGATGTAATGTTAGCAAGGTTCAAACAACTCAGAACTGCAAATAACCACCTTGATCACATGTGCAAAGTCCACGTTTTGTGAGCAAGCAATCAATCATCGACGTATGGGGCCTTTAGTGTGTTTTTCCTGGCATGTTTATCTGTGTGTGATCTGGACTCGTTCCAGCATTACTCTTATCTTTATCTCTGCCTGCACACCGAAATCAAATCTGCAGTGAATCTTTTATCAGTGAAAAACATTATGCTTCTACTTTGAATGGGGTGTTGTTTCAAGAGTTGCCTAAATGCCATTTTCATCAAAAGCACCAGCACTTACTAGAGCGCTCTGATGGATGCTTGAGCACTAAAAAATATATTAAAAAACTATTCAAAACTAAATGCTGAGATTCCTAATAGATTTTTTTTATTGAAGCTATTGGAATGTAGTAGTCAACAGTCCCATCACAGGTGTCGGTAGCGCGTGCAGATCATAAACTATGGGCTGTTAAGACCTGACATTAAATGCTCCTCTATAAATGGAGGGCAGATTCAGAAACATGTGGCTGGTCTACAAGTTCTAAGTGGTGAAATATACAGGTGTTCAGTAACTGATTAACTCTCAACAACAAGTTTGCCAAGTTTTGGCCAAAATTACTCTGACAAATTGACTGATTTGGTAAAACTTTATATAACAAAACGAGGGAGTGAAGAGGTAGTGTCATACACGGACACTATGGCGGATACATCCTCCTCTAGTACTTAATAAATAAATCAAAGAAATCCACCACATGGGACTAGCTGTGTTAAGGAAAGTGTATTATTCATCCGGGTATGGATGCACACAGCGTTTGCTTAAATACCCCTCACACACCAAAAGGGCCCTTGGTGTCATGCTTCATCATAGGGTCTTCCCGTCCCGCTGCGGGACGGGCGTGCTGCGACCTACGACTACGCGGGAGCACTGTTATTAACAATACTATGTGTAGTGATGGGGTAGTGAGAGGAGGGGTCGGGAGTGAATATGGGTAAGTGATTTAAAAGGACCTGGCCTCATGGACTTAAAAGAAACTTTAATAGGTCGTCGAGGCTGGGCCTGTTAAAAAGGTGATGCGGAGATGTCCTGCCAATAATGGGCGGATGCTCCTATAAAGTCAACATGTTTCGAAGCAAAGCTTCTTCATCAGGACTAAGAAGATCCCCTCAGTATCCACTATGTTGAATTTCCCAAATGGGTGTGCTATATACAAAAAAGTGATAAAAATGAAAAGTGCATGAATTATATGCACTTTATACGATACCTAATAGTACCATGTAAATGTTAATCTGAAAGAGAAAGTACAATTAATAGCGCTTTCCCATGCGCAAAGGCTCAAGATCTGCAAAAGAAGGAAAGTTAAAAAGGCGAAAAAAACCACATGGTGACTGTAGCGTGATCTTAGTGCTATCAATACCGTGGTCTATCAGGGTGAAGACCTGTGGAAGGAAAAAGCGGAACACACAAGACACACACATAGAACAGAAATCACACACTCTATTTATGTGGCTAGGGTAATTGCTTTAAGGTTCGTGAATATATAGTGTCATCAGTCACCAGATAATACATACTATGTAATGTAGGAGATAATGCTCCTTGAGCCTCTTGTAACGGGTGGGGAAGAATGTCGCCAAACGTAGTTCTGTTAGTAAAATAAGGAAGAGAGATTCGGTATATCTCCAAGTCATGCTCCCAATCCTGAGAACACACTCTTCAGCAGATGTGCCTTACAGTGCTGGCGGTGCTCAAATGCCTGTGAACACAAATAAATATATTCCACAACGGCTATGCCGTACTTACGTTATGGTCGACTCAATCTCGCCTCGAAATAACGCCAACCCGCGGCTCCGTGATGGAAAAGGAACCGCGGTAAGGTACTATTTATACTGCCATTAATTGGCCTAAGTTGTCTGCACCTGCACGAAAAGAACGCCCTTTCTCCCCTGGAAGTGAAAGGTACTTCAAGTTCCGGCGGTGTCTAAGCGTAAGGTCAGGTTGTCATGGTGACACGTATCTATGGGCGGAAGAGGGTAAAAAAATGTGTTGCTACCAAAGCCAACAGCTAGAGCGCGGCGTTGTCGCGCTGGTTATATTAATTAAAGGCTGAGGAATTTATTAGTTCAGAAAAACAAAAACAAAACCGGCGCCCGGGTTGGAGTCTGAGCGCCGTGGTATGAAAAAGGATCTCAACACATGAACTTATGTATAAAAGCGATCATGTCATTAAGTTCCTCATTTAACAAATAAACTATGAGAGGATGGCCCAGAATCTATATAAAAGAATTGTATTATAAACCTGGGCAAAAAAGGTGGTTCATCTCGCCAAAGCAATATTAAACTGGCGCTGTTGATTTCCTCTAGGAAAAACCTATATAGATTATAAAGAGATGGTCTCCAAAGTTCAAAGAAATATATTCAAAAAATATATATAAAATCAATGTATCTCATAAGTTTTAAGGAAAAGGTCTTCAAAGATCAAAGAAATATATTCAAAAAATATATATAGAGTCAATGTAGGGCGCTTCAAAAACAGTCGTCATAGGTGGTATCTGGAGAATTCATCATTGAAAACCGTGAGAATTGTAGACTAACGGAACATGCTCGGTGATTAACGTTTAAGGAGGTTACATTACGAAAGGTGAGCCCAAGGAATGTCGTCATTAAGGCCACTGATGTTGGTCCCCAAACGGAACACCCATCTTTGTTCTTTTTCAAATAGATCTCTCTCATTTCGGATTTGTTCAATAATGGTCCATTTCAAATCATCCACAGTATGGGTCATGGTCAAATAGTGGTTCGCCATTTTAGTCGTACTTTTCTTGCAGCGTACATTACTCTTATGTTCGCTAATACGGACTCTCACTGGTCTTGAAGTCATGCCGATATATTCCAGTCTGCATGGGCACGTGATGATGTACACCACGTTTTTGCTATTACAGTTTGTAAATTTTCTTTGCTCCCAGACCTCTCCATTAGTGAACGTGATATTTCTGCTTCTCTTGGTAAGGTTACATGTGCTGCAATTCCCGCAAGGGTAATGTCCCTGTAAGGGTGCGAGGTTCAGATAAGGTGGACCCCTCTCCTGAATTGGTCGTGGTCTTGTATGAACCAGGATATCCCTTAAATTGTTACCTCTTTTGTGGGAGAACATTGGTTTAGGAAAATTGAGTTTGCCACAATTTAGTATTCTCCAATGTTTATTTATTATTTTAGATACTTGGTTTGAATGGCTACTGAAGGTGGTTACACAGATAGGTCGTTTCCTGTTCTTTTGGGGGATGATTTTCCAGAAGGGCGTCCCTATTATTGTTCCTTGCTCGCTTGAGCCCTTTCTTCACGATACGTTCTGGGTAGTTACGTTTCAGTAGTTTGTCTTCCAGATCAGTGGCCTGTATCTTAAAATCAAAGATTTCAGAGCAGTTTCGTCGTAGACGAAGGAATTGTCCATACGGAAGGTTGTCCCGCAGGTGCCTGGGGTGAAAGCTATTATATAATAGCAAACAATTTTTCGCCGTAGGTTTAAAATGAGTCGTTGTTTTTAGACCACCACTTGCAGGATAGATATTGAGGTCGAGAAACACCAGATTGTTGCTGGAGGCTGTGTAAGTAAAATTCAGGAAAGGGTTTTGCTGATTGAGCCATATCATAAAGTCCTTTACAGAGTCGGTATCACCTTTGCATATCACTAGGACATCGTCAATGTACCGTTTCCAGACAATGATGCGGTCCTGGAATGGGTTTTCTTGATGTAATATTCTAGTGGTCTCCAAATGGTATACATATAATCCGGCCAGACTTGGGGCAAAGGTGCTGCCCATGCTGGTCCCGTGCTTCTGTAGATAGTGCACCCCTTCATATTGGAAAAGTTCTTTGTCAGTGCTAGTGAAATACACTCCATGACTACGCTGCGTGGTGTCTGGTAGCTCCATGTAGTGGTGTACAGAACTTCCTCTATGATTCCTAGAGTTTCGCCACGAGGTAGGCTTGTATAAAGGCTCTCGACGTCGAGACCGAGTAGGAGATGTTGATCTGGGTCGAAGTCAAGGTCCTTTATTAGTTGTAGTACCGCTTTAGTGTCTCTTAGATAGGTTGCTGTTTTCTGAACTAGGGGACGGAGGAAAGCGTCAGCAAATTTAGAGAGGGGTTCAAGTATGGAGCCAATTCCGGACACAATCGGTCTTCCAGGAGGATATTCTAGGTTCTTATGAATTTTCGGGATGGTATAAAAGTATGGTGTTCTTGGTGATTTTTGTATAAGAAAGTCAGCTTCCTTCCTGGATATCCAGTTATGTGTTATTGCTTCTTCGACCATTCCTGCAATCCATATTCGTATTTCCTCAGTTGGGTCATCAAGCATGATTTCATAGTTCCTTGGGTCTTCCAGTAATTTCCTACATTCAGTGTCGTAATTGTGTGTCGTCTGAATTACGATTGCACCCCCTTTGTCGGCAGGTTTTATTACCAGGTCGATGTTATTCGCTAGTTCCTGCAATGCTTGTTTCTCTCGTCTTGTCGTGTTCTGGAAGACATTCTTGTCTTCCGTTGATAGACCCGTTACCTCCTCCATTACTGCTTTTTCAAAAGTGAGTAATTCAATCGGTAGTGTGGAGTCCAGAGGTGTGAAGGTGGATTTGGGTCGTAGTCCCGTGTCTGATGTCTGGTCCTCTGGTGCTACAATCGTTTCTTTTAAGAAGAAGGCACAGAGTTTTAATTTCCTCATAAACTCCTTTATTTCGAGACAGAGTTTAAATTTGTCCTTCTTGTTGGTGGGGACAAAACCCAGGCCCTTTTCCAGGACACTCAGTTGTGGTTCCGTGAGTATATACTCTGTCAGGTTCACCACTAATTGTCCCTTCTGCTGGTTGACCCCTCCTCTCACTACCCCATCACTACACATAGTATTGTTAATAACAGTGCTCCCGCGTAGTCGTAGGTCGCAGCACGCCCGTCCCGCAGCGGGACGGGAAGACCTCTATGATGAAGCATGACACCAAGGGCCCTTTTGGTGTGTGAGGGGTATTTAAGCAAACGCTGTGTGCATCCATACCCGGATGAATAATACACTTTCCTTAACACAGCTAGTCCCATGTGGTGGATTTCTTTGATTTATTTATTAAGTACTAGAGGAGGATGTATCCGCCATAGTGTCCGTGTATGACACTACCTCTTCACTCCCTCGTTTTGTTATATAAAGCTATTTCGACAGCGCACAGCTGTGGGAACAACCCAGAAACTCTGGGAACTGAGTGATAACGGCCAATGTACTGCATATCCTCTTTACTTCATTTATCTATTTATTTTTCGCTAAAAGAGCGTATTTCTTCACAGACACACACCACTGCATCAGATTCAACACACTCGATTATATCCGATTACCATGGCGAAGGCAGCAGGCCTCACATTTGATGAGGAGGAAATTGACAGAATCCTAGCTGCTCTGAACCCTTTTGAAGGTTTAAGTAGCACTGATCCTGGCCCTAGCAACACAGACTGGGATGAGTTGGCGAATCTTAGAAGAACGCAGATAAAAACAGCACTGCATGGTCTACTGATGACCGAATACCTCAGAGCCAAGGCAGCACCTCAAGGCCTTATAGTTCGGAACGAACCTTTCATATTTCAGAATGACAAATCCTTCAAAAAGGATTGGTCCCTTATTTCATGGCACTGCACCAGAGATTGGCTGGTCCTTATCATCAAGACCGCCACCAGATTGGCACAGGAACTCAAAGTTGACATACAGAGACTAGAAATCCAACTTAAAAGCTACCAATCACACACAGCATTAAAGAAAAGGTTGGATGAACTTAATCAGCAAATGAATGAATATGAGATCACTCTAAAGCAAAGCAAATTCAAGAAACTGAAAAAAGACACAGCAGCCTTCAGCCATGAGCGTGTATATCCTTATATACGTGATGATTACATAGCAAAGAGATCCAACAGCGAACAGGGATCGGACAGTGACCAATCCGATACAGGCTCCAGCGACTCTTTTTCAAGTTGCGGGAGTAACCAGAGGAACCAGAGAGGAGGGACACAACACCAGAAAACATTCAGACCCAGAGGAAGGGGATGGAGCGAAAATCAAGGCCCCCCATTCTACGCACAGTATCCGTATGGACCACCACCGATGGGGGGACCTTACCATCATTGGAACCCAATACCACCGGAATACAATTATTACGGACCACCTCCGCCTCATTTTTTAGGACCGCGCCATGGCCCCCCGAGAGGAAGGAACCGGAGAGGCAACCAGGTCCACTGGCACAACGAATCCGAAGAGGCAGCCAGGATGGCAACGAGGAGCACGACGGCATCACTGAACCAACCAACAACCAGCAGAAGGGACATTTAGTGGTGAACCTGACAGAGTATATACTCACGGAACCACAACTGAGTGTCCTGGAAAAGGGCCTGGGTTTTGTCTCCACCAACAAGAGGGACAAATTTAAACTCTGTCTCGAAATAAAGGAGTTTATGAGGAAATTAAAACTCCGTGCCTTCTTCTTAAAAGAAACGATTGTAGCACCAGAGGACCAGACATCAGACACGGGACTACGACCCAAATCCACCTTCACACCTCTGGACTCCACACTACCGATTGAATTACTCACTTTTGAAAAAGCAATGATGGAGGAGGTAACGGGTCTATCAACGGAAGACAAGAATGTCTTCCAGAACACGACAAGACGAGAGAAACAAGCATTGCAGGAACTAGCGAATAACATCGACCTGGTAATAAAACCTGCCGACAAAGGGGGTGCAATCGTAATTCAGACGACACACAATTACGACACTGAATGTAGGAAATTACTGGATGACCCAAGGAACTATGAAATCATGCTTGATGACCCAACTGAGGAAATACGAATACGGATTGCAGGAATGGTCGAAAAAGGAATAACACATAACTGGATATCCAGGAAGGAAGCTGACTTTCTTATACAAAAATCACCAAGAACACCATACTTTTATACCATCCCGAAAATTCATAAAAACCTAGAATATCCTCCTGGAAGACCGATTGTGTCCGGAATTGGCTCCATACTTGAACCCCTCTCTAAATTTGCTGACGCTTTCCTCCGTCCCCTAGTTCAGAAAACAGCAACCTATCTAAGAGACACTAAAGCGGTACTACAACTAATAAAGGACCTTGACTTCGACCCAGATCAACATCTCCTACTCGGTCTCGACGTCGAGAGCCTTTATACAAGCCTACCTCATGGCGAAACTCTAGGAATCATAGAGGAAGTTCTGTACACCACTACATGGAGCTACCAGACACCACGCAGCGTAGTCATGGAGTGTATTTCACTAGCACTGACAAAGAACTTTTTCCAATATGAAGGGGTGCACTATCTACAGAAGCACGGGACCAGCATGGGCAGCACCTTTGCCCCAAGTCTGGCCGGATTATATGTATACCATTTGGAGACCACTAGAATATTACATCAAGAAAACCCATTCCAGGACCGCATCATTGTCTGGAAACGGTACATTGACGATGTCCTAGTGATATGGAAAGGTGATACCGACTCTGTAAAGGACTTTATGATATGGCTCAATCAGCAAAACCCTTTCCTGAATTTTACTTACACAGCCTCCAGCAACAATCTGGTGTTTCTCGACCTCAATATCTATCCTGCAAGTGGTGGTCTAAAAACAACGACTCATTTTAAACCTACGGCGAAAAATTGTTTGCTATTATATAATAGCTTTCACCCCAGGCACCTGCATGGACAACCTTCCGTATGGACAATTCCTTCGTCTCACGACGAAACTGCTCTGAAATCTTTGATTTTAAGATACAGGCCACTGATCTGGAAGACAAACTACTGAAACGTAACTACCCAGAACGTATCGTGAAGAAAGGGCTCAAGCGAGCAAGGAACAATAATAGGGACGCCCTTCTGGAAAATCATCCCCCAAAAGAACAGGAAACGAGACCTATCTGTGTAACCACCTTCAGTAGCCATTCAAACCAAGTATCTAAAATAATAAATAAACATTGGAGAATACTAAATTGTGGCAAACTCAATTTTCCTAAACCAATGTTCTCCCACAAAAGAGGTAAAAATTTAAGGGATATCCTGGTTCATACAAGACCACGACCAATTCAGGAGAGGGGTCCACCTTATCTGAACCTCGCACCCTTACAGGGACATTACCCTTGCGGGAATTGCAGCACATGTAACCTTACCAAGAGAAGCAGAAATATCACGTTCACTAATGGAGAGGTCTGGGAGCAAAGAAAATTTACAAACTGTAATAGCAAAAACGTGGTGTACATCATCACGTGCCCATGCAGCCTGGAATATATCGGCATGACTTCAAGACCAGTGAGAGTCCGTATTAGCGAACATAAGAGTAATGTACGCTGCAAGAAAAGTACGACTAAAATGGCGAACCACTATTTGACCATGACCCATACAGTGGATGATTTGAAATGGACCATTATTGAACAAATCCGAAATGAGAGAGATCTATTTGAAAAAGAACAAAGATGGGTGTTCCGTTTGGGGACCAACATCAGTGGCCTTAATGACGACATTCCTTGGGCTCACCTTTCGTAATGTAACCTCCTTAAACGTTAATCACCGAGCATGTTCCGTTAGTCTACAATTCTCACGGTTTTCAATGATGAATTCTCCAGATACCACCTATAACGACTGTTTTTGAAGCGCCCTACATTGACTCTATATATATTTTTTGAATATATTTCTTTGATCTTTGAAGACCTTTTCCTTAAAACTTATGAGATACATTGATTTTATATATATTTTTTGAATATATTTCTTTGAACTTTGAAGACCATCTCTTTATAATCTATATAGGTTTTTCCTAGAGGAAATCAACAGCGCCAGTTTAATATTGCTTTGGCGACTTGAACCACCTTTTTTGTCCAGGTTTATAATACAATTCTTTTATATAGATTCTGGGCCATCCTCTCATAGTTTATTTGTTAAATGAGGAACTTAATGACCTGATCGCTTTTATACATAAGTTCATGTGTTGAGATCCTTTTTCATACCACGGCGCTCAGACTCCAACCCGGGCGCCGGTTTTGTTTTTATTTTTCTGAACTAATAAATTCCTCAGCCTTTAATTAATATAACCAGCGCGACAACGCCGCGCTCTAGCTGTTGGCTTTGGTAGCAACACATTTTTTTACCCTCTGCCGCCCATAGATACGCGTCACCATGACAACCTGACCTTACGCTTAGACACCGCCGGAACTTGAAGTACCTTTCACTTCCAGGGGAGAAAGGGCGTTCTTTTCGTGCAGGTGCAGACAACTTAGGCCAATTAATGGCAGTATAAATAGTACCTTACCGCGGTTCCTTTTCCATCATGGAGCCGCGGGTTGGCGTTATTTCGAGGCGAGATTGAGTCGACCATAACGTAAGTACGGCATAGCCGTTGGGGAATATATTTATTTGTGTTCACAGGCATTTGAGCACCGCCAGCACTATAAGGCACATCTGCTGGAGAGTGTGTTCTCAGGATTGGGAGCATGACTTGGAGATATACCGAATCTCTCTTCCTTATTTTACTAACAGAACTACGTTTGGCGACATTCTTCCCCACCCGTTACAAGAGGCTCAAGGAGCATTATCTCCTACATTACATAGTATGTATTATCTGGTGACTGATGACACTATATATTCACGAACCTTAAAGCAATTACCCTAGCCACATAAATAGAGTGTGTGATTTCTGTTCTATGTGTGTGTCTTGTGTGTTCCGCTTTTTCCTTCCACAGGTCTTCACCCTGATAGACCACGGTATTGATAGCACTAAGATCACGCTACAGTCACCATGTGGTTTTTTTCGCCTTTTTAACTTTCCTTCTTTTGCAGATCTTGAGCGTTTGCGCATGGGAAAGCGCTATTAATTGTACTTTCTCTTTCAGATTAACATTTACATGGTACTATTAGGTATCGTATAAAGTGCATATAATTCATGCACTTTTCATTTTTATCACTTTTTTGTATATAGCACACCCATTTGGGAAATTCAACATAGTGGATACTGAGGGGATCTTCTTAGTCCTGATGAAGAAGCATGTTGACTTTATAGGAGCATCCGCACATTATTGGCAGGACATCTCCGCATCACCTTTTTAACAGGCCCAGCCTCGACGACCTATTAAAGTTTCTTTTAAGTCCATGAGGCCAGGTCCTTTTAAATCACTTACCCATATTCACTCCCGACCCCTCCTCTCACTACCCCATCACTACACATAGTATTGTTAATAACAGTGCTCCCGCGTAGTCGTAGGTCGCAGCACGCCCGTCCCGCAGCGGGACGGGAAGACCCCTATGATGAAGCATGACACCAAGGGCCCTTTTGGTGTGTGAGGGGTATTTAAGCAAATGCTGTGTGCATCCATACCCGGATGAATAATACACTTTCCTTAACACAGCTAGTCCCATGTGGTGGATTTCTTTGATTTATTGATTTGGTAAAACTACAGAGATTGCATACATTACATGTAACCGTTCGGCTATCATGATGTGATGGTGCCTGCTATGTATGGTGACATACAAGTCTTGATGAGAAACCGTGGCTCATAGCAGCGTATGTCTGATACCGCAGACACCACAAAATAAATAGGGTACAAACGTGAATACGTTAACTTATCTGTAAAAATGCCACTGCCCAATTTCAGGGTTTTCAGCATACCACCACAACCTCGAGTCAGACCAGGTCAAGGGACTGACAGGGACATTTTGAATGTTTCAGATTTAACAACTTCTAAGAATTCTTGAGTAGGGAGAACCAGGCTTGCTTTTGTCACTGGACCTTTTAGCTGCCTGTGTCATTTAAGTCCACTGACGCTGCAGTTTACCAGCAATGACAGAAGTTTCATGTATGCACTGGGGCGGTTTTGCACCTTCTGCAGGGATTTTAATGTGTGTTAAATGGGGTTTGTCTGTCCTTGAAGAAGTCAAGGGTAATTTTCAAAGGAATCCTTATTTTTATTTTATTTTATTTTAAAGGTTTTATATAGCGCTGGCTGGACCCAAGGGTATCAGAGCACTTTACAAGGGTCGCATGAGTAGATATGGAAATAACAAAAAATACAATGAGGTAACATTCAAGTCCAATTAAAACAATAGATGACAACTCAATTTAAATGATCAGGTTACAACAAATTGTGATAATCAGCAGCAAGTCAAGAGAAGAGAGGTTGTCGTGGAGCAAGGGGGGATAGAGAAGAGGGGGGCAGGATGTAAGAGTGGTGAGAGGCTGTGAGGGGGTAGGGAAATAACAAGTACATCAAGCAGGGCCTATGAAAGGGATTAGTGAGATAGAGGGGGAAGAAAAGTGAGAGGTGGAAAAGGGGGTGGAGAAAGGGCGTCGGGAGGTCAGAAGGGGGGATCCTAAAACAGTAGGCAGCCGGGTTGGGGTATGTGCCCAGGGAAGGGGTTAAGGGCCCCAGAATTTTTCGAGAAGGTGTAGTTTGAGGTCTTTTTTGAAGCTGAAGTAGGAGGGGTTGCAACGAAGTTCTTTACGGAGTGCATTCCAGATGGTAGGCGCATTTCGGAGAAGGAGCGTGATTGAGTAGATTATCTTGTTTAACAGAGGAGGGACAAGAACGAGTGTGTTTGAGCTCCTCAGTGTTCGAGAGCAGCCCGCTTTAAAGAGTTTGTCTGCGAGGTACAGAGGGGTGTGTTGATGCAGGGCTTTGTGCGTAATGCAGGCGGTCTTGTAGGTAGATCTGCCTTCAATGGGGAGCCAATTGAGGGCTTTACGGGTAGGGGAGATGTGATCGAACCGTTTTGAGGTCGGTAATGAGCCTAGCAGCAAGGTTAAGAACAGATTTGATTGGGGCTAGGTGGACTTTAGGTGTTCCAGAGAGAATGGCGTTACCATAGTCGATTTTGGACAGGACCAGTGATTGGACAGCTGATCTGAAGTCATCAGCAGGGATGAAGGGTTTTAATTTCTTGAGGTGAAAGAGAGTGAAGAGAGCGCTTTTGGCCGAGTTTTTTATGTGGGAGATGAGAGAGAGGTTCTGGTCAATGTTAATTCTGAGGGATTTAACTGAGTTGGATAAGGTGAGAGAGCAGTTGAGCGCTGTAAGGTCTGAGATCCAGGATTGGATGGGGAGCGAGCTGTTTTTAGGGGAGAAAAGAATGATTTCAGTTTTTTTGGGGTTGAGTTTGAGGTGGTTGTAGTGGAACCAGGATTGGATCTTAGTCAAGGCGTCATTGAGGTGTAGCACGTCAGCACGGGATTGAATCTTATGATAAAGTTGAGTGTCATCGGCGTAGAGGTGATACTTGATTCCCGCATGCTTAAGAATAAGGGTGAGGGGTTCCATAAAGAGGTTGAAAAGAGAGGGAGAGAGAATAGAGCCCTGTGGGACACCCAGTGAGACAGGCACTGGTTTAGAAAGGCAGCCGTGAATTTTAATTTGCTGGGTTCTGTGTTGGAAGAAGGAGGAGAACCATTTAAGAACTGATCCGTTGAGGCCAAAATGATCTTTAAGAGTGTTAAGTAACGTAGAGTGATTCACAGTATCGAAAGCTGAAGAGAGATCAAGGAGAATGAGAAGGGGGACTCGCCCTTGTCGAGGGAGTGATGAATGTCATCAATTATATTGAGCATGGTCGTTTCTGTACTACAGCCCTTTCTGAAACCTGATTGCAAAGAGTCCAACAGATTGAATGTGTCGATGTGTGTGTCTAGCTGGCGCAGGGCACATTTTTCAAGGGCTTTAGAGAGAAGAGGAAGGTTAGAGATAGGCCGAAGATTATTTAGGTCATTAGGGTCGGCAGCAGAATTTTTGAGGATGGGAGTGATTTGTCCGAGTTGTAGGGAGACAGGGACACAACCCATGGCAAAGGAGGAGTTGATGATAGAGGTCCAGAAAGGGGCAATGATGTGTTTTAAATCTTGGACAAGGTTGGCAGGGAGAGGGTCTCTGGAGTGAGAGGATGGTTTAAGTCTGGCAATGACGTTGAGGACTTCGAGCTCAGTAACTGGATGGAAGTGATGCCAGGAAGCATTATTATTTTTTTCAAGTTTGGTGAGGTCGGATTCCGGAAGAGAAACGACTAGAGGCAGAGATGAAGGGTCATGAGGGAGTGTTAAGAGGGCCGGAGGACTGGAGGAAGAGTCTTGGGGGGGTTGAGGGCGATGCGGAAGGGGCGTTAGGGCGAAGGAGTGATCAATTTTGGAGATTTTTTCAGAGAAGAAGTTAGCAATTTCTTCACATCTCTCAATAGTGGCCGTCACCTGGGGGGGGGCAGCGGTGGTTTGGTTTTTAGTCATGCTGAATAGTTCCCTGGGTCTATTTTTGGCCCGGTCCAGTTGTGAGCGGAAGAAGGGAGCCTTAGTATTAAGGATATGCTTTTAGTAATTGAACCTGGCGGATCTGAGTAGGACGAGATTTATGGGCGAAGGGTTTTGTCTCCAAATGCGTTCCGTCGACCTAAGGGCGCGCCTCTCATTGTTGAGATCCGTATTAAACCAGGATTTGGAGGAGGTGTTTTTCTGAAGTTTAAGTTTGGCTGGAGCAATTTGGTCAAGGACAACCGTGATGAATTTATTAAAGTGCTCAGTGAGGTCATTAGCATTTTGGGAAGGAGGAGGAAGTCGGAGTTGTGCTTTGACTTTATTCTCAAGTTCGCCCGGGGGTATACGATGGAAGTTTCTAGTCAATTTCTTCTGTTTGAAGGTTTTGGGGGGAGGGGGTAGCATAGTGTTAGAGATCGTGAAAAGGATGAGGTGATGGTCAGACCAGTCGATGGGTACGATGGAGGAAAGGGAGGCCAAATCAGAGCTTGTAATGATAGCGTCCAGCGTGGCTCCTTTTGTGTGAGTAGGCGCATGGCAGAGTTGTTTCAGGTCATTAATATCAAGTAGATCTGTAAGGAGGTTAATCATAGGATCATCCTTTTTGTTCCAATGGAGGTTAAAATCCCTGAGGAAGAGGTTTTTAGAATTGGAAAGCGAGGATTGAGAAAGAATCCTTAGAGTCTCCACTTCAATTTAACATGTATTTAAACAAACCAGGTCATGGGTTCTGTAAGAGTGGCTAACTTTTCACATTTATTGATGAGAATCACTGATTCTTTATATTCTGCGCTCAGCAACTTAGCCACAGTTAGCTCATGTAAAACTTGATCCAAAACTGTAACTAAGACAACTGGAAGATCCTTCAAGTCATCTAAGATTAAAATAATGCATACAAATTCATTAGTGTTTTGTTTCACTGTAATATTTTCACGTGCACCCAAAAAGTAAAACCACTGATTATTTTCTTGGACTCTATTACATCACTTGAACTCCAGATTATTGCAACATAATCTCCCTACTTCAATACAAACCTTTCCTTAAAACTATTATTTAAAGTGCACTTTGGGCTATATCACCAAAACAGTTTTATTTTGGTGATATGTTACTTTGCCATCAGGACTGTCCATATCACATAAACAGATTCGTATTAGCAGTATTTAAATTTGTCAATTCTAAATACTTTGCTTGGTGTTTTAATTTTCAGCAGTAACTAAAAGTGGGCGCTTGGTGTTATCACCAAAGTACATCGTATGATGTGTTTTTCATTGTTACCAACAGTAATTCAATAATTAATATTTTGCACAGAAAATTAAAATACAGCCAATAGGTTTCACAGTGAATAAATTAATATACTGTCAACACAAGCCTGTTTTCCTAATATGGCCAAAATTGCTTAAAAACTCAAATATTAATGAAACACTAATGTTGACATTATATTGCCCCTGTTGCTTAAGCAATGATCAACCGTGTGTGTAAGACTATTGAGAAGGTATGAACCTAGCTACAGAGCACTGTATAAAACAGTGAGGGTGGAGTAGTTTACAATAAGATAGCCATAACAAAGGAGAAGAGAATTCTAGCAGATTAGGAATTGGAAATTGATTGTCAGCAGGGAGATATTAGCAGATATCAACGACCAAAGTCTCCATTAATTCTCCAGAGTCTTTATTGGATCCAAGTGAATTAATGGATACATTTAAAAAAAAAAATCCTCAGAAGACCCTTCATAAAAGGGATCTGCATTCAATCTTAGTTACTATTCTTCCTTAACTGACAGTCCACTCTCAGAGAAGGATCTTTCTTTTTCCTTGCATGACCTGTTTAGAAAAAAGACCTTGCATTAATGGTTTATGCAATACTGGCCACAACAATATTGAAATACACAAATATCGCCAAGAAATAATGCTCACAAAATATCGTTATCCTATATTTAATAACATAAACAAAAATATAAACTACAAAATATAGTTGTACAAAATGCCTAAATTACCGTAATATCGACAACAAAAATAGAAAATATTGGTGTTGCATTAAATATATGCAACACTACCAAAAATAATGAAAACAACACCAACAACAAAAATATACTTAATAATACATAAAAAAACGATGTTTACATTATATTAACAAGCCATAAAAAAGTTTAAAAAAATATTACAATTAATTTATTTATCATATAACCACAAAATAAATTATTTACAAATGTTGTTGGACCTGTCAGCCTTAGGGTGGTCTTTCCCAGAACCTTTTGCCCTCACTATCCAGTGGCTCCTCGATGACAAATTCTCCTCCTCAGACACCGCCTGCAGCCTTGCACTGCTGAACGTTACCTTCTCAGACAATTTTCTTGAAATTTCTTTTACGTCCGAAGCACCAACAGGGCCCAATCCCCTTCTTCTATCTGATCCATGCTCCATCCCCGTCGGCCATATTTTTCAACTTTGACCCTGTCTTGCAAGATGTCCTTGGTTGGCGCTTTAATCTTTTAGGGCTAGTTTTTATCTTAAACTTTGAAAATGATAACTCCAGTACTACTGATTGGATTTTTGTTGTTTTGGTGTTTATTAATTTATAAAAATTTTCTCCATTTTTAAATTGGTGTGGTATTTTTCTTGGGTTATATTTTCACTGTCACTGTTTGTGTGCTGCAAAAATACTTTACACATTTCCTCTTGGTTAAGCCTGACTGCTTTGTGCCAAGCTACCAAAGGGTTAAGCACAGGTTCATTTTGTGACTTTCATGGTTCACCCTGACAGGGATTGTGGCTGTTGCGGGTTAACACCCCACTCAATTTACTCACAATTATTTTTTATAACATATATTAAATTAACATTACATTGAAAAATGTAGATATCATTAAACAACATGCAATATACAAAGTAACATTAAACCAACTTCTACTAAACCTTAAAAAATATTTTAACATCATATTCACCTAAATAAACGTAAATACATAGAATAAAAAAATATTTATTTAATTAACGCATAAATACTAATTATTGCCAACCAAATGAGAACCAAACTGAAAGCAAAAATGTATACATCAAACAAAACATCCAATGAAATTAAACTTAAAACACACTAACCAATGCATACACTTAAATTGCCACTGTAAAAAGGACACAAAATGATGCTTTCATTTGCAGCAAAAATGCCAAACCTTGAAGAAAGTGACACTCTGTCAGCTTCCATACAGAACAAAGAAGAATTTAACTCCCAAAAACTACACGCAACTCTAAAAATTCAATAACATAGAGTAAATTATTATTACCTAAATAATATAAACAGCCACAAAAAATTATATAATGCTTTTTCTTCATATTTCCCTAACATAGGAACCAGCAAAGGAGCAAATCCAAAATCCACAAAACGAAAAAAATAAATCCAGCTTTCCAAACTCAACAAACAAATGTTACAAAGTAAGTAACTTAGAATAGAACAACCCAAAACTCTGTAAACGTTAACAATAAACCTAGCATAAAATTAGCCCGAAAACTAGAAAAAAACAATTTTTAAACATGCAAATCTTACAAATATTCTTTTTTTTCATCAGGCTTTAATTGAGCACCTGCCCCATACATTTCTAAAAAATGAAGACCTCAACAAATATTTCTAGAAAATATATCAACATCAAATCTGTAAGTATAAAATGTAAAACATTGTAGTGCACGTGTAAATGTTCATGTTACTTAAACATATAATTATTACAAATATTTAATAAATATATAACTTTACAAAATACAGATATAATGGCAGCCCCACTTGCAAATTAATAGGCTGTTCATTTCCTTCACACAAAGAACATCACACTGGTCCATGCAGCCATGCTGAAAATGGGGCAGGTGAGACAGGGAATTCTAAGCACTTAAAAAAAAATCTCTAGAAACTTCTCCCTACTTTAAAGAAGGCATCAGGCCTCAGACCCACTCTTCAGTTCATGTTCTGGGCCTGGGGAAGGACTCCCAGAGGAATGCCTGCTGCTGTGGCTTGCTGTATACTTCAGAAGACTGTTTTGCTGTACGTGGAAGGACTGCTCTCTTGCCTGAAGCCTGCCTTGAACCATCAGAGGCCAGCCCTGCTGCTTGAGCCCTGGTCCACTGCTTTAACCCAGAACTACCAGAGTGACTCCAAGGGCTAGTTGGCTGGCCTCGTAATCAGAGTCTCAGGGACCTAAAAGGCTCCAACCGCATTGAACCCACACCTGGACCCAGCCTGAGTGAGTCCTGTCCCTCTAAGTGGTGCCTTTCCAGGCGTGAACACTTGGAAATGGTTCTACAGGTACCCAAAAATCCAAAAGTTGGTACTTATAATATTTTTGGGCTAAAAAGTGTGAGAACCGAGAAGAGAGCAGTACCTACCTGCTCGTTGATCCAGTTAAGGTGCATCACTGGTTGGCCAGACTTCGCAGCAGCTCCCACTATGTTCTCTGCAGCAGCAAATCCTGTTCAGCTGTCCTTCGCAGAAAGGGTATCCAGTCTCATGGAGCCCTCATTGGCTATAGCCTGCAGCTTCATCCCATTGGAGGTTTCCCTCACACTGCCTGTCCCCTGAGGAATAGGAGGACATTCCAATGCAGTTCCTACTTTGATTTTTATGTGCCAGTTGTTACCTTAAACTTTAACAATTCATAATTTTGGTTCTGCTGATTGGATATTACTTGTTTTGGTGTCAAATAATTTATTATAATCTACTCTATTTTTCTAAATTGGTGTAGGAGTTTTCTCGTGTTGTGCTTTCACTTTATTACTGTTTATGTGCTACATAAACACTTAACACATTGCCTCTAAGATAAGCCTGCCTGCTTTTTGCCAAGCTACCAGAGGGTAAGCCCTAAATTAGGGCCTTTAGTGGTTCACCCTGACAGGGATTGTGGCTGTTGCTTGTGCAAGGTTTCCAACCCACTCAACCAACAACCTAATTTCTCACATTGGTGCTCAGCGGAGGGGTCCAGGACTTGTGTTTGTGCAGTACCATACAGTGATTTGAATAACACAACAAAAACATATGAATTATTTGATACCCAATTCAACTTTTTGCCAATTTTCCTTGATTGACCATATTTTCACTTTTTCCAAATGTAATTCCTTCCTCACATTTTGTGTGTCTGTGACTCTTGCCTGCAAAGATGCAGTTGGATATCGAAAACATTAGCTATAGACATGGCCTGCATTGTGCTATCCACCGTACAAATTATTTTTGCCAGCCAGAAAAGACTAGGACACCAAATGATGAAAGATTACACAGAATTACGTGAGAATGTAGCTCAGCATTTAAAGCTATTTCCATAACACAAAATGCACCCTTGCATCCAAAATGCACCCTTGAATGTATTTTGTGCTAAGAAAATAGTGCTAAATGCAGCAGAACACGAACAGCAGCAGTTTCTTGAGCTCTGTTACTGTGCTCTTTGGTAGGCATTTATACCCCAAATTACTCTAAATTACACAAACTAGCATAATTGTATAATTTACTCAAAATTACTTCAATTACTCCGGTGTAATTAAAATTCAACCTAGGCCTAATAAAAAAAGCTAGTACATTAAATACACTGTGTTTATGGGGTTCTGAGTGAAAGAAAGAAAGACAGGAAAAAAGAAAGAAACAGATAGAGACAAAGAAAGAAAGAGGAAGACAAGAAAGAAAGATAAAATACAGAATGAAAGAAGGAAAGAAAAAAGAGTAAGTGAATCACGGCAATCATGGCGGCTGTGGGGCAGATCCCTCGCTGAACAAAGTGTAAAGCCTCCTTCCCACCGCCACACATATAACCTGAACTATGGCTGTGTGGGCCTGGAGCTGAGGGAGGGAGAGCTGAAAACTGGACATTCTGTGAACTTGGTGATAGTTGGTGGTGACTGGGAACCCCTCCTTATGTACTCGTTGCACACCATGAACAAGCCCTCTGGTGAGAGCCAAAGAGGGACTGATAGGCAGCCCGGACCAGGTTGGTGCTGAGTGTGGACACAGATTCTCTCTGTGCCTGCTTCTACCTCGCATGACTACTGAGCCCTTACTATATGGCCTGAGCATGCCAGCTGCAAGTGCTGCCCTACCCCAGTGGGACAAGCAAGCCAGGTGCAACACATACCAATCTCACCTGACACCACAACAGCTGGAACCATGGGGAAATGCAAGTTCCACAAGGCCCACTCCTCCCAAACGTGCATTGATAAATTCACCATGGGTCCAGTGGGGGGCCATGCAGCTTCTAAAGGGTGCTCGGGGTCCTGATCAAGCCTGAATCTGGAGACCTGTCTACAATCCTGCAGGCCATTCATGCATTGCAGGCTGCAGTAGAGAACAAAATTGCAGAGGTTCATATCGATGTGGCACTGCTGCGCCAAGACAAGCGCAACATGGCTGGCAGAGTCACAGCAGCTGAAGGCCATATGTCACTGGTAGAAGACGACTTCTCCAAGTTGAAAATGAAGGTCACTAGACTAATGTCTCAAACTGCAAAACTACGGATCGGGCAGAGGATGCTGAAAACTGGTGAAATAACCTCAGGCTGATCGGCTTCCCAGAAGGCTCGGAGAGGCCGAACCCACCAGAATTTTGGGAAACATAGCTTAAGTCCTGGGTGCGAACAGACAAGTTATCAGCTTGGTTTGTGATAGAGCGGCCGCACAGAGCATTAACCCCCAAATGGCCCATAGAAGGCCCTCACAGGACCATGATCACCTACTTTCTAAATTTTCCTGACAGGGAGGCTATCCTCTACGAGACCCAACAGGCCAAGAAACTGCACTACCAAAACTCTAAAATAATGGTTTTCCCGGACTACACCAGAGCGGTCCAAACTTAATGGAGGTCAAGCAGAAACTAAAAGCCATGAATCGGTCCTATATGCTCCTGTTTCCCGCACGACTGAAAGTGATTTTTGTAGGCAAAACTATATTCTTTGTCAAACCAGAGGCTATATGGGACTGGCTGACTGAAGATAGGTGTATCCAGAAGCCCACTTAATTTACCCAGACCCCAAGAAACATTCTCCTGGTGGGGAGTGGCTGCCAAGTGGTTCTCAAAGAGGAAGGGTCTGGACCTGCTCCGGCAAGGGCCATGGACAGAATGCGGCCCACTTGCACTCATCAGGATCTGACATGTCCATGTCGCAACTGCAGAACCTGCTCCACGTGTCACAGATGGATTTGACATACCCTGGCCCTCTAACACATACAGCAGACTTGGGGGACTTACTCCGCCTTCATCCTGATGACACCCAAACCTAAGGCTGATGATACGCTGCACCCCTGATGCAGGCCTACCCGACCGCCTAAACCAACGGGAAGAAAAGCTTAGAACGAAACTGAACTTAACTTTATACTGCATGGCAACTAGTGAGAGATCCTTCCAGGATGGAATCCACCTATCCACGTCTAAGTAGTGTAATGTTTAGGGATTATGTTCTAGTTAAATGGGTGACAGATGCTTCAGGGGTGGAAGCATGGGGTTGTGGGATGTTTGGAGGTTCGTTTCATTTCACTGTGTGGGTTTTTGTTTTCAATTGTTGTTACATTAATACCACTAAGCTACATCAATACACACAACTGATTATTCACCCATGCACGCACAATGAGGACTGTCCTAGGCTCCTGCCACCCTATGTGAGCGCCGGGAGGCATCCTTACTGGCCATACCTATCTACCCATACCTGTCCTGACAGATGTCCAGGTCTCATCCTGGAACATTCGTGGGCTGTTAGACTGAATTAAGTGGTCTGCGGTCATGTGCTACGCAAACCGCTTCCTTCTGGTGGTCCTGATGCTTCAGGAAACACACTTACTGGGCACCCAATGCCCCTTCCTGCGCCTCTATTGATATAATAGAGTTGCTGGCTTTGCACGGGGCTCTGGGGGTGAGGGGGTTGGCAGTCCTCCTCCTCGACTCCTTTCCCATGGTATCATCTGAGTCCTCCACGACACTCATGGCAGATATATTGCCATATATAACCCTGGGCGGAGTTTGCGGAGTTTGCGGAGTTCGCTATGCGAAACTCAGCGAAGTGGCAAAAAAACTACGCTGCGCTACGCAGAGCTCCGCTAGCAGCGGAGTGCGATAGAAAAATGCCGTTCGCAGTGATTTTCAGTGCCGGATGCTTGTCCGCACTGTGCAATCATCGCGAACGGCACCATGCACAGCGCAAGCGAGCGCTGCTTTCCTTTCTGCCGCTCGAGTAGATTCTTACTCGAGCAGCAGCTTTTTCAACGCGAACGGGCAGTTTCTAAATGCGAGCGGTCGCAAGCTTACGTGACCACTTGCAATGAGAAACCCAACCCCCCGCATTGAGAAATCTCGCCGGGAGGTTTAGTTTCAAGCTCCCGCTCGCCAACTTGATGTTGACGATCACGAACGAGGAAAAATCTCGCCGGGAGGTGGATTTTCCTTGCTTGCGCTCGCCACCTTGACGTTGGTGAACGCGAGAGAGGAAAAAAACTCCGCTCCGCTGTGCGAAGCAGAGTTTTTCGGAACTCCCGAGCGCCGCGTAACGCGGAGTGCGGAAAACTCCGCAAACTCCGCGAGCGGAGCGGAGTTCACCGCCCAGGGTTAGCCATATAGAGTAGAGTGGAAGGACAGGGCCTTAATCTACTGTGTGTCTATGTCCCTCCCCCTACTGGTAAATGTTTTTTTCAAATCCTAACAAATTTGATCTCCGAATACCCACACGGTACTACGCTGGTAGGGGGATTTCAACGGTGTCCTTTATCCCCTCATTGACTCCATGAGCATCTCCTCAGGAAATAGGTGCACTAGGGCATGTCAGCTATCCAACTGGGTGGATACTCTTGGTTTATGCAACATGTGGAGGCTATGGCACCCACAATAACGACAATACATACACACCTCAAGGGCCCATCAAAACATGGCGCAAATGTTTGATGCTTCCTTTCCTCTGTTTTGTCTTAGGAATTTTAATAATTATTTTCTCTTTTGTCAGATTTTAATTAATAAATACAAAAAAGGTTTCTTACTTACTTACTCAGTGGTTAGGATGTTCCTATGAAACGAATCCAGACCGAGAATAGCCCTAGCCAAATTGCCAGCTAGCTACGTATGACGGGGGCTTAGGCATGACCAATCTTTACTTGTATTACCTGGCATCTCATACCCTTCTCATCAATGACTGGTTTAGTGGGGGCTGGTCAGACTTGGCATATAGTCGAGCTTGCCTCGCTGGTCTTTGAAGCTGTTCTAGGGATTCTATACGGCACCCCATTCCCCGAGCACTCCTTGAGGTCACCAAGGTGGTCCTTCTCTGTTGGCGTGCAGCTCTTCGATATATGGGCTGGGACTCTAAACTTACAATGCAGACCCCCTTATGGAAAGGGACCTGACTGTGTGACGGCCAACTAGTAGGCTTTGCCCAATGGGACTTGATAGGTATCTCCCTATTGGGGGACGTCTGGTCCGGTGGCCATATGCACTCCTTTCAGGAGCTTTAATCGACCTTTGCACTGTCGTCCACGCAATTCTATAAATATCTTCAATTGCGACACTCACTGAGGGTGTACATCACTCCAGATATGGAACTCCCGAACCAAGGCCACTAGAGGCCAGGCTATTAAGTGGTGTGCTGCTTAAAGGGGGGCTCTCCCAAATCTACTTCTCTCTGGTCATTAATGCCTCAGACAAGTTTGTGCTGCTGCGAACCCAACGGGAGAAGTAGGTCGGACCCTTGGGGAAGAAAGACTGGCAGGAAGTCAGAATGATCCCTCGCATCATAGCAATCTCATCTAAACTAAGATTAGTGCAAGTATATTACCTCCACTCTGCCTATCTCACCCTATTCACCTATTTTGGGAGCTTCTCCTCCCCAGCCCCACATATTTGAGATGTCCCCTCACACCAGACGACTTCTATCACATGGTATGGACATGCCGCTTAATTCCCAGTTACTGGGGTGAGGTGAGTCTGACGTTGTCACGGATTCTGGGATGGGAGGTGGAGTTGTGCCCAAAGATTGCCCTACTGAGGATTTTGGAGGGGATGGGGGCATGAGAGCCGACCAAGAATTAACTGGTGTAGATACAATGGTTGCAAAAAGAGACATACCCCAGAGATGAAAAATGATCAATCAATCAATCAATCAAATCAAGGTTCTTGTAGAGCACAGCCAATCACCCGTAAGAGTCTCAAGACACTGGGGGGAGGGTTCTGCGGTTCAATCGAAGAGCCAAGTCTTGAGGTCTTTCCTGAATTTAGGCAGTGACGGTGATTGCCTGAGATGCAGAGGCAGGGAGTTACAGGTCTTCGCAGCAAGGCAGAAGGATCTTCCTCCAGCCGAGGTCTTGCGGATCCATGGGATAGTGGCCAGGACCAAACATGCGGAATAGAGCTGTCTGGTCATTGTGTAGAAGGAGGGTCGGTGATTTAGGTATTCGTCGTCCCATGTGGAAGAAGTGGAGCTCAGGATGAGGACTTCGGTTTTGATGGAGTTGAGTTTGAGGCAGCTCTTCTTCATCCAGGCTGCTACTGCTATCATCCCGTTGTGGAAGTTGCTCTTACTGGATGTGGGTTAGTTGGTGAGGGAGAGAATCACCCTGGGTTGTGAATAGATATCTATGATCTTTCGGTGGAAGAAGGTGGCAATGTTGTCACAGAGGTCTTGGGAGGGGGGATGTCTGTGGTGTCCGTGCAGGGTTTGGCTAATTCTTTGATCACAGTGAAGAGTTCTTTGCTGTTGAGGGTGTAGCAGTTGATGCATTCCTTTATGGCAGTTTTCTTATTGGTTCTGAGGAGGTGGTGGTATGTGGTGATGGCAGTTTTGAAGGCTGTGTGATCTGGTGAGGTCTTGCTGCTCCTCCATCTTCTCTTGAGCCATAAGCAGGTATAAATAACAACAAAAAGACCTAATCTGCTCGGGCCAACAAATCCTATTAACATCATGAGTGGGAGTGGAAGTTTATTTTCTTCCTCGACAGCAACCCTTCATATTTTATAGGTATTGTCCCAACTCATACTCGCCCTATATTTTATTATAAAAAGGAAGAACCGACCCATGAGTCAACAGTCACTGTGTTCAAACAACATACCCTACACTTTAACAGGTATATATAACACACAAATGTGCACCAGTGTAAAAACAATTGTGAAAACACGAGGTAGCACCTCACGTGCGCACCACCAAAGGAGCTTACTGGTTAATTATCACCAGTTATGCCCACGTTTCTCATCACTGGTCGCTACCTCGTAAACAAAAATAAATATAATCGGTGTCCAGAAACCCAGTGAAAACAGTGAACATGTGTATACAATAACACAGATCAACCCCGTGTAATTAAAATTGAGATAAGCCACCCAGTCACCAGGGAGCCACTTTTATTCTCAACTCGAGGGCTTACTCAAAATAAAAACATACTGCATGTTTGCAGACCATGTAATGTTGGGCTGACATGTTTCATTGCCTGTAAATTGTAGTGGCAATTTCTTCAGGGCACGAGGACTTTGTCCACCTTTTCTGGACCCTTATTGTGAACACGCAGTGACTGTTTAAACAAAAGGAAGGTTCATTAAAAGCACTTCCAGCCAGTGCAGACTTCATCTTACTGCATTCATCCTATATATCAACACACCCACAAATGCATATTTACCCGGTAGCAGCCAAGGCCTCTCGTACCAGCTAACCACCTCGTCACACAGGGACTATATACTGTTAATAGCCCTGTTTCATAAAATAGGACACTTATGTTGTCCGTGTTCTGCAAAGACAAACAAACATTAGCATCTTCGTATAGAGCAATTTTTCTGTAAAACAATTTTTATGAAACTGATTGTCACCCTTTGTGATCGATCTGCGAACATAAATCTTGATGGGTATTTCAACGATGACTATCCAGCAGACTAATTTGCTCATGCTAGAATATTATTCTCGTCATCTGGCGAAAAAATGTCGAAAAACAACAAGCACAATAGCCTCAATCACACATCCCATTGTGTTGCTAAAAGCGGATTCAAGCCCACCAATTCATTTACACCCTGTCCCATTACCATCACAAATCTTGTAAGTAATCCAATGAAGACGGTAACAAAGGCTCAGAACCCAATCTACAATGTGTGCCTCCCAGAGTACAAACGGCGTCTGACAGACAACAAGCTTAATCTCATTCCTGCTCAGAACGAGAACGCAACACCTCATTTACGGCATTTCAAAAAGAAACCCAGTTCCCAATGTGTACCTCCCGGTGCTCTTACCGCGTCTGCCAAACGACGAGCATCGTCTCGTTCCAGTTCAACACCCGGAAGCAGCAGACTCATTTAAATGCGGCGGATCAAAAACGGAAACCTGCTTGACTGTCAGGTCACATGCTCAGCACTGAAATATAAGGACCATCTTGGAATGGCAAAATTACTCATTGCACCGATGCTCACACAAAAGCTAGATCATGTGCCAGACATAATCTACAGTATTAAAATTCAAGTGTAAAATATATTCACACATACCGGGTCAATATCTACAGCCCATTCATTTATTGGTGCCGGAATCAGTACTATTCACAACAGCCCAAATGAACGGAATGGAGGACACCATATTCATAAGCAGGTATGCCTGGACTCCTGGAGGGCGGGGGAGAACTAGCTGGTTTTCCCAGAGGGGTGCTTGCTGGAGGGTTCCCTAAGGGGGGCCAGTGTGCTGTCGCAGTCAGAGATCCATCAGTGGAGGTTGCGTGCTGAGGCGTTGGCGTTCATGGTGGTCGGCAGTGGGGTTTTGCTGAAGGAGGCGGTGAGTTGGTCTTCGGAGACCTTGTCCCAGCTTCTGCGTGGGTTGCGGTGGGCACGGTGGTGTTCGGTGGGTTTGGTGAAGGAGAAGTGGAATCAGTAGTGGTCTGTCCAATGTAGTTCAGAGGTGTGGCTGACAGAGAGTTTGTTGCTTGCGGTGAAGATGGGGTCGAGCGTGTGTCCTGCTGAGTGGGTTGGGGAGGAGACCAGTTGTTTCAGCCCGATGGTGGCGAGATTCTCCAGTAGGGATGAGGTGTTGTGGTTGTTGAGGTTGTCCAGTGAAAGTTAAGGTTGCTGAGTAGGATGTGGTTCGTGAGGCGAGAGCATTATGTGCAATGAAGTCAGCTACGGATTTGCTGAAGGGAGGGATGAGGTCCGGGAGGTCTGTAGACGAGGGAGCTGTGCAGGGTGGCGTTCGGGTTGACTTGATCTGGAAGGAGAGGTGCTCCATGTCAGGTGAGTGGTCGTCGGAGCTAGTTGTGAGGCAGAGGATGTTTTTGTGTACAATGGCAATGCCTCCTCCCATTCGGTTGATGCCATCCTTGTGGATGATTTTGTAACCATCAGGGATGATGGTTGAGATGTCTGCGGCTGTGGTGGGGTTCATCCAGGTTTCCGTGAAGAAGGCGAATTTGGAGGAGATGGAGTTGAGCAGGTCCCTGATCTCCACGCCGTGTTTGTTGAGGGCGTGTGTGTTGAGTAGGATGCAGCTGAGGTGATTGAGTCCAGTTCTTGTAGGCCGTGCGGTCAGTGAGTGTGGTGTACGGAGGCAGGAGAGGGTATAGTTGTGGCATGTAAACGCGGCTTGGATGTCCTTCTGCAACGCGAGTTAGCAGGCAGTGGAACGCCCAGTTTTGAGTGCGTGTAGGAGCGTGGCGTCATTATAGTGAAAGCTGCAGGGATCAGGGTCCGTGGCACTGGGCGCGGTCCAGCCACGGACGAGCACAGACGGGCTTGCCTTTGGCGCGGCCGCACAGCGGCCGCCATTAAGTAGTGTTGGGGAGGAGGGAGGGCTGATTAGCTGGGAGGAAGGAAGCTGTGTTGGGATGGGGCGGGCCCGCGGTGAACAAGCAGCGGCAATGGTGGGTAGAAGGGCACAGAATGAGGGGAAAAAGCAAAATACAGAGCAAAAAAGAAAAAGACAAAAATGCTAGAAAAATAGAACAAGAATAAGGAGGAAACAGGAAAGCAGACACAGATTCGCCACTTGGCCACCAGGGATGAGACACATCCCCTTTCGTTAACAAAAAAAAAACCCACATATTTCTATTTAAGAAGAAAAAACAATTTCCCTATTAACACTCTACCCAACAAAATGTATGTACAAACATAGTCATCCAACTTCTTCGGCATTGTTCTCAAACGTTTACTTAGGGACCTATCACCTGTATCAACATCAACCCCCTCCCCATGTCGAGGTTTGACCTCTTCCAATATCAACCATGCAAGCAGTTCCACTTCGCTGCATTCAGACACTCTCGTTACTTTCCAGCATTTCCCATCCGACAACATGAGCAAATTATCTCGCACCTTCACCACTTTCTTTGATTCGGATAATTCGAAAATCCCTTTCTTGACCATGTTCCTAGAACATACACTCACAAACATTCCTTCCTCATATTTCCTGCCTCCTTTTTTCACTCTCTCACTGTGTCTTTGTTCATAACGCACCTGATACTGTTCTACTTTTGTTTGCAGCTTCTCATTGTCCATTTATTTCCAACCCCACCTCACCATCTACGCTCGCATGGCCAACGTGCAAGGCACTCTACCCTTCAATAAACTAAATGGAGTTGGGGTAGTTCTCTAGTTCAATAGCATCTCCTTGACCTGCTTCTTCCAACATGTATTACTTGCCAATGCTAATTATATGCTCTTGCCCAAATTAGACCATTTCCCCAGGGATGATATACTGGCAACCTGTTCTTTTTGATGCCCCACCTCTTAAGAAAACAACTGAACTCTTCAGATACAAATTGCGTACCATTATCTGTGATAATTACCACAGGAAACCATTCCTTGCGGAAAATGTATTCACGGAAAGCAATTACATTGATAGACTTCACCTCTCTCATGAATGCCACCTCCAGCCATTTGGAGTAATAGTCCATGAGTACGAGTGCATATTTCACAATCATTCCTAAACTATCAAATGGACCACATGTGTCCATAGAAACTTTCTCCCACACCCGGCTGAGTAACTCCACAATATTTATTGTAGTTTCTTGCAGCATATGTGACTTATCACTATGCATACAGAGAATGAAATCCCGAACAAACCTCTCTATCTGCCTGTCCATCCTTAGCCACCAGAAATCCATCCCGACCTTCCACTTCATTGCTGACATCCCTCCAGGACCTTTGTGCAACAACCTGCCCCATAAACTATCTGGCACAACCTTTTTTTCACACCTTCTCACAATTCCATTCACCACTGACAGCTCCTCCCACACGTTTCTATGGACCATCAAGTCTATATCCGAATTCCAACTTTGGGTTTTTGGTAATCTTCTCCACTTCCCACACTAACACAGGATCAACACTAATTGTCTCCTTCCATTCAGCTTTTCCTACAGCTTGACACACCTCAGATAACTCTGCCACATCCATTTTTCTTCTTCTCACACCTCCACACTGTCCAAAGACAATCTGGACAAGCAATCTGCTTTGATGTTTCTCACCCCGGCATGTATTTCACAGAAAACACATGCTCTTGGAGGCGGTGCAGCCACTTTGAAATACATGGGGTAGCTCTTCCATCTCCTACCACGGAGAATAGGTCTTCCAACAGTCTATGATCAATTCAAATCTAAGCCCGTCACAAAGATGCAAAAACGCTGCATCCCTCACCAGCAGGCCAGCACTTCTTTCTCCACAGTGGAGTAAGTGCTTTCCAACCACTTGAGAGTGCGTGATGCAAAACTTACCACTCTTTCCTTCCCTTCATGTTCCTGCATTAGCACCTCCCAAAGGCCTTACCCACTTTCATCCGCCACCAAAATCGTTCTGTCCTTGGGGTCAAACAGTTTCAACGTCACCACTTTCACTATAGCTTCCTTCACAACATTAAATGCCTGCTGACACTCATCTGACCATTGAAACACCACACCCCTTTTCATCAGCTCACGCAAGAAGGGGTATTAATTCTCAAAATGGTGTACAAACTTGGAATAGTACTCCGCAAGATCAAGGAAAGACCTAATTGTCCATTGTCTTGCGTAAGTGGAGCCCTATCTATTGTTTAAACCAAGCTGTGTTTAGGCTTGACACCTTTATGCGTCAAGGTGTGTCCAAGATACTCTGCTTCTGACCTACAGAATTTGAATTTTGCAAACTTATGTGAGTCCTGCCTTCTCCAACCTACTCAGAATCTCCTCAGGATCTTATCATGCTGAACCTTATCCACTCCGCACACCAACACATCATCTTAGAAAACAAACAAATGTAACATGTCCTTCAAAATGACTTGCATTACCCTCTGGAACACTGCGGACGCAGATGCCAATGCAAAGGGCATGCGGCCAAATTGGTGTGCTTCCTCGGGTGAAATGGAAGGACATCAAATGTCTGAATTCCGCATGCAAATGTACCTGGGGGTAGGCACTTGACAGGTCCAGAGTGATAAAGCACTTTCCACCAGACACACATGCATGCATCTCATTAATACGGGAAGGAGATGACGGTCTATCCAGATGTATTCATTCAAGTCCCTTAAATCCACTAACATGCAGCTGTTGCCATTCGATTTCCTTGCTATAACAATGGGACTTATCCATTCTGAGGCCTCTATTTGCTCTGGCACCCCTTCTCTGCATAATCTTTGCAGTTCCTCCTTCAGAGAATCGCTCAGAGCAAGAGGTATGTTCAACATTTTGTGCACCTCAGGTGTGGCTTCCTTCTTTAAAATGATCTGGTGTTCACATTTTTTTAAACACCCTAATTCATTCCTGAACAACTTGGGAAACCTAGCAACCCACTTTTACACATCCTGGGTCTCTGTTAACAATGCCTGCTGTGCATGATTGAGATTAAGAATCATCCCTAAAGCACATTGTTCTTTCCATCCGAGGGGAGGCCTTCTTCTTTCTACAAAGTAAACCTTTCCTTTTGCCCTTCTATCCTGAAATTCTAAACTCGCTCAAAAATAGCTCAACACAGGTAACTTGTTGCCACAATATCCCTCCGGTTCCACGTCCGTGGGACTCAATTCACCTGTATTTAAATCCTGCCAAATGGGCTTATGAATGAGAGTGTAAGGCTAGCATGAATCCACCAAATGTGCACTTGTTTCTAATTCACATGGATTTTACACTTTGGAGGATGATACACATCACAGTTCATTGCAGAGTTATCGTTGGTTGAGCATTCACGTTGCTCACCATCAACACCTCTACATCGTCTCCATCACTCATGTCCGACTCCTCCTCATGGTTCTGTGTTTCTGGGTTCTTCACCCAACTCACTGATTTCTTGGTGACCACTAGGTTGCTATTCTACCCACCCTTGAGAAATGACCTTTTTTCTTACATTTAAAACACTTGCTTTTAGTAGCTGGACATTTGCTAGCTTCAGCTGTGTGCATCAAGCTCCCATAACTAAAACACATCTTTTTCTTTTCAACTTCTAGTTGTCTGCCATCCCTCTTGTCGTACAAGCTTCATATATATTTCTTTCTTTTAGACACCTCACACTTTCTCAGACTCAGCAATGCACTTAGATGCGGGCCCTCCCAACTGAACACATAATGGGAAGTGTTCTCCATGTGTCTGGCCAAGGTGGGATCCATCAGATCCAACAATTTCTCTTGGATCTTCAAATTTACATGTGACTGCCAGTCTCCTTATTGTGGCCACCTACTGTCCAATAGACTCACCACGCTCTTCTGCACGAGAAAAGAATTTGTGTCTTTCAACGACAATACTCATTTTTTTCCCATCATTCTCTTCTACTGCCTTGAGTGCATTCTCTTACTCATCTTCCTCCTCATTGTTTGAACCAGCGTCCACACTTCTTCCCACTAAACCTGGTTTCATCAGAGTATTCAGGACCTTCCTTCCCTCAACACCCAAACTATGTTTGAGAGTAGCCAACTTCTTGGCAGCGTACACATCCCCATGTAGCTTCCAAATAGGTTGAAAATGTCTCCTTCCAGTCTTTCCACACCATGCAGGGCAGGCTGGGATCCTGTAAAAAAATACTGGAGGGCAGGAATAGAATGGGAGACATGGTTGGACACAAACTTATACATATTTGTATAAGTACTTTGAATAACTTGCTGTTCCTTCTTGACTACATAATTATTCAATTAAACACACTTCCCAAGCATTTTCTTAACTTTCCATATGCTTTTTTTCCGCTTACCTGAACCACACCGTTACTGACTCTACAGTCACTTCAACTATTGCAGTACCCAAAACTGAGAAAGCTTGCTTGTTCACAAGCACAATGTCGAGCACTATCGTTTGAAATCTGTCAAAAACAGTACCTTATTAAATTGAGCTTAACACAGGAAAAAACAATGCTCAAACTGAGCACATGACGTGATTCCCACTGATGTTGTTGAGAACGCTGTGTGCATCAGCGAGGTGCTCTCAGCACTTGTCTTCTCCATGCACTTGACGGAGACGTCTTTTCAAATTCTCACAGGTGACACACCTTGAGACGTCTTATCCGTGTATCACTGTCAGCTTCAGAACACAAATCAACTCTGCATACTGCTGTGCGCATCAATGACGCAACAATGAGGCTTCCGTCGACTGCGCTTCGTGGTTGCTTGGCCAATAACCAGCACTGTAGCTTCACCCTTTTACCTCGAGCAAGCTGTTACCCTGGAAATGACTGCTGACGCCTTAATAGAACAATGCAATTCTACAGCTTCTCCAATGCGCAGGCCGTCACCAGGGAAACTTGTAGACATCACAGCAGATGAGTCTCTGTGCTACGCCCACAAGCGACTACACGGACGCGGAGCGACCACATCACCTCTTAAAAGATGCAGCTGGAAGTGTGCTCTTGTTTTTTTGAAAGATGCCACCACAGGTAAGCGCTTCTCTTCAACGCTAGCTGTAGCCTCTGAAGAGATGTAACCACCTCACCTAAGTCCACTTTTTGGCACCTCCACTGAGCGACACACTGGGCGAGATGGCTTTGCGTCAATAGGCAACATCTTCTTGTCTGTCCCAGATTAACTCCATATGTTGTAGAACTCTGACTGCACACACCAAAGTCCAGATTTTGGCATAGGTGTACTTGAACAGCATTAACAGGGCAGAGTATATTTTCTAGGCATGAGCGATGTGACCAAAAAACTCTGCTGCGCTACGTGGCGTTTTGCAAGCTGTGGAGTGCGTTATATTGTACTGATTTTTAGTGCCGATTTTTTTTCTCACACTGTATAATCAGGGCAAACTGCACCACGCGCAGCGCAAGAGGGCGCTGCTTCTCGCTGCTGCTTGAGTAGATGTTCTACTCGAATAGCAACTTCCTCAACGTGGACAGATGGTTTCTCAACGTGAGCAGTAGCGGGCATCCGTGACCGCCCGCATTGAGAAATCTCGCTGGGAGGTTGTCTGGAGTAAGATTTTCCTTGCTCATGCTCAACAACTTAACCTTGGCGAACGCAAGCGAAGAAAAAAACTCTGCTCCACTCCACAGAGATATTCAGAATTCCGCGCTTTACGCAGAGCACGGAGTGGGGAAAACTCGGCAAACTCCGCGAGCGGAACCAGAATTTCACATCCAGGCCTAATATTTTCCCTCTCCGGCAGAGGTCATATCCTTCCTTTATATATCAGCTAGCTCAATTGAAATTCAAATCTCACCATGGTCCTTGCCACGTCAGTGTCCTCTTGAATACCATCCCACCCTCGTTGCCAATTTTGGAAAGACAGGACAGGGTAGGGGTGGAGTTGAACATGATTTATTGAGCTCCTTAAAACAACCCCTGGCCAGCCTCTGATCCTCGGCAACTGTCTGCTCCCAGCTTCTCAGAATCCACAGGCTGGATTCCAGTAGTGGAAGCATCCTGTTGCCTTAGAACAGCACCTAGTAGCCAGGCTTATCACATCATAGAACAACAGTTATTCCACGGTTTTCCTAAATGATTGAAATCGGTGTTTTACAGTGTTTATACAACTGCTTACAAACAATATGTGAAAACTGTGTTTTTGAAGTGCATACAAAACATGTTCTGTTTATTGTAATGCCTACATCCCAGTCACACTTCATTTATAGGAGAAATGCTGCATAATGTATATATAGTATGCTCATCGAAAGTGTGTGCAATGGACTTCGACTTTATTAGGGATGATCTTTCAGTGTTTTTCTTGAATTTATTTATCGCTTAGTCAAATTGGGTCACTCTTATTCACATTGCCCCGCTTCTCACTCTTTCTCATTTTCTCTTTTTTTATGCCTGTGCTGCCACTTGCACTCTCACGGTAGTAGAGCTCTATCTGGGTTACACTCTTTTAAGAACTCAACTTTATTATGCTCATGTATTGTTTAAGAAGCCAATCTAGTTAGAGGCCATTGAGGTAATCTGACCTCCAAATATTATAAAAGAAATGGGGTGTTCGTTACTTCTCACAAGATAGTAATTTGTTTCATACCCTTGATTTTTAAATCAGCCGAAACACTATTGTTTGAGAATTCTCTCCTACTGGCTTAAGGCTCGCTTTTAAGCCCTTAAATGCTGACTCTTTTCCGCCAGGACCATTATGTGATGTGTGATGCAGTTCATGCTTAAGTCTTTCCAACTTTGTTCCGCAAAAGATACCCAGGCCAAATTCCCATCCTTTTTGCCCACATGTTGGTATTGTAAAGTACAAAGGGTTTGTCAATTCCCCAGGAGGGAAACAATAAAATAGCCAAAATGTAAAAATTGTGTTTTTGTTTTGGGAAAACTGGGGTAAAAGTGATGGGTACGACTGACTATGTTTTTTTCCTAAAAATTGTACGGAAAAAGGGTTTGCAGCGCTAAAGAATGATGGTTGAGTTTTCCTATTTTCTTGTGGTTTGTATCTAGTTGTAGTTTGTGGAAGAAACAGGTATGAAACCTACTGGTGAACCTAGAAAACTATGCATTTCTGAAGATTAGATAAAATTCTGAGTTCTGCAAAGTATTATGTGTGTAAAGCGTTCCTGGTTTTCCCAAAGAAACTAAACATTGGAGTCATACCCTAATAAAAATAAGTAGGGAAAAGTAGAAATAGGTGACTACATTTTCATTTTTAATTTCTTTACCCAATGGCAGATTTACATAAGTAGTCAATCATTATGGCTGTCAGACTCTTTTGTTTGCAGAAATATGTAGTGTTTGTTGTTTGTCTAAAGCACACAACACCCAAAGCCAACTAATGAGCTGGAATTTATAATTATTTCACACAGTGTACCAACCATGCATCAATTTATATAGTAAAATTTTTTGAGTGAAAAATGGGTATGAAGAAAACTGATTAGCATCCTTGGCTTGGTTTTCCCCCTAACCTTTTGCCTTAAGACCTCCTGTTTTTGCTTACTTGCTTTTGCTAGCCTTAGGATTCTGTACACTCCGCACTGAGAATGACTTCAAGCTGAGAGGCAAGATGGCGTGTGGTTAGCTGCTCCGCTCCCGCTATCCTCCCTGAATGGATCGGTGTATCGGTCAGCGGCTGGTTGGACTGGTCACCCGAAGGTTGGAGTCAGCGTGTCAGACTGAGTCAATATCTGGGGCAGAGAGCGTGCATTGTGGGGAGGTGGGCACAGAAGAAACAGGCCTGATAAGAATCAATTTATCCATGGAGAATCCGCCCCTCGGCCCAGAGGAGGGTGCAGGTGCTGCCGGCAATGCAGAGAGAGTCAATGACCACCAGGATGGCACAAATTTAATAAATAAAAACGAAGACAAAATAGCCACCCCAAAGAGCCGCAAAAGCTTGCAAGTGATCAGGGCGTAAAAGAAAATTTGGTAAAAAGAGACGCGGCGAGAGTGGGGCACAAGAACAGAGAGGAATTTTCGCCCGATGGGATAGGGGATACATTTTTCTCTCTCACTGACGAATCCGATCCCTCCGGAAAAGATGACATTTCCTCGAATAGTAGTGAAGGGGGCCTGGAAATAGATGACTCCACATCAGGGGACCACCTACAAGCAACTCAGAGGAAAAAGAGCTCAGGAGGTCATAGAAGGAAAGAAGGCCAGAGATGGCAAGTGGGGAGACAACGCAAGTGGGACTATTCAGATACGCGAACATTACAGGCCGAAGAGGTGATGGAGGGCGCAAATGAGATGACTGAGCCTTCACTATCTACAATACTAAGTTCAATTCAACAGATGCAGGAGGAAGTAAGGGCGGATGGTCGCAGGGCCAGAATTGCCAATAAAAAAGTACAAGCCGGAATCAGGAAAATAAATAAAAAATGTGTGGACTTTGCGGAAAGGCTGACAATGGTGGAAACACGGACGGAGGTCCTCGAAGGGGGAGTTGAGGCACTAAAGGAACAGAACGCAGGACAGAATGGAACTTTGCCCGATGTCATGCTCAAGCTCGAGGAGCAAGAAAATAGACAGCGGAGAAACAACCTGCGATTTTTGGGGGTTCCAGAGGAGGTGGAGGGCAGCATCCTGAGGCTATATATCGTGAACTTGCTGAAGAATACCTTTCCGGATCAAGTCCAATTGGACTGGAACAATGAGATACAAAGAGCCCACCGAGTACCCCTAATGATGAGGAAGCAGCCCCAAGATCGACCAAAGGCCTTTTTAGTGTTTTTTGGCTACTTCTTACTGTGTCAACTGGTGTATGATCAAGCTCGACCTAATTCCCCAAAGACGCATGATGGGGTCTCCTTCTTCACTAAACCGGACTTCGCCCATGTGACGGTGGAACGACGGTGGAGGCTCAGACAATTGATAACACCTTTCCAGAAAGCAGGGGCTGAGGCGTTCATACAGAACCCGGACAGACTTAAAGTAAAATACAGGGTTACCACTCGAGTGTTTGCTACAGAAATTCTGGCCCAGGGGTACCTAAATGAGATTATTAAGTCAGGTAAAGGTGTGGAGAGCATGAAGACGGGAGGCCAGTAGGTTTCTGAGGCTATGGTTGAAAGGAGAGATGAAAAGCCGCTTGATTTCTTTTTAGTTTTGGATTTCTAACACAGGGGGGATGACGGGGCAGTTCATCAAACGCACATCATTCAGGCTCTGCCTGATTGCCTAGGTTTTTGGGGAGGGAGGGGTGCTCGGGGATGGGGGGGAGATGGGGGAGGGAGGGAGGGAAGGGGTGGACATAAGACTGATAGGGGATGGGCACTTGGGTTAGGGAGGACACACGAGGACACCGTTAGGGAGAAAATGAAACAAACAAGTTCCTACTGTATGGTCCTGACATTAATATATATACATGAATAAGTTAAGGATTGGATCAATAAATATCTGTGGTTTGAATGATAGCAAGAAAAGGCAAATGGTTTCCCAAGGGTTGAGATTACTACAAGCTGATATTGTTTGTCTCCAAGAGACCCATGTGGAAGGAAGTCAAAAAGATTTGTTAAAACATTTGGGGTATAGTGTTGTAGGAGCAATGTCGCAGGGCGCACGTAATCGGGGGGTTGCAATCTTAGTCCGTAATAAAAATATCCAGTTCTCAACAGTAAAGGCAGACACAGCTGGGAGGTGGGTCATAGCCAGTTGTAGCGCCCCCGACTCTCCCAAATTTAAGTTATGCTCCCTATATGGGAGCAACATTGATGACCCAGCCTTACTGGGGTGGGTCTCAAACGAACTGGTGCACTGGGAACTACCCATAGTGGTGTGTGGTGATTTTAATATTAATCTCTATAGTGACTGGAAATTGGGGGAACCATACACTGGCAAAAAGCCTAAAGTCTATCAGGCTCTATGTAATATATGTCAGGAGCATGGGCTGTGTGATGTCTGGGGAGAATTAAGACCGCAAGACCATGGGTATACATATTATTCCACGCCCCATAGGAAACATGTGAGATTGGACTATTTTTTTGTTTCATACGCGATCAGACAGAAAAGTACAATCGAAAAAGCTCCTAGATATCTTTCAGATCACAGCCCACTAGTGCTGGAGATACAGGGCTGGGTAGATCAGGCAAAACCATGTTCATCATGGACGTTTGAAAGAGCATTATTGGTGGATGAGATTTACCTAGAGCATATGAGGAAGTGGATTCCGGAGTTTCTGGAAAGGAATCTTGGGTCGGCCGCCCTGAACATAGTATGGGATACATTAAAAGCTGGGGTACGAGGGGAAACAATGCAATTTGCATGGAGGAAAAATAAAATCGAGAAAGTTGAATTACAGAATTTGCAAAACGGGTTGATTCAAGCCGAATGTAATTTAGTTAAGGTCATACAACAGAAGGGAGATATAGAAACTGCCAGTCTAGGGGTGGCAAAAAGTAAAACTTTAATAGGGGAGAAATTGCTAAAAAAAAAAAGCAGTGGATAAGGCTTCAACCTACCGTGAAGAGATGTATGAATGCAGTGAAAGGGTGGGGCATTTCCTTGCGGTAAGAACAAGGCAGGAAGCTACCCGGAATGAAATTAAGGCAATTAAAGATCCCATTGAGGGATTGAGAACAAACGTTGGGGAAATTCGAACTGCATTCTGTGCCTTTTACCGGACCCTTTATACAGAAAATCAGGAGGGGGGCGTACTGAGGGCAGAACAGATAGAGCAATATTTAACTCCCCCCGCGGAGGCTCTCTTGACGGGAGAAGAAAGGGATCAGTTAGATCGACCATTAGAATGGGAGGAAATTGTAAATGCTCTTGCTGATCTACCAAAGGGTAAAGCGACGGGGCCAGATCTGATCCCCACCGAATTTTACAAGGTCTTCTATGAGCAGTTAAGAGATGCTATGATGGCTTTGTTTGTACAAATTATAGAGGGAGCGGATCCACCAGCCTCCTGGGGGATGGCAAAGATCGTAATTTTTCCTAAAAAAAATAAACCTATAGATGAGCTAGGGTCCTACCGGCCAATCACCCTTATTAATGGGGATGTGAAGATTTACTCTAAAGTGTTGGCCTCTCGCTTGGCATTGGTGATCCAAAGGATTGTTTCACAGAAGCAACACAGGTTTGTCCCCGGTAGAAGTACTATTGAGCATGTCCGGAAAATCATTACACTCTTTGATGTGAAACAAGTAGCAGGAGACCCTATGTCTGCTATTTTCTTGGATGCCGAGAAGGCGTTCGATAGGGTCTCCTGGCAATTCTTGTGGGCCACTATGTCTTGGAAAGGAATTGGCGAGCAGTTTATTCGAGCAGTAAAAGCCTTGTATAAAGATCCAGAGGCAAGAGTGCTAGTGAATGGAGGTATAACGGAGGCATTTAAAATAACCAGAGGCACAAGGCAGGGGTGCCCCTGTTCACCGTTACTGTTTGCCATCTATATCGACCCCTTCCTGAAACATCTGGAACATGCACCGAATATTCCCCCTCTATTTGATACTGGCCCCGTAGAAAACGTTTTATCTTAAGCTGACAATGTTGCGTTATTCACTACACAACCTGACATGGCTATGAATGCAATTGAAATCGAGGCCCAAAGGTTTGGTTTGATATCTGGCTATGCCCTGAATAGGGATGAAACACAAATAGTTGTGAACAGTTTTGCCCCAAGTACTGATAAAAGAGTTGTTAAAAAACAACATATCTGGGAGTTGTGATAAACGCTGAGATTGACAAGATAGTTAAAGAAAACCTCGAACCATGCGCAGCTGAAATGAAAAAATCACTTAAGAGAATGGACAACCTACATCTTACCCTGATTGGACGAGTAAATATAATTAAGATGATTTGCTTCCCTAAGGTTTTATATTTTTTAAGAACAATTCCCTGATTTTTTCGAGTTTTTGGTTTAAAAAATTTGAGAGCATCTTTTCACAGTTTATATGGGCCTATACAAGACCTAGAAGGGCGATAAAATTCTTGTACTTATCTAAGGAATGTGGAGGGCTGACGTTACCCAACCTTAGAATATACTGGTGGTCAGCTTCCATTATACATTATATACCCTTGTTGAATGCATCTCCCGGGGTGGAAAGTTCAAATTGGAGCTATCCATATGCGTATGTAAATTCACATGACGTAAGAGGGTGTCTATGGCCCCAGGTGAACTACGGATATTACAAAAGAGTGCGTTTTAAGACTCTCCTGGTGGCTTTTAGGGTTTGGTCGGCAGTAGTTGGTAGGGCTAGCAAAAGTAAATTATTATACACCATTTGTGCAGAATGTAGAGCTACCCGAGATTTTAAAGGATCAATACTTTCAGAAATGGATAAACTCCGGAATTACACAGGTTGGATGCCTATTTACATCTGAAGGGTTAAAACCATTTGAGGTAATAAAAGAGGAATTTGCACTATCTAATAGGGAGTTTTTTAAATACCTACAGATGAGGGATTTCTTGTTAAAAAAGGCAGGAGGGATGCAGAAATATGAAAGTTGTGAACTAGTCGAGAAACTAAAACAACCTGAAGTACAGAAGATTGGACAAATGTATGTATTATTAAACACCCTTATGAAAGATGATCTGGGAAAATGTTCAGTAAAGTGGCAAGAGTCGTTGGGAATAACAGATGGTGATTTTCAGGAAGCATATCTTAATTGACTAGAGATTTTAATGCCAGCCAATCTTCAGGCGCAATTTTATAAAACATGTTTTGAACTGTACTATACGCCATATCGGATCGCCAACTGGGGAGAGGGGAAAGGCACTTATTGTCCAAGATGTGCGATATATAAAGCAGATTCGATACATATGTTCGCCACATGCCGGGAACTCTCCCCGCTCATTCGAGAAATAGAGCTCTTCCTACAGGAAAAGCTACAGACACAGGTGGAAATTTCCCCTCAGGTAATAATGCTCCGAATACATAATTTGGGTCTAGAAGATGGTGGGGCCTTGATATGTATAGCTATGGCAGTTTATCGAATTATCATAGCATCGGCATGGATAGACCCTAACCCACCGACCTTTCACCAGTGGTTAGCCCGGTTATTGCAAACCTACAGCCTCAAGAAAGCCATATACGATCGGCGGGGTATTAAAGCTAGAAAGAGAGGAGGGAAAATCTGGAAACATTTCTCTACTTGGAGGGAGCAAGTGGAGGAATAGGCCCCTCTTCATTTTTGGATCAAGCATTATGATGGCACAAGTCTACAGAGACCGTATACGCACTTTATGTATTATTGCACCAACCTGATTGCTAATAACTGACGTATGGATGTGCTTGTATTTTTTGGAGGTGATATTAATGGAATATGGAATGGAGGGTGAAGGGGATAAGTGAAATCATGGTCGAGAACCACATTAAGTTTATCAAGAACTTAGATATATATTTTTATCTAAATAATGCACTTTAACAATAAGGCTGCTATAATCAATGCTGGGTAAAAATTTCTCTTTCTTTTTTCTTCTTTGCACATTTGCACATTTGTTCTCCGGAACATGGCACTCTGCACTTTATCAAATTAAGCTGCTGTTGCGCAATTATGGGGGATTGAATAAAATGAATTTAATAAGATGAATTGCAAGTACCAGCATTGTAGAGTAAGAAGAAGGATAGTATAGGATGTTAGATAATGGAGTTTCATGTAGTGCTACCTCTTCTTTTGATTTTCACTTGATGTTGGATAAAATATGCATTTTAGGATTTTAATTTTGTAGATGATGTGTATAAAGGCATGGAGTGTAATGTTTAATGCAATATATACATACGCAAGTCATATCAAGAAGAGAACCTTTAATAGGGAAGTCTTTAGTGAAGTACAATTACAAAGAGACATCGAGGTGAAGTTAGAGTGCTCACTTATTTTAGGAACCCTGCTATGATTATGTATGATGGGCTTACAATAGATATAATAGCAGGTATGATTATAAAATGTCTCTTTAAGATTTGACAATGTGGGAAAATGCTGAAAAGGCTGTCATAAAAATGTATTAAGAATATTTGAACTGTGAAAAGAAAGAGATTTTGTTAAGGAATTACCAAAACAGACAAGAGAAAGATTTTGGATAAAGGTGTCTTAGAGCGTAGGTTTGAAAAACTCATCAGGCAATGTGCTTTTGATTGGTGGTTGGGGTGGAGGGTGTGGGGTTGCACCGTCATGGGGGGAGAAAAACGGTTAAAAATTTGTGTGAGTTCTCTTGAAGGAGCTCGACCTGTCTTTGTATAAGCTCTGTCTTCTCACTCAATAAAAAACTTTTAAAATAAAAAAAAAGGACTATGTACACTTTGTCACTGCTAACCAGTGCTAAAGTGCTTGTGCTCTCTGCTTAAATCATGGTAACATTGGCTTATAACCAATTGGCATATTTAATTTACTTATAAGTCCCTAGTAAAGTAGCACAACATGTGCCCAGGACCTGTAAAATAAATGCTACTTGTGGGTCTGCAGCACAGATTGTGCCACCCACTTAAGTAGCCCTTTAAAACATACCTCAGGCCTGCTATTGCAGCCTGTATGTATAGTTTTTAAACTGCCATTTTGACTTGACAAAATAAACCTTTTGCCATGTCCAAACCTGCCTTTTAGGCATAAACGTCATTTCTACGTAGGCCCTGGACAGCCTAAAGGGTAGAGTGAAATGTATTTTAAAAGTAGGGCATGCACTTTTAAGCTTTACATGTCCTTGTAGTGAAAAACTCCTAAATTCTTTTTTCACTACTGTAAGGCTTATCTCTCTCGAGGATAACATTGGAGTTACCTTATTACATTTAATAAGCTATATTTCCAAATGGTGACAGGCATTCAGTTCATTTTTGGTGTCTTTGGAATTGTAATGAAAAATCCTAACTTGTAGTGAAGTTGGATTTTAAATTATAATTTTGAAAATGCCACTTTTACAAAGTTGGCATTTTCTTGACTAGCCCTTTAGTGCCTGTAGCCTGACCTGGGTCACATGACTGGGTGTAGCTGACAGTTGAGCTCTGTATATTAGTCCTAGACAGCCACACACAATAGAGAGCTTAGGTGTGCCTGGATAAGCCATCACTGGCAGGATGGGAAGGAGGACCTGGGCACAGCCCCATTTACACTTGAATCGGCTGTGTCCTGCCTCCACACAAAGGGCTGTATACCCCCTGTAGTTAGTCTGGAGCTAGGACAAGTGAAGCAGAATGCCTGGGGACTTCAAAGGGAAACCTCAAGAAGCATCTTCCCCACTTCAAAGGCACAACTAGATATAAATACTGGACCTCAGACACTACCACTTAAGTACACTGCTGGACCTGTGGATACTCTGCCAGGAAGAAGGACTGCTGTGCTGCTGAAGGACTGCCACCCTGCTGGAATTCTGCCATGCTGGACTACTGTCTTGCTTGTCTGACCTGCTGCCCTTCTGCCTGAGGGAGAAGAACTGGACCTGCACCTCTTGAACCCAGACTGACTCCAAGGGATAGTCTGCTGGCCTCCTGTGCTGAGCCACAGGGACATTACAGGCTCCCAACCACCTGCACCAGCAACCAGATCCAGCTGAAGCAAACCTCTGACACGCCCTACATTACAATATTTCTCAGGGCACCCAACTGGTGAAGACTGCTTCTTGATCTCCTAAACAAAATAGAAGTGTCTTTAATTTACAAAACAAATACTGAACAACTCTCCCGACACACTGCAGACACTAAAATCAGAGTGGGAGCGTGAGCTAGAAGAACTTGAAGAGGAGCAATGGGAAGAGGCGATACGAAGCCCACAGGAAATTGCCATAAGGATGGGTTTCCACATAGTTCAGTTTCGGGTCTTACACATGTCATATTACTCACAATCACTATATAAAATGGGTAGAAGTCTCAAGCAACAATGCATACGAGTCTGTGGCCAGCAAGACTCCTTCTTCCATATCCTCTGGGACTGCCCCCAAATCGCTCACTATTGGAGAGCAGTAGAGAAATTATTGGCACAGTGACGGAACTTCAGATACAATGAATGGCTCAGTGGTTTGAGCTCAACATATGGGAAAATGAAACTGCTTGGTAGGTGCTTCTATAGGGTATTGGCGCTCCTGGGCAATACGCAGGTAAGTATACTCTAGTACTGAGTGAGGATTTCAGTGCATAAGGGTAAGGAGAGCCACCCTCCTCCCCAACGTGTGGATATCCACTGGTAAAACAGAACAACAGTCCCCTGCACACGCTAACAGTATATCAATTATATCATTAACAGTGTGACAAAAGCTTGAGTCTTTGCTGGAACATGCACTGGTGGTCAACCAAGACACATGGCCATTAGCCAAGCACAGCTGTACGGCACTAAATTATTTTTTTTGACAATTCAGCAATCTGGTGATAAAAATCATTTTTTTAACATTTATTTTAATTCTAATGGGATGTCCCTTTGAGGCCCACCACATGGGCCTGGGACTGTTTCCTTGTGTCATTTTTGATTTTATTTTTTCCTACATGGTGTGCGGTGCACTATGTTGAGGAATGGCAGTTCAAGCAGCCAATCAGAGCGGGCACATTTGCAAATCTACAACTAGTCATTCCACAATAAAGGAGGAAAAGCTCCCTCGTCCAATAGCATGCCTATATTTTTTTTAATTGAATTCATGAATCCTTTTTAGATTTGCAAATTAATGGTTCAGATAGTTCTATCTTTTTTCAACCTTTTATGTATTTGTGAGCAAATAATCCTTTGGGAATGAAAGTCATAAGTGTCACTTTTTGACATCCATTTTATTTTCCCCTGCTTGATGAAACCATACGAAACTTGCCATAAGACACACCAAATCAAATAAAAAAAATTACTGGAAAGTTTAATGCACACCAACCTCATAAGGAAAATAAAACATTTATTTTCAGCGGAAACTCCCTTACTATACCTACACAGGTGCTAAGGCTGCCTATGTAATATCCATTATGTATGCAGATGTGCATAGAATAGTATGCTATTTATTGCCATTGCTGGTCATGGGAGGGACCATGATTTACAAGGAGTGAAGGCTCCAGTGGGTTATGATGCTCCTCCCTCATAGATTGGCAGGTGTTTTTTTACTCCCTCCCATACCCAGGCTCAATTATTTTTTGTAATCTCTCCCAGTGTTCACATAGGGTTGGCATTCAATGCCTTTCAGGATGGTTAATGTGAGTGATACACCACATTGCAAAAGGAGGTTGGTTTGTGACCCGCCCACAGTCCCAAGCCTTGCCCAGTGACAGAGGGTGTTGTTTAAATTTAACTAACCTCCCATTCACTAAGGGCACAGGTGATGTGTGCCCCTCAACGCTCCCAAAAGGGCAAGAGGATGCTTTTAAAACAACCATTGGTAAACTCAAAATGTCTAGCCTTTATAATGTGAGTGCCGAGCTGTTGACTTTGCCAATGCTTTTCCATAGTGTTTACAAAAAAGTGAGAGAAAAATATTTCAAATTGCATGAGGAAAAGCAAACATGTATTATTATGAAATTTTAAAACTGTACATTAAAATCAATGTTTTTAATCTTTATAAATGGCATGATTTATTTTTCAAATACTTTCACTTTGGAAATTATGAACAGATTTTAAAAATAATAAGTAAGTGTCAAAATGTAAGGGGTAGCACTAGCCAAAGCCTAATGTGCTTTCCACATGATTCAGCTATTTGGTCCTCCCCTGTACCCAGGGAGCAGATTTATAGGCCTCCTGGAGAGTGCTTTACCCCAGCAAATGTATCCATCTTCGCTTTTACAGACAATCTAGGAGAGATGAGAGTAACATAGCATGGGGGAAGGGGACACTTGTGCGGGTAAAGCAGCACACAAGAGAAAGAACTAGTGAACACATGCATTCTCATGGAGTGCTGACTCACAATAAAAAAGGAAGAAAAACTTCCACAGCAGAAACCCCAATTCAAAAAAACAAGCGTTGTGAGTAATTTTTCAGTTTCACATACTCTTCTTGTCTGCGCTCTGCTTACCCCCCCCCCCTCTGATCACTTGTCCAATGAGTGCTGAAGGGAATGGGAAAGGGAATCATTATATTGATACCTATCAGGCTGTTTAGTATTATCACGGTTATGTAGATTATAACACTTTTTAGTGGGCTCCGGTTGCGGAGATACTCCCTGTGATTTAGCTTTTACCTTATTTTTTTGTTTGTCCCAGCGTTTTTTAGAAGACTCTGGTGCTTGTTTGGTATTATCCTTTTCAGAACTACCGTTAAGCAGTGGCTTATTTAGTCTGGCCCCCATATTGTCTCTACCTATAGATGGATAGGAGTCCGCAATGATTTTTGGTAACTCGCGTTCCTGGTCTGCTACTGCAACCTGCATGAGATGCTGGTGTATTGCCAATGCCACTGCTTCCCCTTTAATGTTACTTAGTATTGTTGAGGATACTGTGGCAAAATTGCCAGTTAGTTTCATCCCCAAATCCAGGGTAGGAGCTGCCCCATATTCATCTTGTATTTTTTTAACACCAAGTGGTAAAGTCGTCTATGGTGGGAACAATTCCAAGCGGTAAACACATGGTGAGATTTCTATATTTATCATGGGGTCCCATATGGGAAACACTGCTTCCAGCTGATTTGTTTTTTGTGTGATCCAGAACGGTATCCCCTCGTGTCTGGTGTGAACTTTTCCCACTATGGCATTAATAGTTACAGGACTAATTGCAGGCAGAGCTAACTGTGGCTGCATAGCTTAAACAGCCCTTGCTGGGGCAGCTGTTACTGTACATATAACAAACTGCGTTAGTCGTCTATATAGACTAACAAGATTAGTATAGAGAGCACGTTAATCGCCCGCATTAAGTGGTGCTAAATTTGGGTATGGTGTGTAGCCAGCAAGTGCTGGCCATGTGGCCCCATCCTTACTGAGGGGACCCAGTCGTATGTTGTTTAATGTATGTGGGAGGGCGCCTTGGAACCAATTTTGGTTTTTGTGATATGTTAATGGTATTTCTAAATCATTTTGTATGGTCTGTATGCATTGGGTAAATTAGCTTCTTCACAATAGTGAAATGTTTGTGTATTAGCATTTTGTGCTGGGAAAGTGACCCATGAATAGAAAACTTCAGTTCTATAAGCACTGTGGGCCTCAACCACGAATGTAATATCTTCACCCCCATTATGTAGCCCAGGTAATGTAAAATGTGCTGTAGCAGCAGGTCTGCAATTAGGAGGAATATTAATTTGGTTCGCCATTGTGAAAAATTGATTTCAGAGAGGGAATAACTATAGTGGGGTTTGCTTTTAAAGATTCGAGCTGAACAACCTGCAGACAATATTAGGTGCTTCCTAACACGCTGAGGAGGAATAATCCCTAACGCTACATATGTCTCTACGTAAAAGGCGATTAGGGTTTCTTGGCACACATAAGAACTATGTTCATGTTGGTGGTGCCATGTTATACGTCCCTACATAGAAAACCAGCACTGCGTATTTGGACAACAGGACGTCGGAATGTAGGGACTGAGTTCTCCAACCCATCAGAGACTGTTGGTCTAATTCCTAGCTAGCTCACAGTGCCTCACCCACACCACTAACCTTCAAAGAGTGAAAGTTGATTTGTCACCATCGAACATGACCCTCTGATCCCCAGGGGAAGTGTGGAAACAGATAGTACCCCTTTCGTTGGTTATTTACACATGGCAAGATAAACAGAAGGAAGATACTAATGAAAGTTTTCAATCCATTTATTGAAACAATCGTAGTCTTGCATAGAAAGAATGAGCTGCAATTATTAGGCAGATGAAACAAAGCAATGTAACCAGCATTACAAACACAGAGAAAAGAATGAACAATCCAATCATGGCATTGCAATTCTATATAGATGTGTATCTATGTATTACTACCTGGTCCTGCCTCTAACCTGAGAGCATAGTAGGGGTACCCTCTGCACGATCTCTTAGGATAGCCAGTGACCCCATACTTGAGTAACCTGGTCTGGTGTCAGATTTGAAATCTCCCTCTGCAGGATCAGGATGGAAGATCAGTATTAGCAGAGTTGCATGTTGAAAAACAGCATTACTCTAGGACCATTGTGGCTAGAATAGCCATTTGACCTCCTAGAGGACAGTGTAGTGTTTAAAATAATAAAAGCCTACTGTGTTAGATGTACAGCACTGATGTAATGGTGTGCCTACATGTTAGAAGCTATCTAGGAGTGGACAATCATAAGCACTAGGATATCTTGTACTATTCCTAGCCTTAAATGAGAAGTACAGATTATGTAACAGGAAAGGCTTGCTAAAAACAAGCAGCATGTACAGCGTCTTCACAGAAGAATGTCATGCAAGCAAATATATAAAACAATCTAGCTAAAATTAAGTCTGCTAAAATGTGTAAAATATGAAACTAAAGGGAGAACCAAAGTGGGCCCAAGAGGGCATCACTCCAAAGGAAAGTGGCCCCACAGACTTTAGGTAAAATACTAGAAACAAAAGTACAAGCAGAGGAGGAAAAACTGGTTTCAATGGTGTCCGGCAGGAAGGAAGGAAGGAAGGTAAAGCAGATCTGAAGGTTGTGTAAAAAAATATGTCATAGTAAACAAAGCTGGAATAGAAATGTATTTATCCATTTATTACAGGGATGGGAGCCTATGGTGCCCTCAGGGTGTGCGCAGCTAACCCCAGGGTCCATGCGATGGGTACCGCATGGAGATGGGCCCACCGTCTCTTTTCCATTGACCCTAATCTCCATGCTAAGGCCCTGCTGTGGTGTAATGCTGGCATTCATATTGGGGAATCGCCACCGGACTAGCCTGAATAGAGGCGAGCTGCCATTGAAACACTCTCTCACTTGACAGTGAACGGGTTTCTTAAGATGATCCAGGCCTTCCAGGAGGATTTTTGACTGCCTCAGCTTTAGTACTGGTGGTACCTGCAGCTATGCCATTGCCTCCGCAGCTGCCTCGGTGGCCCCCGTGGGTCCTAGAGCCTTCCTGGTCATTGCCTACTTGATGTTGGATGCCTACTGCGGCATAGTGTCAGGTCTCTACAACCTCCTGATCTGTCACACATACTCCATTCCGTAATGGGTCCAACTGAGGCCGTCATAGCAGACCCTTTTCCAGGTGGACTAGGACGAGCTCCTTGAAAGTTTCGATAAAGGGGTGCAGGAAGCATGGATGAAGTTCTGTCTCTTTAAAGTGGTGAATGACTGGTACTGGTCGCCGGCAAATTTGGAGTGCGCTGGCATTCTCCATCACTCGCTTTGCTGGCATTGCAACGTCCCCGGCTGTAAAATTTCACATGTTCTGGTTGTTTTCTCCGGCCTAGGAAGTTTTTTGGCCGAGGTGCGGACTACGCTGGCCTGCACTTCAGTCCTCCCCTCCCCACTGCCTCGCCCCACCATACTTCTACATGATATAGCTGTGACACCAAACCTGTCCCGGCACGAGTCAAGGTTCCTGGCCATGACTCAGACATCGGCCAAGCTTTGGGTCCTTCGCCATTGGCACTCTCCACACCTCTCCACACATGTGGAATGGCTAGTGGAGATGTTTAAGGCTGTGTCATGCAAGCAGCTCATATACTCCCTCAATGGATACCTATCTCCAGGTGCGGGCTCCATTCCTTGACAATGACATAGGCAGGGATGGGGCCTAAACAGTGGGCTTGGCCTGTTGCTCACAGTTGCCTGGTGACGAGTGCTCATTACTTGACCCCAAAGCCTGAATCAGGTGCTTCTGCAGTTGGATACACACCCTTTGGGCCTTACCTTCTGCATATTCTAACAGCTCCTACTGCCCCTGTGGCCATAGCATTGGCCCATAGCAGAGGTCTCCTGGGAGACCTTGGCTTCTGTCGAGCCATGCTGCTCCCTTCCTCTGATTCTCAAAACCATTTGTGTATTTAAGCTGAATATAAGTGCCTACGTGACCTGTTTTAAAAGAGTAATTTCATGTTTTGTGTATGCAAAATGAATTTTAACTCAAAAATGTATATACTTATTTTCAAAATTACACCAGTGCACTGTCAGCAAATTACCTATTTTGGGTAGGAAAGTGAGTATTAAAAAGTAGGAATATTAGCAAGGTAGAGTCCTACCACAGTTATGGTTGTAGATTTACTCTATCCATGGGGAATTGGGGAAGTCCCATCCAAAAATTGGTTGAGTTATTGAGGTATTGGTTTGTCCACATGGAAATTCATATCATGTGCAGAGAAAAAATAGACATAGACAGAGGCCTTAGTTTGTAAGAGAATAAGTGACAGGTCCAAAGTTTTGCTAGAAGTCTGTAGTTGGCACTGCAGAATGTCAGGGATTGTCTAGTCTTGATTTTACCTCATGCCTCTTTACTCCACCCTTTATCTCACTCTTGTAGGATATTCTACATAACTGCTTTCTCCATTTTTCATGTTTTTTCAGTATTTCTCTTCCACCTTTCTTGCTTGTGCGTTTTTCTCTCTCTTGCTCTGAGTCAAAGTCTGATGGGTAAAAATAGGTGCCGGTCTCTGAAAATGAGTTCCAGTGGACCCCACCTTCAACCATCGGCTTAAATTAAGTACTGTATGCACTCTAAGAAGTGTATCCTAAGGGGGGCCTCCCTATGCCCTTAAGGGCCCATTGCTGGTCAGGGGAAGGGAAACAGATAGCAGTAATGCTCAGGGAGCTAAAACACGACAAGAGGAATAATGAGTGAAATGTCCTTATAGTACAATGTGAGTGTATGTTCTTGGTAATTCACGCCCCCTCCTCCAAAAGCCAGACCACCCAGATTACCCAAGTGGATACCTGATCCAAAATGCACTGCTGCTGATAATCTGTATCCCCAGAAGCACCTTCAGAGAAATAGTGATGAATCCCTCTGAAGAATGGTTGTAAGCTTGCATCACTGCAAGTCAGTGTAGTCAGTCAGAGTACACCCCATGGACAGCTTTCCTGGGTTGAGAGTGGTAATGAGTCAAAATAATTGGGGGCAGTTGATGGGTCCAAAAAAGGCAGGATCAAGAATCAAGGGAGTTTTCCTTAAATAGGAAAGAAAGTAAGGCAGGTACTGAAACAACGTTAGTGTAAATTCTAAATACCTTACCAGTCAAAACATGAAAGCAGGAGCAGTCTTAGACTGTCCTTTTTTATACTGAGGAACTCACCGAGGCACTGCCCTTCTGTGCCTTTGTAGGCCTTTACAGGCCTTTCTGAGATTGGTAAATGATTTCAGGTATTGAAGGATGGGTGTGTGAGAGTGAGAGAGAGAGTGAGGTCCACTAGTGAGTGCACTATTAATGGAGAGCTTACCTGCCAGTGACAACCAGCACCCTGGATGGTGTTGGTGTATGCGGGAGTCTCTAGCTGTATGGAATGCCACCTCCTTACTGGCCACTGTCTCTAGTGTGCATTTCCCTACAGCTGCAGTCTCCAGATGCCACCTCTTCCCCTGTAACCAGGCCTTGTGAGTGAGTGTATATGTTGTGCCTACAATGATGGGGTAGGGCACAAAACACTGGCAGGATGAGCAAAACAGCATTTAGTCTGCACAGTTTGCTCCTTCCCTCCAATGTCTTCTACCTTCCTCAAGGATCTGCAGATCTCGAGATACAATATAACCAATCTAGGGGCATCAACAAGCAACCTAGGAACATTCTACTGGCCCATACCCCTCCACAAATGACTGCCCAGCCATACCCCAAACTCTAACATCAGTGATTTACTGGACCTCATATTCTTTATGTTGTTCCTCTTGTACCAGAGGTGACGTGTCAGGAATGCATGGAAAGGGCTTGGATTCAAAGACAGGTTTTAGACGAGACACATGAAATACCTGAACTTAAGTTGTGAAGGTAGGACCAGGCATACTGCAAGAGGATTTATTAGTTGTTTCACTTTGTATGGGCCTATGTATTAAGGTTTTAGGTTGGAGGAGGCACCTTCAGTTTCAGTAGGGGTGGGCAAAGAATTTCGCTCTGCCGGCAGAGTTCGCAGAGTTTTTCCCACTCTGCGCGGAGTTCCGCAAAACTCTTCAAAGTGACGCAGAGCGGATTTTTTTCTCTCATGTGGTTTGCCAACGTTAAGTTAGCGAGGATTCGCGAGAAAAAACACGCGCGCTAGACCTCCTTCCGGCGAGATTTCTCAATGCGGGCATTCGTGGCAAGTCATGAACGATCGCGTTGAGAAATCTGCCCGCGTTGAGGAAGCTGCCACTCTAGTACAATGTCAACTCGAGCGGTATAAAGCAGCAGCGCCCTCCAGCATGACATGGAGTGCTGTTCGCGCTGATTTTACAGCAGAGGACAAACTTCTGTCACTTAAAATCAGTGCGAGCAGCTTGACTTAACAGACTCCGCCGCTGGTGGAACTCCACAGAGCACAGCGGATTTTTTGCGGCCCTTCGCAGAGTTCCGCAGAGTAGAACTCCACGAACTCCGCCCAGGCCTAGTTGTTAGGTGACATCAAAACAGATTGTCCAATGACAGAACCAGCCATATTTCTCGGTTGATGGTGAGAGAACGACCTGGTGTCTTCTTTAGACTTTTGCAAAAGCAAGTAATTTATTTTCTAATATACATCTTGGAGGAATTGCATTAAATCACTGCTATCTCAAACAGGAGAAGGCTAAGGCAATAACATGGGGGTCGTGTTTGGATGGCAAGCAGAAGACTGAAAGAAGTAGATACTCCAATAGCTGAATGGGTAGTGTTAATATATGTAAACTAAGTCAGTGGTAGTAGATCAGAAAGTTCTGGTCTTGTTGGCTACAAAATCAATGGTGATATTTCTCAACCATCTGATTGGTTCTTTCTGATTGTCCATCAATCTGCTGATGATATGAAGATAAATAACATAATTGGATTCCCAACAGTCTGTCTATCTCTCTCCTGAACCTGGGGAGAGTCCTCAATCGGACACAATTATGTCTGGTAATTCATTTGCGCAGAGGATGTAGTGGACAAACAATTCAGCAGGGGTCTTGGCAGTAGTAAGAGCCATCAATTATAAGAAATTAGCCATCTTAATGTAGAGATCTAGTATAATCCAGGCGATGCGGAGTCTGTTCGCAAAGGAAGGCCAGTGATAAAATCCAATTACCAGATATGCCACGGATGAGATGGTATCTTTAGCAGATGAAGCAACCCTTGAGCCTTTGGAGGCAAGGGTGTTACTGTGCACAAACTATGCAACTATTCACATAGCCCTTTTCATCTCTGGTCAGGATTGCGCAACAAGCGTACTAACCAAATAACTCATGGGTGTTACGCATTTCAAAATATCTAACACTCTATCCATCATGGCATCATTCTAGGAGTTCTTGTTGTGTTGTTACTATAGGAAACCATATCCTGCATTCATGAAAGTAAATGCTGTCATGGACTATATTAGAAACATCACTGTTTAGAAATGCTGGTCCATCATTATACTTGTAAAGTGCCTTTTTAAAGTCCTGAACATATTTCTGTACTGCTAAACATTAGGAAGTGAAATGAATGTTATCCCTTATATGTTGCCTTCTTTTTCTTCCTTGTGTATCCTCCACATGGCAAAAGCTTTTGTGTTCTGTGAATTTAGATGAGGTAACTATGAAGTCAAAGGGAGAAAAGAAGTGAGTAGAACAGATTTGTTGCTGATTGTAGGCTTGGACAGTTTTCAAGAACCCCAAGTTCTTTCGGTTTACAAGAATATTGATAGGATGTTCTGCATCCTCCAGATTATGCCTCAGTCCCATAAATGCCTCTTTGATTACTAGAAGTTCTTTCTCATTGAACATATAGTTATTCTTACATATATAGAAGTTTTTATGGTATGGAATGTAGAGGTCTGTAGTTGGATCTCGTTGAGAGAGAACTGCTCCATCTGTACTATTAGAGGCACCGAGTTTAACTGTATATGCTATTGCATCACCCTGATACTTTTGGAAAACAGACTTTATTCTTTCAGAGTTTGACAGACATATTGACAAGAAGAGGCTCAGTGCTGAGTTTAATTTTTTGATAGGAGCTAAGTCAATGTACAGATGAAATATGAATATTTGGCTGTGGATCACTAAACAAATTGATGAAACCTAAATAACGATATAGTGCTTTTAGGATTTATGGAGGGTGCTGATCCAAAGCACCTTGTAACTTTATAGGATCCATCTCAGTCCATTTGGCTGGCATCGTCCGCACCCACTGATTCAACATCATCTCATTTGCTGATGACACCCTACTCATCCTCTCTCTCATGGAAGACACTGCCACCACCAGAGTCAACTTCTGAATTGCCATGACCACCGTCACCGACTGGATGAGATCTAACTGCCTGAAGCTGAACACAGACAAGATGGAAGTGCTCATCTTGGGAAGAAACACCTCCCTATGGGAAGACACATAGTGGCTCACTGCACTCGGGCCCTCTCCCACCCCCACCAACCACACCCACAGCATCATCCAGGACAGCGATCTCTCCATGAAGGACCAGGTCAACACAGTAGCCTCCTCCTGCTTCCACACCCTTTGCATGCTTCGGACGAATTTCAGGTGGAGCCCTGTCAGCACCAGAAAAACTGTGACTCAAGCCCTCGTCACCAGTTGACTGGACTACGAAAATGCACTCTACGCCGAAACCGCCATCCATCTCTTCAAGCGACTACAGACCATACAGAACACAGCAGCCAAACTCATCGTAAGCCTGCCCACCAGACCAGCATCACCCCCCACCTCAGAAGCCTCCACTGGCTCCCACGTCCAGAAGAGATGCCAGTTCAAACTACTGACCTTTGCCTACAATGCTCTTCACAACGCTGGACCTTCCTACCTCAACCACCGCCTGACCTTCCACCAGCCGACCAGACAAGTCTAATCTGCCTCCCTTGCCCTTGCACATGTTCCCCGCATCTGGCGGAGCCACAGTGGAGGCCGATCCTTCTCCTAGCTAGCCACCAAGTCCTGGAATGACCTCCCACTGCATCTCCGTACCTCTCCTTCACTCACCGACTTCAGGAAGGACCTCAAGACCTGGCTTTTTGACTAAAGCTCCCCATACCTCAGAACCTGGGTTTCACATATAATTTATGACATCTCAACTTTTTCAAGACCTCCTTCACATGGATCATGTTTAGTTATAAGGAGAAGGAAAAATTCAAAATATCGTCCAGACATATCATGACCTACTGATACAAGAGGTCATGAAACCCATCAATTAAAAAATGCTAGAAGTAGACAGATGCATTACAGAGACCGAAAGTACTCGTAGTGCCCGAATGTGTGAGGAACGCTGTCTTCCACACATCACCTGTTGCTATTTGGACGAGGCATCTTTTAACTCCAGCTTGCTGTATATTGCTGCTGACTCAACCTAACCAAGTAAGACTTTTATTAACAGTAAGACATAATGGCTTTTGATACTAACTGCGTTGAGCTAACATTAATCGATACAAGGTCTTCCCTCAGTCTAATTCTTTTAGGGGATGAAGGAGACAGGAGCATATGCTGGAGATGTAGAATGCCGGGTGAACCCTAGGTCCAATTGTCTTGTATATATTTCTGCATTATCAGATTTTCCTTTTCCGTGTGAGTGTATGTTCTCTCATAATGAATAGAAGCACATGGAACAAGGTGTATTTTATAATCATACTCCCTAGAGGAGGCAATATGTCTGCTTTCTACGTATCAAAGAGATTGAGGTATGAGAATTAATCAGAGGAATATCACATAGAACAGTAGCAATTTACATAGAGCATGTGCACAACTGTAGGACAAGAGTGGATCACAGACATAGATGGGGTAACTTGATTTGGATCATAACTTCCATGGCAATACACTTTCTGGAAAGTAAACATCTTTTGTCGCCAATCAATCAAAGGTATGTGTTGGTTCAATAACAGCATTCCCAGGATCACTTGAAATTTTGGAGCATCTATGACATCAAGCAATATTTGTGCCTTAAGCTGGGCTGTACAGGTCATGTGCGTTTCCTCGGTTTGGGGAGATATGAGCAGTCATTCATGTAGAGCCATTGACTGACAGAATGTTTTCATGTTGGGTTTTAGTATGGATCAGCATATGTGCTGGCTTACAAATTTGGTGTCAATGAAGTTACCAGTAGACCCACAGCCCACTAAAGCTTTAACCTATATACTGGCCAACTTTCTGCGGTTAAAAAAGACCACAACATAATAGCAAGGAGAGAATAGTGTTTGATGATTATTATAAGTAAAGAGGAACTAACCTAAATCACCCACCAGGACCTGTTTTTTCTGGTAGGCAAGGTAGTTTCCCGAGGTTTCTTTCTAGGTATTTCCCTGGCCTGTCCATGATTGGTAATTGGTTTCTAGTGTGCTGGCTAAATGTGTGTGAGAGAAGGCAGTTCACCACCAGAGTGAAATGCACTACAAAAACAGAACTTGCCTGCCAGCAGCTTCCAGTTTCCGGTATAGTGTTGGTGTATCTTGGAGCCGCTGTCAGTGTGTACTGCCAACCCTCTCAATGGCTATAATCTCCATTGTGATTTTCCCTACTGCTGCAGTAACCAGGTCTTGAAGGTGAGTGTTAATGTTGTGTTTGCAGTGGGAGGGAACAAGACAATGGTGGGACGTGAACAACAGCATTCATTCCGAACACACAGCGATTAAAATGAAAGGTTTGTAATGGGCCACTTATTTTACATTTGACCAGAGGAACGCTCAAAAATTGTAATGTATAATTGTTTACAAATTGTCCTAGCACAACCACTCTGATTATTTCAGCAATAATCTCATGCTATGTAAATACTCAGTGGTTTTAAAATTACATTTTATTTTGTTTACTGCAGGTACTCGGATGTGGATGTGTTGCCCAAGCTGTCCTTAGCAGAGGGGTTGCTGGCAATGTTGTAACCATAAATATTGGTTTTGCGTTGGCAGTGACAATGGCAGTATATGTTGCAGGTGGTGTTTCTGGTAAGCAATTTTACTATTCCTCACCAAAGCAACAGTGGCATTGAACCTAAATGGGAAATAATGGGATTTTTCTACATATGCCTATTAGTTTACCAAACTGACTTATCACCAGAGTGAGAAATAACAGCACACTAACAGTAATATCCAACTTGTTTACACTCATATGTATTGTATTCACATTGGCTTTACATGTTTATTAATGCAACACATAATTAAATACAAAGACCTATATATATGCATTTATATGTGTGTATATATATATATATATCGCTCTCAGTGGGGAGTGACCAACAGGTAAGTCGCACTCAGACAAAGGATAGCTTTCCCAAACAGCCTTTATTATCGGTCAAACAGCAACACTTGCCAGCAAGTTAAAAGCATGAGACTGCAGTCCTGACGCATTTCGAGAAGTCCTCTTTTTCAAAGGATGATGCAGTCAGAAAGCGCATATTGGCTATCACCTTCACTTTTAAAACGATATCGCATGCCACTGATTGGCTACTCTGGATGAGTCAATGCGTTACTTGATGGGAGGTGAAGCCCTTTCTTTTCCCCAAAATGGATGCACTTTCAAAATAAATGCAAATGTAAGGCTCTCACATGAGCCCCTGGAAAGTATGGCTGGTAAATTCCACATCCTTTGCCCCACATTCAGAGCCCCTCGTTTACGAGCTCCGTGGCCCGCAACTTCTGGAGTGGTGCAGACTCAGCGGCAGGACGGCCGCTAAATACATCGCGCTCAGTGGGGAGTGACCAACAGGTAAGTCACACTCAGACAAAGGATAGCTTCCCCAAACAGCCTTTATTATCGGTCAAACAGCAACACTTGCCAGCAAGTTAAAAGCATGAGACTGCAGTCCTGACGCGTTTCGAGAAGTCCTCTTTTTCAAAGGATGATGCAGTCAGAAAGCACATATTGGCTATCACCACTTTTAAAACGATATCGCATGCCACTGATTGGCTACTCTGGATGAGTCAATGCGTTGCTTGATGGGAGGTGAAGTCCTTTCTTTTCCCCAAAATGGATGCACTTTCAAAATAAATGCAAATGTAAGGCTCTCACATGAGCCCCTGGAAAGTATGGCTGGTAAAATCCACATCCTTTGCCCCACATTCAGAGCCCCTCGTATACGAGCTACGTGGCCCCCAACTTCTGGTGTGGTGCAGACTCAGCGGCAGGATGGCCGCTAAATACATTGCGCTCAGTGGGGAGTGACCAACAGGTAAGTCGCACTCAGACAAAGGATAGCTTCCCCAAACAGCCTTTATTATCAGTCAAACAGCAACACTTGCCAGCAAGTTAAAAGCATGAGACTGCAGTCCTGACGCGTTTCGAGAAGTCCTCTTTTTCAAAGGATGATGCAGTCAGAAAGCGCATATTGGCTATCACCTTCACTTTTAAAATGATATCGCATGCCACTGATTGGCTACTCTGGACTCAACTGATGGACACATCTTGGTGCCGAATGTATTCGCGGCCGTCCTACCGCGGAGTCTGCACCACCCCACAATAATAGGGGGCCACTCGATAAGGTATTCACCAAATCGATTATGTGGGCCAACAGCAGAGGATTTAGGACGGGCCCTCTTGCGGGGTCCATGTGACCTATACAGAGTATAATGCGTGCATCCATTTGGGGGATGATCAATTACGAACCATAGTTCCCAAAATGCACAGTTCCATATGACCATCCCATTGGAGGGAGTGCAGTATTTAAATGGGAACGTCATATGCACGCATCCTTCCTGTGAAAGCCTCTGAAGAGAAAGCGGAGGAGCTTTCGAAACGCGTCAGGCAAACCTACACGGAGGCTGTTAATGGCTGTACGCGGTATCCGTCCATACCATGGAAAGAGAGTTCTCTTGCTGCTGATGGCCGAGTGCGACTCAACTGATGGACACATCTTGGAGCCGAATGTATTCATGGCCGTCCTGCCGCAGAGTCTGCACCACCCTGCGATAATAGGGGGCCACTCGACAAGGTATTCACCAAATCGATTATGTGGGCCAACAGCAGAGGATTTAGGACGGGCCCGCTTGCGGGGTCCATGTGACCTATACAGAGTATAATGCGTGCATCCATTTGGGGGATGATCGATTACGAACTATAGTTCCCATAATGCACAGTTCCATATGACCATCCCATTGGAGGGAGTGCAGTATTTAAAAGGGAACGTCATATGCATGCATCCTTCCCGTGAAAGCCTCTGAAGAGAAAGCTGAGGAGCTTTCGAAACGCGTCAGGCAAACCTACACGGAGGCTGTTAATGGCTGTAAGCGGTATCCGTCCATACCATGGAACGAGAGTTCTCTTGCTGCTGATGGCCGAGTGCGACTCAACTGATGGACACATCTTGGAGCCGAATATATATATATATATACATATATATATATATATATATATATGTATTTATATATGTGTATATATGTAAATATATATTACCTACTGACGGTCGCCGGTAGATAGTTATAGTTAGGACCTCGTTTCCAAAGGAAAAGTGTTTTTTTGTTTTGCAATAACTTTGGCGCCGTTTGACGAACCTTCCTGACATTTTGAAAACTAATTTGGCAGTCACTTCAGCTGCTGCCTGGAAAGTTCTGGTGTGATCCGTGAAGTGGGGGCAGAGAAAAATGGAGGGTCCCAAAGTACGTTTTCCCCTATGTTAATTCCTATGCCAGTTTTGAACACGACTACAGCCCGAACCGCTGAACGAAATTACACCAAATTTGGCAGAAAGGTAGATCTTGGTCAAGATACACTGAGAATGCTCCCTCGAGGCCTAACTTTCTATTATCCTGAGGACTGAATCACTACTGGGCTCAATAATCAGTTAAATCACATCAGTGACACTTGACAATTACAATTTGATCCACATTTTCTTTATTATTTCATTTCTTTATATATTTTGTAAAGTTTCATTTTTTCCTTCTTAAAACTTTTTCTAAAAGTGTATACATTACAATAAAAAGACCAATCCTGTTATTACATTAAATACAGAAAAACACATATATTGTATTACTTAACAAAGAAAACCCTGGAAAAAACATATAAATACATCAATTTCACAAAACTCATTCAAACACATTCAAACTCACACAAACTGCATACAAACTGCATCTGAACAAGGGGGAGATTATAGATAACAAAAAGTCTCCACAACCAGATTGAAACAATATGTTCAAAAAGGGTCTGAACATAGGGTCGACGCGCGTTTCGGCGGTGTATGACGAGTAGTCAAACCACCTTCATCAGGACCTTTCCAGACACCCATATAAATCTCACAACACCCAGGGGACAAATATAAATGGCCAACAAACAATCACTCCACTTAAGGATTCAGCCAGTGGTCTATTTTTAGAGAGACGATGTTCAGTCTAAAAAAACTCTTCTTGTAGCGCCCAACTCATTAGGCAGCCATATTTTTCTCAAGAAAAACATCCCATCAGGCACTGATGTGATTTAACTGATTATTGAGCCCAGTAGTGATTCAGTCCTCAGGATAATAGAAAGATAGGCCTCGAAGGAGCATTCTCAGTGTATTTTGGTTTTTCCCCTCTTTTCCTTGGCCTGAAAGTAAATTTTCCAGAGGGGGTCCCCATTTATGCAGTAGATCTTGGTCAAGAGAAGTGACTTTTGGTAATTTGGTGGAAATCCATTCAATAGTTTTAGAGATATTAACCGAAATCCAAATTTGTATATCTAGGGAAGCAGATCCTCTGCAGATCTGGCAGTTCTAGTGCTGTAATCTGATTGGCTACCAGCACTTCAACCCAGGAAGTGTTGGCAGCCATCTTGGGACTCAACTTCAGCCACGTCCCACAAAAAAAAATTCAATTATAGAAAAGGGGGCAGGGTAGGAGTACCCGGATCCCCCTAAATGTGGTGGTGGGGTGCCAGAGAGATCCCGCTGGGGTTTAAAAACATTATTTTTTTCAATTTTGCCATAAAATCGCGGGTGGGTCAATGGAATCGCAGCAAATTTTTCTCCTGCGCCTGTTTTTAATTAAGCCTCCAGTTGGGCCAGGTCCTGGGGGCATGCTTGCTTTATTATATTTAAGTAGGGGGCACAAGTGGCCCCCTCCATGAGAATTTTTATGACCCGGGTACCACCACCTCCCCGGGGCGTATGTTAGTATTATGCCTGGGCCTGGTCGTACTCCCAGGTCCAAGCAACCACCGCTTCCTCAGGGCTGTAATTTATTTTAAAAATAGTGCAGGGCACGCGGACCTCCCTGGACCCTGGGGCTTAAGATTGTGCTGGGGCGGCGCGTGGATCCCCCGGGGACCACCACCTCCCCACGGCTAAGTGCAAAGAAATCGGGGGCCTATCTGACCAGTCCTGGAGATCATCGCCTCCCTGGGCTAAATTGATAGTAATGGGGGGGGCCTCGCGGACCCCCTGGAATCCGGTGACCACCACCTCCCCAGGGCTAAAATGCCATTTTTAAAGTGGAAGGGGGCCGCATGGCCCCCCTGCTGGAGCCATAAATGGCCCTGGGGACTGTCATCCTCCCAGGGCTGGGACCTAGTATGTCCTGGGGTGCCGACCCCCAGGACATAGCTGTTTGCTGTGAATTAGTGGGAGCTTTGACATCTCCCGCTGAGATAGAGCAAGCACTCCGCTTCCAGCAAGCGGGAGTTGACACAATGCTGTTGCTTGCTGGAAGTGGAGGTTTTGTCTGTTTCCCTGCCTGCTGTCAAGTGGGCAGGCAAAAAAGCAGAAAAGATTGCTATTACAGACAAGCGGCTGCGGGTTTGGCAGCTTCCTGTCTGTGAGAACAGTGCCAGCTCCCTCAGGAGGTTCCTCCACAGTCCCGGGGAAAAGAGCAGAGGGAGGCAGAATAAAGGTAAGAAACGAGCAGCAAGAGGCAGAATAAAGGTCATCCACGAGCAGAAAGAGGCTAAATAAAGGTCAGCAAAGACCAGAAAGAGGCACAAGCAGGAAGAAGCAGAATAAAGGTCAGAAACAAGCAGACAGAGGCAAAATCTAGGTCAGAAACGAGCAGAAAGAGGCAAAATAGAGATCCAAAACGAGCAGCAAGAGGCAAAATAAAGGTCAGAAACTAGCAGAATGAGGCAAAATAGAGATCACAAACTAGCTGTAAGAGGCAAAATGGAGGTCAGAAACGAGCAGGATCAGCAAAATAAAGGTCAGAAATGAGCTGAAAGAGGTAAAAAGGAGATCAGAAATGAACAGAGAGAGAGGCAAAATAGAGGTCAGAAACGAGCAGAAAGAGGCAAAATAGAGGTCAGAAACAAGCAGAGAGAGGCAAAATAAAGGTCAGAAAAGAGGAGAAAGAGATAAAATAAAGGCCAGCAACAAACAGAAAGAGGAAAAACAGAGATCAGAAGCGAGCAGAATGAGGCAAAATAGAGGCCAGAAACAAGCAGAAAGAGGCAAAATAAAGATCAGCAACAAGCAGTAAGAGGCACACTAGAGGCCAGCAACAAGTAGAAAGAGGCAAAATTGAGATCAGCAACAAGCAGAAAATGGCAAAACAGAAATCAGAAATAAGCAGAAGAGGAAAAATAAATGCCAGCAACGAGCAGAAAGAGGCAAAACAGAGATCAGAAACGAGTAGAAAGAAGGAAAATAAAGGTAAGAAACAAGCAGAAAAAGGCAAGATATATGTCAGAAATGAGCAGAAAGAGGCAAAATAAAGGTCAGAAACAAGCAGAAAGGGGCAAAATAAAGGTCAGAAATGAGCATAAAGAGGCAAACTACAGATCACAAACGAGCAGAAAGAGGCAAGCTAAAGGTCAGACACAAGCAGAAAGAGACAAAATTGAGATCAGAAACAAGCAGAAAGAGGCAAAATAAAGCTCAGAAACGAACAGAAAGAGGAAAAATTAAGGTCAGAAATGAGCAGAAAGTGGCAAAATAATGGTCATAAACGAGCAGAAACAGGCAAAATAAATGCTGGAAACGAGCAGAAAGAGGTAAAATAATAGTCAGCAGCGAACAGAAAAAGTGCAAAATAAAGGTCAAAATTGAGCAGAAAAAGGGCAGAAAAAGAGCAGAACCCACTCATGCACCCACTCACAGAAGAACTCAGACACTCTCACAGCCACTCAAAGACCCATTCAGACACTCATGCACCCACTCACAGCCGAACTCAGACTCATACACCCAACTCACAGTCCCAGTCAGACACTCATGCACCACTTACAGAATCACTCTTTCTCTCTCACCCACTCACAGATCTACTTGGAGACTCACACACTGACTGACAGGCCCTCTCAGAGACTGACAGACCCTCTCAGAGACTCACATACCCACTCACAGACCCACTCAGAGACTCACCCACCCACTCACAGACCCACTCAGTCATGCACACACTCACAGACTGACTGACACACTAATGGAGGCTCTCACAAACCAATTCAGATGTTCTCACACTCACTCACAGACCCACTCAGATACTCACTCACTCATGCACCCACTCACAGACCCAGTGCGACACTCACACACCCAGTGAGACACTCACACACTCACTCACACACACACTGAGACACTCATGCACTCACTCTTAAAGGTTACAGGTTACAGTTAAGAAATAACATTAAAAAATGTAGAAATTCACTAAAAAGGTTACAGGGACATTATAGTTAGGAAATAGAATAAAGAAAACCTTAAAAATGTACTGAAAAATCCAAAGGTTACAGGGACGTTATGGTTAGGCTCAGATTTCACTAATTCAAAACCATAGAAATTCAGCAGTTATAGTTACCTGAGCTAACTATAACTGATGCCCCTGCAACGGACTGCTGATGATCTCACACATTATATCACTAATAACATCACTGGTGACATCTCAAATGACATCACTGATGACAGTCACTGATGACATCATCCACAGAACCACTCACACATCCTCTCACACACCCATGCAACATGTCATACACCTACTCAAACACCGACACAACCATTCACATACCCATTCACAAACCCATACAAATACTCATTCACACCCACTTACACATGCATAGAGCCACTCACACACCCACACACTTACTCATACAGATACAAACACATGTACTCAGTGAGCTAAACAGTCACTAAGACAACCACATAGTCTCCCATAGAGCCTCTCTCCTACTTACTTACTCACCCGTACAGCCACTCACATACCCATACAGTCACTCACATACCCACTCACCCACACACCCAGATACCCATTTACACACCCATACAGCCAGTCAGTATCCCCTCACGCACTCATACAGACACTCATGCACCTGCTCAATCACCCATACAGCCACTCATGCACCCTCTCATTCACTATTTACAGCCACTCACACACCCACTCAGCCAATCACTCACCCACACAGCCATTCATGCACCCACTCATTCACCATTTACAGCCACTTACACACCCACTCACTCACCCATAGAGCCACTCACTTACTCATACAGCCACTGACACACCCACTTGCTCACTCCTATAAAAACTCAAATACCCACTCACTCATCCATACAGCAATTACACAACCACTCACTCACCCATGCAGGCACTCACACAGCCACTTAGTCACCCATACAGCTACTAACATCCACTTATTTACCCATACCGCCACACACACACACTCACACATGGATACACACAGTTACACAGACACTCAAATAATCTATGTTTTAAAATAGAATCACTCATTAGTAGTACACAAACTCATCTAATTTAACTTTTGTGGTACCTTAAGTAAAACATTTAGAAAACACTCACAATCACTGCATGATATAATCAGTGATGTCATTATATATATAAAATCTACTGACGGTCACCAGTAGGTAGTTATAGTTAGGCATGCTTTTTCATAGATGGAGCGTTTTTTGGTTTGCTATTAAGTTTGGCCCCATTTGACGAATCGTCACAAAACTTTCTTCAAAAAGTATTTATCCACCTCAGCTCCTTCCTGTAATGTCTTGGGGTGATTCGTCCAGCGGGGGCTGAAGAAAAAGGGGGGTGTCAAAACATAAAATCTCCATGCATTTTCCATAGAATATTTAAGACAGATTATAGCAAAAACTGCTCAATTGAAGTGCACCAAATTCCACAGGAAGCTAGAACTTGGTCTGCGGATTGTGCCTTTTGTGATTAGGTGTAAATCTGTTCAGTAGTTTTTGGGATATTAAGTGTCAAAAATAATTGTATATTTTGGCAGTTGGGCTCGCAAGAGTACTGCGGGTGGTCAGAGAGAGTGCAAAATCAAAAATGGAGGCCTGCCAATAGTATTTACGCTATTTTTCCCATAAGCCTTCATGCTCTCACAGGAGCAAGAGGCTCCTGCGAGTCTTGCAAGAGAGAGCGCTCTGATTGGCTGGCTCTTGAAATGTTGGAAATTAAACGGCCGCCATTATTGTTTACTGTGTAAAATTGGAGGTGTTGTGGAAATTAAGTAAAAAAGCTATATAAGGGGGCAGCAGAAAGGCATGCTGTCCCCCTAGATTTAGAGAGGAGGTGTCTAAAGTATAACCACTGTGAAGGTAATAAATGCATTTTGTTTTTAACTCATTTTCATGATCTTGCGGGACTCTCACGGGATCGTGACTAGTATAAAGGAGAAGATGGGTTCTCAATGCGCTCTATTAGTTGGAATGCATACTGTGGTCCTTGTTTTTGAGAGGAAGTGTGTAAGAAACAAGTATTGTGATTATCATCAGGTTAAATTAAAAGGAGAGGCCAGTCCCTACACACTCACCCTACTATGCACACCGTCATCTGAGAGAGAGGTCTTAAAGGAGAGGGTAGTTCCTCCCCGCACCCTACTACGCACACCTGTCATCTGAAAGAGAGGTCTGAAAGGAGAGGCCAGAACATCTCCACACCCTACTACACACACCCATCATTACAGAGAGAGGTCTCAGCAGAGAGGCCAGTCCCTACACACTCACCCTACTATGCACACCGTCATCTGAGAGAGAGGTCTTAAAGGAGAGGGTAGTTCCTCCCCACACCCTACTATGCACACCCGTCATCTGAGACAGAAGTCTGAAAGGAGAGGCTAGTCCCTCAATACACCCTACTATGCACACTTGCCATCTGAGAAAGAGGTCTAAAAGGAGAAGGCAGTCCCTCCTCACACCCTACTACACACACCCATCATCTGAGAGAGAGAGGTCTGAAAGGAGAGGCCAGACCCTCTTGACTCCCTACTATGTACACCCATCATTACAGAGAATGGCCTCTCTGCTGAGACCTCTCCCTCTACACACCCTACTATGCACCCGTCATTGCGAGAGTAATGACACCTCAAAAAAAGATTGCTGGTGACATGTCTTGATATCAGAATTACGATAACTGAAAAAATGAACAATTTCTATTGAATATTCATCGTTCTAAACCATATCCTGCTTTGTTACATTAAAAAACAATTCTTTTACTAAAATAATGTCTGAACAGAACATATATGATAAAGTCATTCTACCATAGATACACTCACAAAAATAATAAATTTACTTTAAAAAAAAATCCTAGGAAATCACAGAAAATTCCAACGGTTAAAGCAACGTTATAGTTAGGTGTAGTAAAAATATCTGTTTTTAAAAAAAAAACTTTAGAAATTTTCTGAAAAATACAAAGGTTAAATGAACGTTATAGTTAAGTGAATTTGTCAGTGTGAACATGAACATCTTGACCTAAAAAACACAGAAATCCACCAGTTATAGTTAGCAGAGCTAACTATAACTTACGCTCCCACCATGCACTGCTTATGATGTCACATATGACATCACTCAAGGCATGTTCTATGACATAATTTATGACATGTGAGTGCTGCTAACTGTGGATCGGACCTGACCGAACATTGTAGAGTTGTTTTCCTTGCAGGCAGACCATCCCACCGTTTTTGGGAGTAGCCTGACTCCCGTGGGGGCCATATTGAACCAGGCATTAGCCGTTTTACTAAGTTTATGATTTTACAATTTCTTACCTTTCTGTTAATTTGAATTCCTTTTGCCAGTAGGACCCAGTCTCCAGAGGAGCTTGGAACCGGCTCCGGGGGTTGCTGGACCCCAGTTTTCTGATTTTAGTTTGCAACGTATATTTGCAACCATCACACTGTAACACGAGCAAGCCACGCCTCTGACCCCACCCCCTGCCCATGGAGCCCTACTTACACGGGCACACTGAGGCAAGCCCGTCTGTGCACATCCATGCACGGACAATGCACAGCACCAGCCACCATGCCCGTTAGGACTCAGTACCCTTGTGTTGTGATGTGGTATCTTAGTAACTAGCGTTCACTTTGTGATGTACCATCGTGTCTTGTGGGGTTGCTGTGGTATCCGTGGAATACAGCTGGGTATTTCAGGGAGGCTCAACAATTTCGGGAGACGGTTGATGGATGAAGCAGGCTGTGTTGGAGAGTCTCAATAAACTTACCTTCTCTGTGACACCTGTAGTTTCCTTATATTGATCTTCAACACCTTGCTACACAAGACTTACTTGTGAGAGGCCCTGATTGCCTGTATGCAACCAGGTGAGTCTTCAGACTGTACTATGGCAGACCCCCTGGCCTGGTCCTCAACCACAAATGCTTGTGGCCCTGGCTGTGGCTTGTGGGTGGGCAGATCATTTCCGGATCCGTCCACCACCTTTGGAGAAGCTGCTTCCTCATGTGAATACATGCTGATGAGTCCACAGGTGCTTTGTGCACTAATTAACTCTAGATCTCAAATTAAGCATAGTATAGAATTTTCACTCTTCTGCGATCTTCATAAACTTGGGCTAGTTTTTATTGGAGAGACTTGGGCAGATGCCACTTCTAATCCTGATTTTATAGATCTCGCTCCAATGGGCTATCACTTTTATAGGCTCGATAGAAAGGATAAAAGGGGTGGTAGTATCGCAATTCTAGCTAGCTCAGAATATCTGGTAAATTGGACACCCATTAAGTCACTGCTTTGGGAAGACGCTTTATTCTGCATGAATGGACATCTACAGTACCAGTTTATCCAGATACAAGACCTCCATCCACAAAGCAAAATCAAATTATTTTACCAGCAAGATTGAGCATGCTGCTAATTCTGCCAAGGAACTTTTCTCCAAGGCCAACAGTTTGCAATCAGGACTTCTGCAATTCTGTGGCCATTGCTTACCTGCTTAAAGTAGAGGCGGTCTTTAACCTTTCTCCTCTCTTCCTTCGGCCCTATTGCTGAATACTTTTTAGATCAGCCAAGGGCCAGTTCTTAGCTGCTTTATTATCCGTTTGCCTGCTGAAGTCACCAAGCTTATCAAGGCTGCCAGATCCGGGTCAGCAGATGAACTCTTGTCCTCCCTTAGTGGCTGGTCTAGCAGCCGACACTATCTCTGATACACTGTTGGACTTCTTCGGACTAGTGTGTTCCTCAGGGAGCTTTACATCAATATGGAATAAGGCAGTTGTTTTGCCCCTTATTAAAAAGTCCACTTTGAATCCGGACGAGCCAAATAATTATCGACCTATCTCTTCCCACCACTACCTGCCAAAATTCTGGAAAAGGTGCTAAACTCTCAACTGGATACACAAATCATTACCCACAACTTGCTAGACTCTACTCAATTTAGTTTTTGGCCCGGTCACATTACGGGGACCCTGCTCATTAAAGCTACTGAAGAGATCAGGGTTTCCGTCAAATAGGGAGGTCATCCTGCACTGATCATGCTCGATCTATCAGCAGACTTTGACAGAGTAAATCACGGACTGCTGATGGAGAGGCTGAGGGGGATCGGTGTGACTGGCCGGGCCTGGAAACTTTTGAACTTGTTCCTATCAGGACAAGTCCAATCAGTTAAAATGGGTGGGTTTTACTCCCCTTTCTTTTCACTCGCGTGTGGAGTGCCCCAGGGATCTTCTCTCAGCCCCCTCCTTTTCAATGTCTATGCCACTCCTTTGGCCGAACTCACCCGCTCCATCGGTTTTGCACTGACGACTTATGGGGATGATACTCAAATAGTGGTGTCCTTATAGCAGAGGATACTGGTGTGGTACAGCGCTTCTGTGACCGTATGAAGTCAGTTGGGCAATGGATGGCGAGAAATTGCCTTAAGTTGAGCTCCTCTAAAACCGAGGTACTGTTGTTCGGCTCCCAGACGACCTTTTGGACCTCTAATTGGAGGCCAGCTGAGCTCAGCCCCCTCTGACACCAGTAAACTGTGTCAAAAACTTGGGATTTCTGGTGGACAACAAACTGTCTTACTCTTAACAATCTAAGGCAGTGCCTTCCACCTTACTTGCCCTGAAAATGATCAGGAAAATTCTTCCCTTTCTACCAGAGCACCTGCAAAAAGCTGTGAGTAGTTTGCCCACTCCAAGGGCACATGAATGCGGCGAAACAGTCATGCACACTTTGAATGTTCTCCACACAGGCTGCATTACAGCCTGCATGGAGAACATGCCCAGGTCCCCATTCACTGGTTGACCGCCGAACCACGGCGCTCAGACTAATCACAATGCAGCGTTGTGATTGTTCAGGGGAGCCTGGGTGCTTCCTGGTTCCTGTTCCGGTCGAGTCCTGACGCGGAGGAGAGACTGGAGAGACGCGGTTGCGATAAGTTAAGTTTTATTTTTGTTATTTTTTACATTCCCCCTCTCCCCGCCCCTCTCCCCGCCACCCACGATACGTGCCGGCCGCCACTGTTAACAGGTCCTAAACAAACTCCAGACCTTGCAAAACGCTGCTGCCCGGCTTTTGTATAATGTCCTCAAATATCACTCTGCTTCTAAACTTATTACTCAACTTCATTGGCTACCTGTGAGACAAAGAGTCACATTCAAGGCCCTTTGCACAGTTTTCAAAGCCCTTCATAGGACAAGTCCAGATTTTCTGACGAAGAGCTTTTCCTGATATTCACCAGACGCTCTCTTCACTTCTCCTCTGCCAGATTTCTTGTTATCCCCAGATTCAGATATGTGAGTTGGGGAAGTAGAAGCTTTGTTCTAGGGGCATTAAAGGCCTGGAATGAACTTCCTCTCTATATCAAATCTCATTCAAATCTCTTGTCAATCAGAAAACCAGGCTCTTTCCTAAGGGTTAGTTCTCCATTCCACACCTGGTCTCATCACTCAACTAGCGCCAAGACGCCCCTAGGGGCAACCGAGCGCTTTATAAAATTTTTTAACATAACATAACATCACTGATGACATCTCAAAATACATCATAGATGACATCGCTGATGACATCATCCAATGAGTGTGCTTGTGTGTTTTATAGTTTAGATTGTAGCAGATAACTATCATATTACATTTTCACTTAATTTTGTACAGTTTGGGTCTAGCTAATGGGTGTAAGTATTTAGAAAACGCATATCCTCCTAATGCACCATAGCTGTTTAGAGGTACTGAACACGTTATAAATCTTTGTATTCAAGTGTAACTCTGTGTTCAAATTCCAAAACAATCTGAGGTGACGAATACCTGGGAAAAGGGGTTACTGCACTGTCAGCAAAGTGTGAGTGAGTGTAAACCACCAATGCTCTTGCAACAAAAGCCCTAGTGTAGTAAACACAACAAACACATGCTGGGGTTTAGAGAAAATGATTTCCATCTACCACACTCAGGTTTGATGCACTTTCCTCGCCATCCTTCTTAGGCCATGCTAGTTTGCTAGTTGACACATCGAGATCTCTGGACTTTATCATGTCAAATTATATTCCATAGGGTAGTGTACTGGGAAGAAATAGGATAGTCATTTATGGAGTAACATTATGTTTCCCTGAACATTTCAATATTAATCATTGGCTTTTGAATATTCATTTTGTTAATAGGATCCAAGGTTTAAGGGCAAGGATTTTGATGTTGATACTGAATTGGCATGTGTAAAACGTTGAAATGTTATTATAATCCTCAGCAATGTAGCCTAGTTCATATTCTGTACCTCAAGAGTCCTTAAATAACAATAGAACTGCCGCAGGTGTCTGACGAGAACAGGAAAATGTTAGCTGATCCTATAACACTAATGGAGATAAAAGCTGCAATTGGGGACCTCCCCCGGAACAAAACCCCGGGATTAGATGGCTTACCTGTGGAATTTTATGCAACCTATATACAACAACTGGCCCCACAACTTCATAAATTATACACGGAGACTTTTGAGACGGGCACACTCCCCCCCTCCACGACACAAGCATTAATAACTACACTCCCTAAACACATATCGGAACCCTTTCATATACAACGAGGCACTAGACAGGGCTGCCCCCTCTCGCCCATTCTGTTCGCCCTTGAACCACTGGCTCAAAAGCTCCGAGCGTCCTCTAGGGGATGGGGGATAGACATCAATAACACTCATCACCCCCTGTCTCTTTATGCAGATGATATCATTCTATATTCCAAGAACTTGCGGACTAATCTAATCCCAGTAGCAGGTTTGTTCACGCAATTTGAACGCATAGCTGGTTTAGCTATTAACTATGAAAAGTCTCAAGCATTACCCTTTAGCTCTACTGTAGTTGACCAAACTATACCATTCGGACACCGTGCCATAACCATTGCTCATAACACCTTTAAATATTTAGGAATACAGGTGTATAGAACTAAAGCAGATCTGATCGAAGGCAACCTACATAAAGCTATCCGGTCCCTAAGGGCACAAATTGCGTTCTGGACTTCACTCCCATTGTCGGTAGCGGGACGGTTGGCGATTTCCAAAATGGTCATGCTCCCGCGACTTTTGTATTACTTTGTTAATCTCCCAGTGATTATCCCAAGAACTGTATTCACAACCTTAAAAACACTCCTGATTTCCTTAATCTGGGGCTCAGGCCTACGGCGCCTCAGTCTAGCAAAGCTACTACTTCCGTCTGACGCCGGGGGAATGGGAGCCCCTGACTTCTATGCATATTGCTTAGCTTCTCAGCTACAATGGCTCTCATTCTGGATAGCTGGTCGTAACTTACAGGAAATAGCATATTCGGAGCGTACGTTAGCTCACGGTACATTACACAGACTGCTCTCCCCGAGCGGCACATTACCTCACACAGCTGGGACTCTTCTCAGGACTGCCATTACCTACTGGAAACAAGCATTGAAAAACACAAATACTCTCCCCGCATATGCGGCGAATATTCCCTTACTAGGCATTCCAACTACTTCAGGTACACTTACCGCCCGAAGATTGGATCCATGTGCGCAGGCAGGAGTGACAAAAATAGGGGACTTATTCGGCGATAAAACGTTACTCACACACACTGATTTTACAAACGAGAGGGGTGTCACAGACTCACTATTTCTGAACTATGCGAGCTTGACACGTTATGTAAAAAACATATTGGGCACCTCAGGGTACAGAACCCGATACTCATGAGCTGGTTCACTTAATGTACCTCATGGGGTCTGGCAGCCACTTAATAAGATGGTTCTACCGGCGCATACGTGCTCATCATCCTAACCCCCTCACCGCAACACGTACCAAATGGGAACAGGACATTGATAGGCCATTGTCTGATAAGGAGTGGGCAACAGTATTGGAATACCCAAAACGAACCTCCCGTAACTCTCGCTTCAAGTTCATTCAATACATGATCATGCAAAGAGCGTACTTGACCCCTCACCGACTGCATGCTATTTCTCCTACTCTCCTACCACATTGTCCAAGATGCCCTGAACAAGATGCTGGATTGTTACATATGATATGGGACTGTCCTGCCTTGAAAGCATATTGGGGGGAATAATCACTATTTTACGGAAGCTGTTGGGGACATGGGATGGCATAAAGTTGAAGCAAGTATATTAGGTCTATATAAAAGGCGTAAAGAACTTAAAGTACACACCAGGTTTGCGGACTTAGCTCTTATCCTTGCTAAATGTGGTATCACGAAGAGGTGGAAATCCCCTAGGTCTCCCACTATACTGAACTGGAAAGACGAAGTGGAGAGATGGGGTCTGGCGGAGAGTGTTGCAATCCGTAGGGAGGAGAATAGAGGCCTCAGGAAGTAACCTATAGCTATGAGCTGGGATCAATTATTGGAATCTTTCAAAGCATTCGATATTCTACAGTTATAGTTTGCTAAGTAATTTATGTACATGTGCACTTTCATTTTCTTTTTGTCTTGAGTCGAACCTGATAAGTGTTTACTCTGGACACAAGGCAATTGTTGACTGAACTGGTAATGATGTGGGGAGGTAGTAGCTCGTCAGCAGGGGTGAGGGGAGGGGAGTAAATAAAACGTATGTTATTGCCAATTCATTTATCTAGGTACCCAGGTAATCATTACACAACATGACATGTAGAATTGATCCGTTTAAAAGACTACCGCTCAACTGAATACCTGTATGGGTGGGACCACGTTTGTACTACATGGACACGTAATGTTATATTTCTCCTTGAGCGCTGTTATCATACTACATATGTGTATGGTTATTTATTTTGAAAACCACATTTGTTCATCTTTTATATCTGTATTGTAACTGTGAAACTGAATAAAGTTCGTTTTAAAAAAAATAGAGTCCTTAAATAACAATTAACTCCTGAAATTTGGAGCCAACTGGCTAAAACTGAGCCTGCGAAAAGAATTATGACTGCTGGCGGCACAAATTGCATCAAACTTATTCGCCAGAGTTACAGGCTATGGGTGTAGCCTGCAGCAACTTAAGAGTGTAAGGCAACCCTCCCCCAAAAGGAGTGGCCCAGCAAAGTGTGCGGTGATGTTGGGTTGTTGCAGGAGACACCAATTGGATAATTTCTGTAAAGGGTAGTGTATATTGTGGCCACCTTAATCAATGTCATTATGAGAGGTTTTCATACCTGTGCTTTTATGTGACAAACTAATGCATTCTGTGTGTTGCAGTCTTGATTTGTTTCCATTGAACTATGTAGACTAACTTACCTAGTCTCAGTAATTGCTGTGTTAACGCCTCAGGAATGGAAACAGTGTTGGTAGTGACTTGGAGTTAGATAGTCAGCCTAGAAGTAAATGCGGATCGGTGTAGATCAGGCCGGCCAATCACCCCTTTTCTTGCACCCTCCTCTAAGGTTACCCTTCATTTTCACAGTCTTCGTGCTCATGAACTGCAGCCCCAGTCCTGTGCCCTGCTCTGAGCAATAGTCTTCCCTGAGCTAAGCCTTATGTTGTGAAACGTGACCTTTCCCTGGGAATATTTCATATCACATAACCTGGCATGTGCTGATCTTAAGTGTTCTTAACACAGATCATGTTTCGTCCATTGAGAGAGAAAGCGACATCACACTTCATGTTAGGAATTGTTGGCAGAAGAACTTGGCAGAACAATCTGTTAACATTAACTTTTACAATCTATATATGAATCGGGAACATGTACAGCTGTTCTTGCTTTGTTTTACAGTGTCTTGTGGCCCACACCATCACAGTGTGACAACGTAAACCAGACGCACACTGATAATTCTGATATAGCATTAAAGTCTTCTCTTTATTCTGTTAACATGTACTGGCACACAGAGGCTTTGGGGCCATGTGGCTTCTAAGGCAAATCAAGGCACTCGCCACCGAGCATCCTGTGCGCATACAGATGATTTTTGTTGCATTTTAGTTTTGGTTTCAGCAAAGGAAGGGGCAGGTTTATCAACACTTTGAACTGGTGCACAGTCACAAAAAGTGACACAAAACGGTGCAGTGTGTTGATAAATTATTTATTTTCTTGCGCAAAATGTTATTTGCCCTGGAAAGTGGCCTGTAAGGTAACGGAGGTAGCACTTTGAGGAACATGGCGTTCTCACAATACCACCCATGCTTTGTGACGCGAAACTCTACCTACTAGCAATAGTAGATAGGGTTATTATGTGCCAAAAATAGCGCCTCCTCGATTGCAGACATTATTTCGGATACAGCGTGTGAACAGTTTTCAACTTCGTCTAGGAATAGTATTTTGTACTGGAAGCACGCCGGGTTCTAGCTTGGGGGGGAGGGGGGGTTATGGGGGGGAGGGGTATGGGTGGGAGACAGGAGGGCCTACAATTCCACAATTATTGAGTTCTCAAAAATGACGGTAAAAACCTTTTCCAAATCAGAGATGTAGTTTCTATTTACATTTCACGTTCTACTTCAACTAGCCTTGCCTAAATGTATTTGTTTTTCCAGATGTTGTGTTTCCATTGTTGTTACACATTTAGTTGATAGTGCTAACAAGCACTGGCAAAGCCAATAGTTTGGGCTCGTATTAGGCATATGTTTGTAGTTTTATGATATACCTGGATCTAGTGCTGGACATCGGGGGGATCCTGCCAGTTCCCATATTCAGCAGCTACTACTGGCTGTATCTGGGTCGGCCCCAGTGAAATATGCTAAATTTGTCAGGGTGTAATTTGCCGACACCAGGACACCTGCAGCAGCTCCTTCACATTGCCTGCTTTCCGTTCAGAGCAACAACCTGCAAGGGATGAAAGGGATTTCTTATTTTCACTTCAAGCTGGGCCTAATGGAAAGGCCTCACTCCAAGGGCAAACGACCCTCCTTTTGTTAGAGTCTCATCCCAGCTGGGAACCATCTGGAGCATTACTTCAAGATACCAATGCAGTGGAGGGAAACAAAGGCACTTACCTTGTTATCAGGTCACAAGTGCTTAGCAGGAACGATGATTTGAAGGCAGGATTTTGACTTTGTTCAATCCCTGTATGTAAGATATGCATGCACTGCAAGAATGGTAAGATATGCATGCACTGTAAGAATGGTAAGTTATGCATGCACTGTAGGAATGGTAAGATATGCATGCACTGTAAGAATGTCAGATGTATCTACACGAGTAATAACACTAATAAAGATAGATATAGCACCTGCAAAATTGTTTTATTTCATTTCTTTTATGGCGCTATTCAGCCCAATGTAGGGTGTCCGGACACTTTACATCACAAACATGTGAAGACAGTGAATCATACAAGTGCATAAATCAATGTGCAGGAATTGTTAAATAACACAATCAGGGTTACAAGGTGAAGGAATCACATATGTTTCGCGCTATCTGTGGCCTCTGGAGGAGATCCAAAGCGCTTCTTCAGGACCAAGGTGAGTTTAAATAAAGTATCACTAGCGGCCTACATTTTTCAGTGCCGCCAGGTTGATGGAAAGGAGTATCGTCTCCCTTGTTTCTAAAATTATGGCCTCATGAGATCAGTGAGGGCCGATGGGAAGGTTCTCCCATTCAGCTGTGCTGCTCCACCTGCATGCCTCTCTCTGTCTCCGCCGGTCCATAATTTTAGAAACAAGGGAGACGCTACTCCTTTCCATCATCCTGGCGGCACTGAAAAATTTAGGCCGCTAGTGATACTTTATTTAAACTCACCTTGGTCCTGAAGAAGCGCTTTGGATCTCCTCCAGAGGCCACAGATAGCGCGAAACATGTCGACCACTAGAGACACCCACTAAGGACTCATATCTAGCTACTGAGGGACATAATATCCCCCTAGCAGCACCACACACCTTTTACTAATGACAGAGGGACCACTTTAATAAATAATAGCCATTCTCCCTCCAGTAATTTTTCAACACACTAGTTGAGACCTCACTTCCACTCACACGCACGCACCTAACGGCTTGTTTCATCAAAAGATCTCCGAAAAAGAGACCCTTCGGGGGACCCGTAGGGCATTGCAGCGCCGGCCCGAAGAGGAGCAAAAAGCCCAATGATGAAGCATGACATCCTTCGGGGTGTGTGAGGGCATCATGATGAGGACACACTGTCCCCACACATAGAGTAGCACAGGACACCTTTTCCTTTTTCTTTCTCCACTTTGAACTCTCCTCTTAAGGAACAGTGACTCCCCTTTATATACCAGTTACTAATCGGGAGCAAGGGTCACTGGACCTAACAATCAGCTCCCACCGTCCCCCCTCTCTTTTTGATAAATAGGAAGGAATCACATATTCATACTGGTAGGCATTATATGATGTAAAATATAATGCAGTGGTTTGGGTTGTTTATCCTAATAAGACTTTATTATTACCCAAAGGAACCCTTAGTATTTCGAAAGATTGAAAAAAACCCAATAAGGTTCTAAACCAATGCCTTGCAGTTTGCATGTAGCTTCTAGATGTCGGTTCATAGCTCACTGTGAGATTGTAAGATTGTATCTTAAGAACTACAAGTAACAAAAGGATATATGTCACAGATGCAGTAACCCAATGAGCTATCTACATAAAATACATAACTGTGATCTGTTTGTTAAGTTGTGTTATGCAGCAGGCACATTAACCCTCTTTGCCAGTGGTCCTTAACCTGTGGCCGGGGACCCCTGGGGGTCCGCGAAGCCTATTCAGGGGGTCCGCAACTGTATAGAAAATTGAATGATATTAACAGATTAATAAAATGTATATAAATAAAAAAACAAAATCTAAATTCAAAAATGTTAAAACATCCTGTAAATATGAAGGAATTTGAAAGTGTAGGCTAAAAATGAAGTCAGTATCTTCAGAGTGATTTGTGGGAGCAGTGCAAATGTATCAAAAGGAATATAGTATGAATTATGAGTGGTCTCAATTGAATTTAGAAAACCACCATCCTTGCCATTAAAATTACAATTGTCTTTTATTTTGGTTGTTTTTGAATAAAATAAAATATTTAATAATTAGTGTATTTGTTTGCAGAATGTTAGCTCCTGTATTGTTGGTGTACTGTTTTGCGCTTCAAATCATCGAAAATGCTTAGGCTGGGATCCCCAGCTTTTAATAATGTCTCATTGGGGTCCCATGATTCCAATAATGATTAATTGGGGCTCCCCAGATTCCAGTAATGATTAAGTGGGGGCCCACAGAAGTCAAAAGGTTAAGAACCACTACTTGATGCTGCATGTGTGAGTAGAAAAAGCACAGATATTTCCAGCAAGTGCATTCACCAGAAGAGGCATCTTACCATTGTTATCCCCTCAAAATTGATGGGCATACTAAGATCTCTGCAGCAATTGATTGCCTTAACCCCATAAGATATTTTAAAATATAGCCTGCTTATGGTCAATTAAGTAAGCCAGAACAAATTTACTGTCACATTTGCCCTTGTTGACATGACTGTGCCACTTGTAATTCCACCATCTTTCTGCTGGCACACCTTGCCCCCTAATTTATGGGATCCTGGAACAATTTGTTTCCATTTCCAGCACTGTCTGGGTTCAATAGTGGAGTACACTCCACTAAGCCGGATTTCATCATAGTAATTTCCTTCCCTTGGTCTAAATGTGTCTCTATGTTCTTGAGACTTCTAATCCTCCTGTGTTCATTCTGCAAAGGCGTCTACAGGTGGTGCATAAGGTTATCCAGGGCTCGGGCTCCTTTCACAACTTGGTAGACTCCATACAGTAATTTACTGGTGGTCTAAGAGTGCCTTCAGGACTTAGGTTAATTTTGTTCCAGGACCGACTCCAACCATACTCTTACTCTTTCCTTTAATGCAAATCATGGATCTCACCCCCATAAAGAATAATGAATGTCAAAGCCAATGGTATGCAGATTAAGGACAAAGACTTGGGCTCTCCTAAAGTGACAGATGATCTTGAACAAAAACTCACTCTCACGTTTGTATACCTGTTCATGTGTCAAGTGTGTTTACATGCTGCTGTGACAAATTTTAAGCACACTCTCAGGGCACTCACACCCATGAAAATGCTGCACTTTAGATGACATCACAACCAAGATAGGATCCTACCTAGTAGCCTACACAGAAAGTGCTTTGAAGACTCCACAAGAGGTGAAGAAAGCACTATAGAAATGTTAATATGCTAATTGATGATTAATGGTAAGGACTTGTTACAGGTGGTGTCTATGAAAAGCTGATAGGGCTCGGTTAAAGTCAATCATATGTCAGGGAATACTTCAATTATATTGTCTCTCAGCATGGTCTGAATCAGTCCAAGCTTATCCCCACTTTCATAAATACCAACTTGTTATAAAATCACTCTATTTCTATGTGCAGTTTAAAATCATTTTGTATCTTTTCCTCATATCCCAACATGTGGTGATCACTACCACCACCATAATTGCTTTAAATGCGCCATACTTTTTCTTTAAATAATTATTAGAGAGAAACTACAAGTCCCATGTAAAACTATGTTTAAATGACGAGGGGCCTGACTCCCCATAACTATGAAATCATATTTTATTTTTTATCACTGTTACTTACCCGCACATTTGTCCTTCATACTTTCAAAAGTACCCCAAAATAACTCCTAACCCTGTGTAAAAGTTTCTTTAAATACTCTCACCTTTTGACAAGTGACACAGCAATATTCTATTAAAATGAAACATTTGCTATGGATGCTCGTAAACATTTTTGGAGAGAACTAAGGATGGGATACTGTATATGACATTTCATTTGCTAACCTTGTAATGGAAATAGCTAAAGTGCAAACTACATGTACAAAAGCAATAAAATGTGTTTAAAAAACAAAAAATGGGATCCCACAAGTAGTCTTCCATCAGGGCTCGAAAAAACATTCTGAGTAGCCTGTTGTGTGGACAGATGTGAGTTCAGTGTGGAGAAAAGCTGATGTTATTACGTCATTCATTAACAAATGAACAGCTGGGAATGCCATGACACTTCACTTCAACTAAAGACAGAGGGGCAGATTTACAAGCCCCTTGCGCCACTTTTGCGTCATTTTTCCCATGTTAAAAGTGACGCAAAAGTGGCGCAAGGGGCTTGTAAATCTGCCCCTGAGAACGCAAGCTCCGATTAGAAGGCAGTTTAAAGTGAAAGACAGAAACATGGGTGTTGGGCAAGGCCAAAGATTGTACCTACTTGATCCAACATTACAAAGTATATGTTACTTTCACTTCATAGACATGCCCATATTGAGCAGATGTTGTCAGAGTCTAAACAGACCTCCAAAAATCCAACTTTTTGCCTACTTTCCCCATGTATCTTCCTGTCCCACCAAGGCTTCTTCACAGCCCTCGCTAACAATCACCAACAATAAGCATTTTAGGATCTCAATTTCTTAGATGATGAAATCTTAGGTTTTGGGATCTCTTGTGACATAATCCACCAAATGTCCCCTTTCAGACACCTTTCACAGATCTATAGATTTGTTTCTTATTATCTGCCATTTGTTGTAACACATCTAGTAGCAAAATACATATCAACGTCATGTGGCAACCTAGAAGACTAGCAGCCAAATGCTTCACCTGTGCATTTTTTATATGTATATCTTACTTTGAACCTAGAGGTTTCAGAGTAGGTCGTCCGGTGTAATAAGCCTGTCATAAGTGGTCCATACACTGTAACCAATGAGAACCGTTCTAATTCTGCAACCAGTTTCATTCTCCCATCACAGAAAAGATTATTCCATGACCCTTTTAATTCCACTGCAGATCTTAAGCACATCATTATCTGTGTCAGCATTTGCACTTCAGGAATTAGGTCCCAATTTAAATGTTGGTGGAGCGGTAACTCTGTCACAACGGTGACAGAGGACCCTCTCTACTAAAATTATGGTCCGTCTGCTTTTGAATCATGCAGATCATAGTTTGATGACGATTGAGACTACTCAATCTCCACTATGGTCAAACTTCTCAGATGGCCCTATGGCAATATGAGGACATTTATTAATGCCCGTCACCACCAGGAGAACCCTGGTGATAAGGGGCACTGAAGAGTGCTCAATACCCCCCTAAACATTGGAGGAAACTCCCATGGTGAGGGAGCATTGTGTTTTTTATTTTCTAAAAGAAAATCCCACTTTGGAATTTTCTTTTTGGAAATAAAAAAAAATTGTAACTTTGCCATACAGCTCCGTCATGTTTGACGGATCCGCCCAGCAAAGTTACTATGCATTGGCAGAAATCGCTGGGCTGCGGTTCCTGTCAATGCTTGAAATATCCGCCAGGCTGACTGGCATTTCAAAATTTACTCAGTCGCCCTGGCGGAGGACGGGTCAACTCCCTAAATATAAATCAGTCCCTTAGTTCTTGAAATTTTAATAGTTTAATATCTGGGCACTTGTTTCCCTCCATGCCAGTCCTCCTAGCTGTAAATTACACATTAGTGTAAACTATTGGGAAGATGATGCAGCTATGACACTGAACAGTAATGCAACACTGAAGGACTACCCGAGCTTTGCTTGCATAGGCCTGGCAACCACCTGGGGTGGGTAGGAGTCCAGCCCATGATCCAGATGGTGATGACCACTGACCCTGAGTGGCAGAGGTAGGATTTCAGAACTTAACACGCCTGGTCCTAACACTTTCAGCCTGGAAATGATTTGCTCATGCACCATACTCCTTTTCTTATTAGGCTGTTTCACCTTTCTTCAACCTGCTTTTTTTATCAGTTGGCAGGCTCAGTCACTGTCCTTTGAAGACTAACCAACAGTGTTGGATCAATTTGGAATGATGCAGTTATCTTCTTGGCCTGACAGTAGGATAGTTAGATGAGTTCACATGAAATACCTCTTAGACTGTTTTTAAGGAATTCATACACACACTGGTGCGAGACTTACTGGGAGAACTATTTCTAAAATGACTAGTGTATTTTGGACAAGGATAATTGTATCCAGAATTGAAATCTTTGAGGCTTGATTATTGAGAAGTTATAGAACACTGACTAATACATTTTGCGCACAAACATTAAATCAATGGCTATATCATAAGCAGGGCTGAGGTTTCTGCAACCTAATTAACACCTGCACAACTTTGAATTGGTGACAAGACTGCATAATATTCAATATTCAATATCTTCGTAGGTTAAGGAATGTCTTGACCATCTGTAGTTCTTCACATGAGTCAAAAACCATAGTTTCCTCCCTTTCCCCTCTCAAAGTAAATCTCCTATTGTAAATGCATTAATATTACAATAGTCTAGCTTATGATCAACACACATCACAAAGTCAATGTTATTAATGAGGTGAATAGCACTCAGAGATTTTTGTGAGAAACCTTTTTAGCTTTTACAGCTACAGACCACATGTGAAAAGTGAATCAGAAAAGGCCTAGTACAAGAGGGTTGTCCTACTATAATCAACTATGTATTGATTTAAGGCTTGTCTTAAAAGATGGATGCTTAGTGTTTTCACATATTTTAGGAGTGCACAGTTTACTTTCAGTGTTCCCCATTTTAGTAGCATCTACTGAATATGTTGTGACCTCCTTTTTACACTACCTGGTGATTTGGGCCTTGACCTCCTTTGTTAGATCTGACAGAGCTTCTGTGCTTTCTTTCTATTGATTATACTGTTTAGTCAGTAGTAGCCATCTGGTAAATTTCTATAGGTTTGATGTATGGTCTCTAAAATTGAACATGTTGGGTAGCCAGTATCATATGAAGAGGCGATTGATATTAAATCAATAGAGACTACACATCATGCATGACACACATTTTTGTTAACTGACTGTGAGCACTGCATATTAAATGGTTGCCTTGAGCCAAAAGATACATACAACAGAGGGCTGATGCCCATGATCAGACACATGCCAGTATACGTACCTGTTAGACCACAGAACACTGGCTCTTGGCTTGAGCTATTACAGACAACTAGAAAAGAAATAGAGTTTCTGTCCCTATACTAACATACATTGGTAAAGCCAATAGGTCCAGGTTTAATGTGTTGACATGTAGCATAGGCACATTGATGCCAAACAAATTTAAGAAAATGAAAGGGTGCATATATAAAAGGCTGCCTTGCCTTCACTACTGTCATGCTTTAGTTAAACAAAGATCGGATGGCAAGTGAACCTTCATTATAGTCCTTCTTTACTTTTATGACACAGAAAGGACGCAAGGACGAAGAAGAAGGTCCCTCGAATCCTAAATTAAATTTGACATAGAAACAAAAAGAAAACTGTATAGAATGCAAGGGGGGCTTCATCACTGACATCCTTTTATTTCTAGACAAGCTCTGGTGGCACTAATGAATAACCACCAAGAAGGAAGGGCGGGTAGTGGGAATGAGGAGCACACAGGACAAAATGGACAACGGGTGAGAGGGAGGAAAGGGGAGGCAGGCAGTAAGAATGAGAGAAAACATCAGGGAAAGAGAGAGTAAAAGGAAAGAGAAATGAGAGGAGCTGGTGGGAGAAACAGAAGAGGCAGACAAGGAAAGAGGGTGGGCAGGAGGGAGCCAGAAGAAGTGGAAGCAAGAGGGAAAAGTGGAAGGGGCAGACAAGAGGAGTCAAAAAGAGAGTCCTATTTTTGTAAATAAAAGTCCATTGTGTAGTTCAATACAAACACTCCACAGGAGATCAAAAGCTACAACCTATTAGCCAATAGCATCTGGTGAGAGACAAATACTACTCTGGCTGTGCCAAGATGAGATTGATAAAATCTCAAGCCAATATTTGATGCAGGCTGGTCTAAAAACACAATGGTTGAAAGAGGAGGACTGAAAGCCTACTTTAAGTATATTGCAATTAATAGGTCTCTTTAACAGCTTTATTGTCATAACCTGGTCCTAAAAACTGAAATATAAGCATTAATAAGCTGATATACACATTGGTAGGTATACTAGGTAAACTTAATAATATTTTGTGTTGGTAAACTAACTTTTTACAGCACCTAAGACGTTTTCCTTATTTTTTTAACAAGAGCAGTTCTTTTGTCAGGAAAAAGTTGCAATACCTACTAATTTGAATAACAACTACTGTATTTGATTTAAGTTTGGCATTTGTTTGTATCTCCTGTATTAGGCTGCATACACTTGGCATTGCTACTTGGTTGATTTTGAATTACTTACTGCTAAATATATTCAGCTCTGCAAGAGGAGATCAAATCATGAGTTTCCCAAGTTTTCAAATAAAGTTGTGTGCAGTTCCAGTTATTTATGAAATTTTGTGTCTGGTAATAAACAAACTCATCATTATAATTTATTTTTCAGGTGGGCATGTAAACCCTGCCATTTCCTTGGCCATGTGTGCAACTGGGAGGATGGCCTGGTGTAAATTCCCTCTGTATGTATGTGCGCAGATGCTCGGTGCCATGGCTGGATCAGCAGCGATTTTTGGAATTTATTATGGTGAGTGCACAAACTCTTATCTTTTTCCACAACACATCCACAATACTTCTGCAGGCACGGTGTTGAACCTGACATCCTTGACATGGGTTTCCGCCAACTTTTTCCTTCCAACCTCCTGTTTTAATTGACTTTGTTTTTGCTGGCTTTAGTACTCTGCTCACTCTACCACTTCTAGCCATTGCAAATTTTTGTGTACCCTCTCCCTTAAACATGGCAACACTGGCGTACATCCAATTGGCACATTTAATTTACTTGTAAGTGCCTAGTAAAGTGGTACTACTTGTACCCAGGGCCTGTAAATGAAGTGCTACTAGCGGGCCGGCAGCACTAATTGTGCCACCCAGTTAAGTAGACTTTTTAAACATGTCTCAGGGCTGCCATTGCAGCCTCTGTGTGCAGCTTTAAACTGCCAATACGACCTGGCAAAGTAAACCTTTTGCCAGGCCCAAACCTTTCTTTTTTAATACGAAAAATTCACTCGTAGGGTAGGCCCTCAACAGCCCAGAGGGTAAGGTGCAGTGTATTTGAACAGCTGGACATTTACTTTTAAGTTTTACATGTCCTGGTAGTAAAAAGCTCTTAAATTCATTTTTCACTACTGCAAGGCTTGCCTCTCCCATAGGATAACATTGGGTTAACGTCTTACATTTAATACATGATACGGTTCAATTGAGATTAGGTAGGAAGGTTGAGTTTGGTGTTCAAAGAATTGTAAAATTCACAATTCTGAAAATGCCACTTTAAGAAAGTTGACATTTTCTTGCCCTTAACCATTTGGTGGGGGGGCGCTAGAGGGCACGCAGCATAATGGCCGCACACTAGTGCCGCTCCGCTGGCCCGGAAACATTATCTGCTGAAAACTACCCGAAGACGGCATCGGAAATATGATATCTGTATAAAATTGGACATCGGAATCTTGGCGCACTCGAGATATGCAGGCAAGAAGAGCATATCAGCAATGAAGGGGTTGTAAATTATCTTTGTAGCTGGCGCGCGTGGAGATCGGAGCGCTCAGCAAAATGGCGACCATCTTTCTCCCCGAACAGAGGAGCGGCACTCCCCAGTCCTAAACGACCCGCTGGCCGACTGCCGAACAAGCGGTGAGTGCGGATGAACCCTGCAGAGCGTCATGAAGCTTATGGGGAGCAGAAAATAGCATGTAAGCGCAGCCGGGATAAACGGGTGCTGGTGGAACACTGCAGCGATTCAACCAAAACAAAATGGCGGCTGGCTGCGGGAAAATCGTAGCGGAGCCGCGGTAGATAAGCCACAACACTGGAACTCGCCATAGCGTAAGGAGATAGCCCAGGCAGGCAAACGCACACCTCAACTACCAGAGCGAAGCGATCAGCAACGGGCGGAGGGGCACTGCTCTCACCCCACAGGCAACGCCGAGGGGCAATACGCGGCTGCGCTGTCTATCGCATCCGAACACTGGAGCATCTGAGACGGGCCCCGGGTCCGTTCGTGACATGGCGGCACTGGGCATTGCATGAAGAAGATCTACGCGGCTGAGTCGACTATCTGCACCCCACATCTGACAGCAATTCAGCTAAATTGGACACTGCGGAGAGATGACCGGATTGCTCTCAAGGCGCTGATTGAAGGATTGGTGTCACATCATCCCACGAAACCAAGAAATCACCTCCGCGGCCACCAGCACGAAACTGTGAGTGGAGCACGCTCTGGCACATTGAGAAGCACTCGGGGTGAGTGATCGCCACACCCGCAAAACCATCCAAGGGAGGGGGCGGCATATGTTTGCGGTCCATGGCGACGCCCGCAGTGAATACCGCATACATCCCCGCGTGAAGACGCACCCTCCTGCTCCTTACCTGTGTACCAAATCCACGGCAAAATCTCACAACCATGGGCAAACCAGACAGACAACAACCTAAATTGTCGTTTGATACGCGACGCACGACCAAGCCAACGCAGGCCCATTCAGACACCGAACTAGATACTGAAGGTGCCAGGGGATCCAACTGGAACTGCCTTACACGCAATCCAACAAAGCTTGCAAGCAATTGACGGGAAAATTGACACCCTAAAGCTGAGAGTAGACCATATGGCCGCCAAATTGGACAAACAAGGTGAACGCCTCGATGCAGCGGAATTGCGAATTTCGGCGGTTGAAGATGAATCCAACGGTACTGCCACAAAATGCACCACCATGGAGAAACTACTAGAGGTTATTAAAAATAAGAACGAAGACTTAGAGGCGAGATCCTGCCGTAACAATGTACGCGTAATGGGAATTCCAGAGAGTGCCAATACTGGGAAGTTGGAAACATACATAGAGAACATGCTGAAGGACTGTTTTGGAGCAGAAAATATCTCACCATTACTCATCATAGAAAGAGCGCACCGATCCTTGGCTCCCCAACCACTCCCAGGAGCCCCACCAAGACCGATAATAGCGCGTGTTTTGGACTATAGAGACAGAGACAACATACTACATTTGGCGCGTGAAAAACAGCAGATTACGTATCAAAACTATGACGTCTCATTCTATCCGGACTTCACACAATCAGTACAAATAGCGCGCAGAGAGTTCACAGCTATGAAAAAGAAGCTCAGAGAACTGGAAATACCGTATGCTATGCTCTACCCTGCAAGACTGCGGGTCACGCAAGATGGACGCACAACAATTCTACAAACGCCTCAAGCTGCTCAAGATTTTCTAAAACACATCTCCACCAAACAAAAACTGAAGATACACGCCTCATCCTCTTCGCAGTCTGACGGAGGCAGTGGCTAACGTGGTATAGAACAGTTACTGTAAGGTAAGACTGTGATATGGTGTGAGGGGACGAACTGTTGCAAGCTCTACGCAAACATCATAAACTGCACTCGGCCAGGGGAGCGGCCTGGCATATTGCACGAACTAAACGGGCAGCCTGCATGGACATTGAGACTCCGCATATGCCCACATGTACGGCCTGTGTAACCAGCTGCAAACCTGCATAAGTGAATATATTAGCAACAGAGTGTCTCGTAGTGCTTAGTAATGAAACCACCAAAGAAGTGTATCTCACTAGGGATGTGTCTGCCCATGCGCAAATTGAATGTCATATATACGAATACGGAATATATGCCCTAGCTTCGGACCTACACAATATGACTATATTATGTCTCTTATGCTGTTAGGATTAGAACCCCAATTGCCTTACTGTTCGTTTATATGAAGATGACCGCATAAACTAAAAATGTTCCGGCCACATCCGCTAGGCGAATGTTAATACGTGTGCTTAGCGGGCCCCAAGCGGGTGATCCCCGACAAAGTTGATATGTTTCTATTTTGGGCTTCAACAATACCCTTAAAGGCATGACCATGGGCCTGTCAGAGCCCTTGAGGCAGAAGTGGGAAGTCCTCTTGCCATGCCTGTTGTTTGCGTACAGAGGTACTGCAGAAGGGGGTTGGATTCAGCCCCTCTGAACTTCTATATGGGCACCGTGTCCAAGGGCCTCTCAGTATGATGAATGAGGGTTGGATGAATGCTCCCAAGAAAGGCCCTCCAGATGTGGTGAGCTACAAGCTGGCCCTCCACACCCAGGTGAAGCACTTCTGAAAGAAGCCAAAGGAGAATCTGGAAGTTAGGAGGCTATGAAACAGTGGTATGACCAGACAGCCTTTCTAGCTGAATTTCAGCCTAGTAAAATAGTGTGCGAGATTGAGCCTGTAGTGCCCAGGGTCCTACAAGACCAATAGTCTGAGCCCTATGAGGTGGAAGAACACAAGGGGGATTTCACCTACCTGGTGGACCTCAAAATCCCCAGCAGCCTTTTACGGATCCTGCACGTCAATCGCCTCAAATCCCACAACGATAGGTCCAAGGTTTCCATGCTCCTGGTCACGGATGGTGCAGTGGATTGGAGAGTGAACCTCTACCCAACCTCCTTTCTTCCAAGAAGCAAGATGGATCCAGAAGGAAGCAGATGCCTTGGGGTGCAATACAAGAGAGGACAGGAGCTGCTGGCGAAGAAGTGATGCATGAAGCAACTGGAGGGGCAGAGCCGAGCTGTATAGAAGCCAGGAACGGGAATGCAGTAACTTGAGGCACATCCTGGAGACTCCTTTTTGCCCATGGAAACTGAAGATGGACCAGCCAGTATTCAGTGCTGCAACTCTGCTTCTGATGCACACATCGCGGTCATTGTAGATTGGAAAATTGTGCGTGATTATGATTGGTGACAAGATGCTAGGGGTGGGCGTAACTTGCAGTTTTACTCGGCGGAATTCAGCAGAGTTACATAAAACCTCTGCGAGATTCTGCCCACTTTCCTGCTAAGGTGCACCAAATATTTGACACCTAATAAAATCCACTTAAAAAAAATAACGTGTTCAATGAACTTCTGACCCGCCCATTGCAGATAGATTCCACAACGGCCCATGACATTTTGGTGCTAATGACGAGAACACAGAGACTGGAGAGGAGTGTCGGTCTCCTTGGACATATGTTACAGTCCTGTGTCTTGCCCACTTAAATACAGTGCCAGTTTGACTTTTTTCTGCTTAGTAGAACATGATATGTGCATTTTTTTTTTGCCATCCTGCTGTACACGTCTCCCCACTCCCCCCGCAATCTTACCTTCATACTGCAAGTCAAAGAGCACAAGTAGAAAGGGAAAGAAGGAAAGGATTCTTTTGGTGTAGGTGCTGGTAGACACCATGCTGTTGTCATCGGTAGTCACCGACCCTGATCTTCCTTTCAAAGTGCTCTGAAAATGTCACGACTATGTACATTGACTTCCAGTTCCCACCCAGCTGTGCTGGGATTACCTTCAAAGCAAAGTTAAGTCCAGCCCATTCTAAAGTGGGTGCCACATGCCGACTTACAGAGATTGAATTTCATCAGAAAACACATGCATAACTCTGTGCCAATCAGCACTTGGGCATTTTGTGCTGCCACTTCGATTGGTCGATGTTCTTCAATACTCCCTTTTAAATTACCTTACATGATAGCAGTCCTAGAATATGTTCTACAGTGTGATTGGCTGGCTGTGGCCTAGAAATGCTGAAAATACTGCCAAATGTCATAAATTAATAATATCAATAATGGACAACGAACAGCAGGCTGCATTCATGGATGGTCCATGTACGTATTATGGGTGGGCACATGTAAACTCCGCCACGTGGTGGTTGGTGGGGTTTTTGCCGAACTCCATGCTGAGTGGCAAAACTCTGCGAACTCCACCAGCGGAGCAGAGTTTACCGCTCCCCCTTACAAGACGCATAAAGCGTCAACAAGCAGCGATAATGGAGGGTGTGGGGAGACGAGTCAAGCAGCGAAGGCGGAGGGGGTTGGTGCATGGGTAAGTAACACTGGGACAGTAATTTAAAAAATCCTCTCACTTTAAAGCCAGAGAAAGAAAAGTAAACAGGCGCCCTGGTAAAACAGCGTCTGACATTTGACCTTGGTCTTTGAATGCACAGGAAATGTGACGAGATAAGAACAATATTTACTGGGCTCAGAGCGAGAGAAAACATGAGCACTTGTATGAAGTGCTCTTAAACAAAGAAAAAGTAGTTCCTACAACAGTTCCTAAAATGGGAGCAGTGGATGGATAGTAGTAATTGGTCCATGCATCCCGGCGAGGGCTAAACATAGTTAGAGGCATGAAGCATGCATGCCATGGACAACTGTAGAGAAAGAATAAGAGAGGGGTGATGGAGCCAGCAAATGGGAAGCCTATGGACCGGCTGAATCCCACATATTGAATACAACAGTATCTTCGAGGCAGCACATGCTCTGTCTAGCTGAGACCTAATGACATGGGTACCCAGGACCCTTACAATTATAGACCAAAAATAAATGTCCCTTCCTTGGCATACTTATAGAACAAGCAGCATGTACTCAGATCTCAAAATTTGAAAACTGGATTCAGCCCTGAGCAAGGAATTGAATCTGGTTTAATCACCGTTTGGAATGATCTTATAAACACAGTCAACAAAAATGAAAAGCTGCATTGCTACTTCTGAATCCCTCAGCAGCATTCAACACCACCCAACACCATTCACCATGATACCTTAGTCCTTAGACTTAAAGAAATTAATGTAGACAGAACAACTTTCTCTTGAATTTCATCCTACCTACACAATAGAATAAACGTGATATATATGCCTCCTTTCTCATCAAAGCAGAATAGAAAAATGGAAGTCACACAAGTTCTGTCATAACACCCCTTCTTTCCAACAATCACATGAAATACCTACCAGAGCCAATCAACAGTTGCAACCTTACTTGCTACAACTAAGCTGATGACACACAGATAATTCTTAAATTGGAAAGCCCCAAGGACATTGGAAACTCTGCTGTAAACGTAGATTGTCAGTTGTCTTATTGCCATTGACCAGTGGATGACATGGACCCACCTCAAATAAGCACTTAAAAAACTAAAAAATACTCATATGCGGTGATTGGAATAAATATGATCCCATATGTGCCTGGTCTGGAGAACTGGAACAGCAGCCAAATATTTCTGAAGAAGTACAAAACATTGGAATTAACATGGACTCTGGACCTTCAATGAACGCCCAGCTCGATGAACTATCTAAACCAGCTTCACCATGAACACACTCTGACACACCTCCTGCATCTAAGACCTCTTTATAAGATTCATGTAACAAAATCTCTTATCATCCAGGATTGCATCCTGTCTTGAAGACTCTCCATTGGTTTCCAGTTCCTAAAAGGGCTTCCTTTAAACTACTATGTATCATCCACAAGGCAATAAATTGTAAATGTGACTGCATTTATATAGCACTTACTGTCCCTGATGAGGCACTGAAGCACTCTGCAGTGAGCAACATGCTACTCCAGAACCCAAAGGCAGTGTTAGTAGGGTAGAAGAGTAGCTGTTATTTGATTATTCTTGTGTTCTCAGAAATCCCAATCATTCACTGCCAGTTTTGAACAAAAGTAGATTAGTAAAGATTAGGGATGAGTCATTAATGGGGAAAGTGTGAGGTATGCCCTTGTAAGTTGGATGAGTCGACAGATTGAGGGGAGCTTGAAATGTAGTTCTGAGAGTCCATGGAAGTCTGGAGTTAGTGGAAGGAGTCAGAGAGAGTGATAAGTAGGAAGATTCGGGTGGAGAAATGGGAATGCACTCAAAGGATGGCTGGCAACAAAGGATGGGATGTGCTGAGAGTGTAAAAGAGGAAAAAAGGAAGATTTGGGTGGAGAAGCAGGTGTGCATGCAAAGGACAGGTGGCAGATAATGATAAACAGTGCTTGAGAGTACAGAAGAGGTATTTTTTTCAATGACACCTATGTACAAACATATTCTCATATGCCTATGCCCTCATACATGTATACATACGCATGCACACAACAAACAGTATTTAAACACGTACATATACAAAGATGTATTTCTATTGGGGGAACACCGTTCTCTTTTATAAAACTATGGGGTCGATTCCGATCCCGGTCGGAGGCGCACCTAATACCATTCGGTCGGGAAAAAAGCCAGGCGAATGCCTGTTTCCCGACCAATCCGCACATACGTCCGAACGAGCAAGTACGATGCGCACAACTGCCCAAAATCCCGACCCAGTCGTACTCACCCAATACAAGTCCTGTACTCCGACCGAGGCGGATCCGGAAATGCAGAATCGAGTCGCACGGAAGCTAAAATGCAGCCCCGTCCGGCCGGACAAGTACGATGCGCTTTCCGTACGCGCCGAACCCGTCGCTACGCACGGCACGTCAAAGCATCCGGGCGAGGCGCACATAAGCTCCGATTCGCGCCACAAGACGATCCACGGCTACGAGACGAACACGCCAGCGACGAGGATGAGGCGAAGCAAAGAGAAAGACGAACGAGACGAACCAACCATGAATCCCATCGTGCCGATCCTACCAATATTCTACATCTATTACCGGAACAGGCACGGACGCGTACGGCGCAGAAGGTAAGTCAGACACCAAACACAAAAACAAACTACACGTACCCGACATATCACACACACACAGAGGGATGCAGAAATACTTACACCAGCAACAGCAGCACCATAGGGGCGGGATGGCCATCACCAATGCCACACATACACATAGGGGCCTGTATGCCCACCACCACTACCACCCCTACTCAGGGGGAGCCAGATGCCTGTCACTACTACCACCTCTACCCATGGGGGGCTGGATGCCCACCACCACTACCACCCCTACTCAGGGGGTACCAGATGCCTGTCACTACTACCACCCCTACCCATGGGGGGCTGGATGCCTACCACCCCTACCCAGGGGGTGCTAGATGCCTACCACTACTACCACCCCTGCCCAGGGGGTGCTAGATGACTACCACTACTACCACCCCTACCCATGGGGTGCTAGATGCCTACCACTACTACCACCCCTACCCATGGGGGGCTGGATGCCTACCACTACTACCACCCCTACCCAGGGGTGCTAGATGCCTACCACTACTACCACCCCTGCCCAGGGGGTGCTAGATGCCTACCACTACTACCACCCCTACCCAGGGGTGCTAGATGCCTACCACTACTACCACCCCTACCCATGGGGGGCTGGATGCCTACCACTACTACCACCCCTACCCAGGGGGTGCTAGATGCCTACCACTACTACCACCCCTGCCCAGGGGGTGCTAGATGCCTACCACTACTACCACCCCTACCCAGGGGTGCTGGATGCCCACCACCACTACCACCCCTACCCATGGGGGCTGGATGCCCACCACCACTACCACCCCTACTCAGGGGAGCCAGATGCCTGTCACTACTACCACCTCTACCCATGGGGGGCTGGATGCCCACCACCACTACCACCCCTACTCAGGGGGTACCAGATGCCTGTCACTACTACCACCCCTACCCATGGGGGGCTGGATGCCTACCACTACTACCACCCCTACCCAGGGGGTGCTAGATGCCTACCACTACTACCACCCCTGCCCAGGGGGTGCTAGATGACTACCACTACTACCACCCCTACCCATGGGGTGCTAGATGCCTACCACTACTACCACCCCTACCCATGGGGGGCTGGATGCCTACCACTACTACCACCCCTACCCAGGGGGTGCTAGATGCCTACCACTACTACCACCCCTGCCCAGGGGGTGCTAGATGCCTACCACTACTACCACCCCTACCCAGGGGGTGCTAGATGCCTACCACTACTACCACCCCTACCCATGGGGGGCTGGATGCCTACCACTACTACCACCCCTACCCAGGGGGTGCTAGATGCCTACCACTACTACCACCCCTGCCCAGGGGGTGCTAGATGCCTACCACAACTACCACCCCTACCCAGGGGGTGCTAGATGCCTACCACTACTACCACCCCTACCCATGGGGGGCTGGATGCCTAACTACTACCACCCCTACCCAGGGGGTGCTATATGCCTACCAATACTACCACCCCTGCCCAGGTGGTGCTAGATGACTACCACTACTACCACCCCTACCCAGGTGGTGCTAGATGCCTACCACTACTACCACCCCTGCCCAGGGGGTGCTAGATGACTACCACTACTACCACCCCTACCCATGGGGTGCTAGATGCCTACCACTACTACCACCCCTACCCATGGGGGGCTGGATGCCTACCACTACTACCACCCCTACCCAGGGGGTGCTAGATGCCTACCACTACTACCACCCCTGCACAGGGGGTGCTAGATGCCTACCACTACTACCACCCCTACCCATGGGGGACTGGATGCCTACCACTACTACCACCCATACCCAGGGGGTGCTAGATGCCTACCACTACTACCACCCCTGCCCAGGGGGTGCTAGATGACTACCACTACTACCACCCCTACCCATGGGGTGCTAGATGACTACCACTACTACCACCCCTACCCAGGGGGTGCTGGATGCCTACCACTACTACCACTGCTAGGGGCTGGATGACTACCACCAACACCCCCCCCACTCATAGGATGGACAATGCATGACACAACCAGCACACTACAACCTAGGGAATGCAAGAAAAAGACATCCCCCCAACACCATGACAAGCGTGTGTAGACTGTGTCAAATGCCTACAACACTGAACATGACTATGAACACACAATGTGACCCCCTATCACATGTGTCACACATAAATGTGTGTGGCCTCCACAATGCAAGCAGACCATGACCACTGTGGCAATGGGGTCCAACCCCCATCATCACAGTGACCAAAAAGGTAAGTGTGGGGTCCATAGCTGAAGCACATTATGAACATTGTGACAATGGGGTCCAACCCCCATCATCACAGTGACCAAAAGGTAAGTGTGGGGTCCATAGCTGAAGCACATTTTGAACATTGTGGCAATGGGGTCTAAGCCCCCATCATCACAGTGACCAAAATGTAAGTGTGGGGTCCATAGCTGAAGCACATTTTGAACATTGTGACAATGGGGTCCAACCCCCATCATCACAGTGACCAAAAGGTAAGTGTTGACATTGAAAAAACTGCAACTGCCAAAATGCATGGATGATTCCTGGTTACAGAACAACAAACACATCACTGGCAAAGTAGTGCTTGTGTCCCATAGCAACATAGATTGGGGGAGGCAAACAGTGCAGTGCAAATAAGACATACCTTTGGCCATGTGCAGACAAACATCACCCATGGGGGCTGACACTGTCAACATTCATCAATGACACAATGACAGAAGTGACCATCATAATGCAGACCCACATATTTGCACCAATGGGCACACAAATGTAGATATCCTGTGGAGACTGTAGATGTGAGCTGAACAAATACCATACCATGGCAGCAATGGGACACACAAACAATGATCATAGTGCTGACTGATGACCTTGGAGTCCCAGGGACAGCAGGTGAAACCTCCAAACAACATACAGCCAATGGCACACTAAAGATATGCCAATGCAGTGGTGCAGATGCACAAACACAAATAGGCAGCCCCACACTGCACATCAAACACAACAGGTGAGGGGGGGGGGTGCCAGTGTCCCCAGGCAACCACACAACACATGATGAGGCCTGAATACCAATTACACAGATGTGCATACAGTGCCACACAAAAGTAACTCATGGATCCAAATCCCCTATGTGGGAAATCAGGCATTGTTAGATGAGAGGGAGCACAAATCACACATGTCACACAAGCATGTAGTAACAGCAACTGACACAGCAAGACACAGACACACCACAGCACTACCCCCAGGGTCCCCACAATGTGTTGACCCTGGGCTGCATGACAATCCCACTGTGATGACAAAGCTAGATGTCGTTCACACTGTGAACCACAGTCATGTGTCCTGATCAACAAACTACCATCACACCTACACAAGCACAAATCAATCAGCACGGCCAGTAAGCCAAGGCCAACATGGAGGCAGGGGTCTAGCCGGGCAACAACTCTCATCTGCACACACTCAACACCACACACCTCGACCTCCAACAATGTGCAGCAGTGAAGATCACATGCACTGGTGACATTGCACATGCACCCATGACAATCCCATGGGGGGGGTGATAACTAAGGTGCAGAAACACATCACACATGGCCACTCAACCAGACTCCTGAATGTCTGACACACTGCACACTACGCTGTACATGGACATGACGGCAATACCACACCAACCAATGGGATCCCAGCCACAGTCCCACACCAATGAAGAAGCCAAGGTCACCCACAAAGAACACACGTAGACAACTACCAACATTGCAGCCCTGACCCTGAGGAGTGCCAGCAGTCACACACACAACGTGTCACAATCACTGAAAGCTAACACAAACTGGAAATTACATGACAGGTGTAAACAACAAGTGCCAAGGGGAATCCTGACTGTGTCCCATCTGCGTTAGCCCACAAACTCAGCCCTGACAGCAAACACACCTATGGGTGACACCCTGATGACCAGTAATGTGCCATGCACCCACATCACAGAGAACCCAGGGAGAAGACTTTGGGGGAACATAGGTCAACTCAGCAAGCATCACAAACAGGAACATCACTAGGGATCCCAGCATGCACAGCAAAATGGAAGTGAACACACACAGACATGCTCACACAACACACACCTTGGGCTCAGGCAATGTCACAGGATTACTCACTGCCATGAGGGGACTCCACTCCTGTGTGAGGAAAGCTGTGCCATATGTCGCCTCAGTAGGGCTCCATCATGTCAGCAGAACACTTGGTCACACAGTCAACAATTAGCACGAAATGAAGGCTCCCGTCATATCAGCCTGGTCATGGGAGTGTCAACGAAATCATCAGCACAGATCCAACACACATGTATAGCAAGTTGCACTGACAACACAGATGAGTCCTTCCCCATTGATGCCCAAACTTGCATGTCCAGTGGAGATGGACACACGGTCAGGGAAGTAGACTAATTGAACAATGGCAAGCACAACAGATGTGCAGGGGTGTAAGCCACAGATGTGATATTGCAAATGTAAGTAGGAAATCCCATTGCCAAATATTAAAAACATGACACCCTCATATGCTGCTAAGGATGACATGGATACACTACAGGATAGGACACATTACCCGTGGACCACATGGGTTCCTGCACAGTAACACTTCATTTTCATGAGACCAAAAATCACCATCACTGCAGCAAGGGCACGGTTAGCATCATCAACATCATGTACATCAGAAGCAAAACCACTAGAGAACAGAAAGTAGCTTTATTCAGCATATGTGGGTTCTAAAGTTAAAGTCCAGAAAAATAGAAACAAAGGCCAATGGCCAGTCCATTCTGAAAGTCAAAACAGGGTGACAGTGGCAGATGTCACCCTACGCATGCCTGCACTGCTACACACCAGGGACAATCCCCTCGGAGGGGCATACGGGGGGCAGGCCAGGCACCGCAGGGACAGGATCAGGGCTCACCAGAAGGAGGAAGGGAAGGGGTGGTGGGTGCTGGAGAGCCACTGACAACTGCAGTGGAGGTGTCTGACATGGTGTGTGCCGGCACAACTGGGGGGCATGACTCAGATGGTGTGGGTGCCGGCACGACTGCAGTGGGCCGTGCAGATGGAGTGGACAGGTTCCCCACTGCAGTGCCCAAGTCAGACGGGGTGGTAGTGGACTCCACTGCAGTGCCTACCTCCAGGGGAGGAGAATGGGGTTCAGGTAAGGTGGGCAGGACAGAGGGGAGGACACCGTCTCCACACCAGTGGCACAGACATGCGCAGCGGGGGTGTGGTGCCGGAAGAGCAAGTGGCAGGGGGAGAAGGCCGGATCTTTTTGGGGATGGTGTATCTGTGGGTGGGGGAACCTGGGGCAGGGTGTGGTGGGGGCACCTGTGGAGTGGGGGCCTGAGGGATGGAGGAAGGAGACTTGGTGCTTGAGCTGCAGGGCGGCGGCGGGGTCTTGCTCTTCCGGGTCCTGGGGGACTTGCGGGTGGGGGCGTCAGTCGGTCTGCGCCTGGGGGAGGGTGTCCGGGGGCGAGGGGCACTCCCCTCCGTGTGGGTGGGCTTCCTCTTCCCCCTGAATGCTGGATCAGCTGGATCGGAGGGGAAGAGGCTGAGGTCACTGAGGAAGACCCGCTGTGTCTTTGGGGTTGCAGGTGAGGCAAGGGAAGGGGCCTTGGAGGGAGAGGTAACTGAGGACTGCGCAGTGCTCGTGGATGCGTGTGTGTGTGCCTTGGCCCCATCCCCTGTGAGTGTGGTTTCAGTCCCCTGACTGTGCGTGCGTGTGCGTGTGGATTTTGGCGTGTGTGTCTGTGTGCTGCCTGTGTCTGTGCTGGTGTGTGCCTGTGCCGGTGTGTGTGTGCTTGGGACAGGTAAGGTGCTGGGGAGTGTGGATGGGGCAGAGGTAGGAGGGGTGAGGGACTGTTGGAGGAGGGACACTGCTGCCGTCAGGGAGGAGTCCATGGACCTATTGCCCCTCTGTAGGGCAGACATGCCCGATGAGATGCCCTCCATGAACGACACCAGCTGAGTCAACAGAGTGGTGTGTGCATGGAGGACACTCAGCATCGCTGTCTGCCCTACATGGAGCTGGCGAAGGAGGTACACAGACTCCTCACTCAGGGCAGCAGGGGACACAGGGGCAGGGGGTGCGGTGCCTGGCACGAAGGAGACACGCTCCCGAACATGGGAGCCTCCACGGACTTCGGGAATGGGAGCCGATGGGAGGGCGGTGGTGGTGGTGGTGGTGGCGGGGACAGCAACACTAGCTGTGGTGTGGTGGCTGCTGACACCCGCCTCCACAAGGGAGTCATCCTCCGAGCTGCTGTGGTCCTCAGCTGAGGTGGATGGTGCTGAGGACTCCTCGGTGTGGCTCCCCTCGCCCTCCGTGCCACTGGGTCCCTCCGACCACTCCTCGGCTGCTGACCCAGTCTGGCTCTGCGGCTCCTCCTGGTCCGTGGAGCTGTCCCCTCCTGTGGCCGTGGATGTATCTGCAAACAATAGGGAAACAGACAGACATCAGACACCTGCACCGAACGCACACACCACAGTAAGTACAGCACATTACAGAGCAAGCCCTGGCATCCTTAGTTGAACATTGCTAAAAGTGCCCAAACAGAGTAGGGGAAGCCAATTGTCAGTCTGATGGTCAACCATGGCACTCACATCTCTCCTGGCCTTGCACCCATCTGTCTGGTGTCTGTCGGATGGCAATACCCCAGTGTGGACACATGCACCACCTACACAGTAGTTGGACAGTGCAGAGAAGACGGTGAAGCATGTGAACATGCACACATCACAACTCTTGCCACTGAGTCAGTACAGGTGTCCGGATAAAGGGATGCCCAGAGTCAATTTTGAAATGCATGTGATGCATACCAGCGACAGACACCATGATGCACCCATGTCCTGATAGTCATTGCCACAATGGTGTGCATGTAGCACATGTCACTCCCCTGCAGGATCACTCATAGGAAGTTTCATGCCATGGCACAGGCATGCCTGCTAAGTCATACATCACTGTCTCCAGTCACATGGGCAGGGCAGCCAGACAACAACAGTCTGCACTGTCACTATAGTAGGTCATGGGGAATGCAAGTCCTGGAGCTGAACAAGTGCACATGTACATCCCCCACACACCACATCATCTGAACCCTTATCTGTCCACGTCATACCAATTGGACATATGGGAGACCTGTAACAGAACCCTCTGAACCTGAGCACCTCACAATCTGCTGTGAATGGGAAACAGCTGCCTGAACTTCACATTCGCATACCCCAGTCTGCACGGTCAGGTGATCAAACACCTATGTGTCACACAAGTATCGTCTCCTATGTCACATCTCCGGTGGCATGCTGAGCCCCAAACGAGAAACACTCCTGACAACGAAGTCACAGCACACTGACACAGAGGCAGACACCTGAGGGGACATATCACTGAGCACAACGTGTCAGCTGATACACGTGAGTGGGAGTACAGAGTGTATTGTATGGCCTGGAGTAGGCATGACTGTCCTGCCCCACGTGAATGAGGGATGAGCCCTGGACAGTAGGCAGGTGGCTAAGTATGTGTGACACACGTAATATACACACTCCTGGGGCCCAAACATTGTACCCACCCGCAGCATGGGTGTGTGCCAGATACCCCAGGCACATGTGGTGGATCAGCTCAGCAATTGGACCACATATCAAAGTAACACGCAGATTACATGTCAGAACACAGGCATTGTGTAAGCAATGGACCCACCCATGATGCCCACCACAGAGTTAGGGGAACAAATGCTGTCCCCCACCTTGAGCTGAGCAAAATGCAAGGACACAGTACCCAAGTGACACAATTCCCTGACTGTAAGGGCCACACCTGGGTATCAGATGAGGAGTGGGCAGTGCACAATTGAGGGACATGGGTCCTGGACCACATGACTGATGTACTGTGGAAGTTTAACCAGGCCAGAGGAGGGCACATAGCATGGCAGACAAAGTTCACAATGCAGTCATGGACTCACCCCCTCCTTGCTGCTCTCTGGCCTTCAGCTGCCCATCCAGATCAGGGAAGACCACCGCCAGGATCCTGAGCATGTGGGGGGTCAGGGTCCGGTGTCCGCCCCTCCTGCGAGGAGGCGACAGCTTCAGCTGGACCCGTGCGATCCTCCGGGTCCAGCCCCGAAGGTCCTGCCACCTCTTCTGGCAGTTGCGGATCCGGCGCTTGTAGACCCCCACGGATCTCACTGCCCGGACGATGGTCAGCCATATCTGCTGCTTCTGGTGGGCATCAACCTGTGAGGATGACAAAGTGAAAATGCCATTACTACACATTCAACATATCCGTGCATTACACAGTTGGATATACATGTCTCAATCACAGGGGCACATGATGTACACAGGCAGTGCAACGATGGCTATGGACCGTTTGCCAGCAGTTACTACATGGTATCATTGCCTGGGTAGTAAAACCTTGTTTAAATGCACTGTCACTGCACTATACCTGTTCAGTGCATGTTACTACACACTATGGGGGGTGACAACTACTCAGTGAGCCTGCTAGCCAGTGGCGATGCAGACTGTAAGTCTTGCTAGTCAGACAACATGCACATTTAGTAAGGCAGTGGACAGCACACTCACCTGCTCCCCTGCTTTCCCATACAGCTTGCTGTACTGTGGAAGGAGGCTGTCCAGCAGGGCCTGGTTCTCCTCAGTGCTGAAGGCTGGGGCTCTCTCCACAGTACGTGCCATTGCAGGATCCAGAGGGTGCAGGTACAGCAGCAGTGGTGGTGGCAGATGTCGTCCTGGAGCATGTAGTGCAGGCAAGTGAGCTCTCAGGGGAACAGCCAGCATTATATGTGTGCTGCAGAGGCAGATACTGTCCCATGTGTCCAAAGTGATAGGTCCAAGTCGTTTGCATCTTCTGAATCTGACCAATCCATGGAATAGCAGCACTAATACACGCCCACAGCATCCTTCAAAAGTTCAACTTCATGACACCCATGAATTTGCAACATTGTTGTGGGTGACCAACTGAATTCACAGCATCAGACTCATTAAAGATTTGAAAACGCGTCCGTTGCCAGGCCAGGCCATAGCCAATGTGTGCGCACCGATCGGTCCATTGCTGTACAACGCGTATTGCGCATACAACGCGTACCAGCTCACATTGAATGCAATGGGCCGGCCGGGCACACCGATCGGTCCATTGCTGTTCAACGCGTACCCGCGATACAACGCGTACCCGCCCACATTGAATGCAATGGGCCGGCCGGGAACACCGATCGGTCCATTGCTGTTCAACGCGTACCCGCGATACAACGCGTACCCGCTCACATTGAATGCAATGGGCCGGCCGGGAACACCGATCGGTCCATTGCTGTTCAACGCGTACCCGCGATACAACGCGTACCCGCTCACATTGAATGCAATGGGCCGGCCGGGAACACCGATCGGTCCATTGCTGTTCAACGCGTACCCGCGATACAACGCGTACCGGCTCACATTGAATGCAATGGGCCTGCCGGGCACACCGATCGGTCCATTGCTGTTCAACGCGTACCCGCGATACAACGCATACCCGCTCACATTGAATGCAATGGGCCGGCCGGGAACACCGATCGGACCATTGCTGTTCAACGCGTACCCGCGATACAACGCGTACCGGCTCACATTGAATGCAATGGGCCGGCCGGGATCACTGATCGGTTCATTGCTGTTCAACGCGTACCCGCGATACAACGCGTACCCGCTCACATTGAATGCAATGGGCCGGCCGGGAACACCGATCGGTCCATTGCTGTTCAACGCGTACCCGCGATACAACGCGTACCCGCTCACATTGAATGCAATGGGCCGGCCGGGAACACCGATCGGACCATTGCTGTTCAACGCGTACCCGCGATACAATGCGTACCGGCTCACATTGAATACAATGGGCCGGCCGGGCACACCGATCGGTCCATTGCTGTTCAACGCGTACCCGCGATACAACGCGTACCCGCTCACATTGAATGCAATGGGCCGGCCGGGAACACCGATCGGACCATTGCTGTTCAACGCGTACCCGCGATACAACGCGTACCGGCTCACATTGAATGCAATGGGCCGGCCGGGCACACCGATCGGTCCATTGCTGTTCAACGCGTACCCGCGATACAACGCGTACCGGCTCACATTGAATGCAATGGGCCAGCCGGGAACACCGATCAGACCACTGCTGTTCAACGCGTACCCGCGATACAACGCTTACCCGCTCACATTGAATGCAATGGGCCGGCCGGGAACACCGATCGGTCCATTGCTGTACAACGCGTCCCTGGACAAGTCACTGGCATATGTCACCATGCCTGTCACAGGTGAACATATGCCAGCCACATATACTTCCCAGGGAGTGAGGGGCACACCTACAACACCACAGCCTGTCCACACTGTATCCTAAGGCATGTAAGGCTGCATTACCTATTCCGTGTATGGGGGTGAACATGTTGTTCTGTGGGTGTCACTTCGGGGCAGCCACTCCCAGGCTGTGCACGTGTTCATGGGGACAGGATCCTTGGTGTGTCGTGCACATGACCACTGTGATGTGCAAGTGTTCATTCCTGAGCATGTGGCATGGTCACATTTCACGGTGGTGTATGTGTATGTCATGTCACATACCCCCTGAGTCCCATGTGGGACGGTATGTACGTCCCAGGGTGACCCATTGGCACAATAGTGATGGTCCTCCACAGTCTGTGTGCATGTTGTGTTTACAATGTCTCTGATTCCATGTGCACAATGTGAGACAGTCTCCACATCCACGTTGTTTGTGCATGAACTTTGATGTTGTGCGTGTGTGTGTCACAGACGTCCATGTCTGTCCTGACGAGGCAACAGGGACCACTACCTGTGGGGGTCATGGTTGTTTTGCTGTGGTGTATTCATGATGCACCATGTCATGCCAGTGTCCATGTGGCAATACAGGGTCCCTGGGAATCTACCTGTCGATGAGCTGTGATGCCTGGGGCACATCTGTCCTCACATGTCACTGTGGTGTGTGTTTGGAACGTGGCAGCAGTACATGGGTACTGTGACACAGCCTAATGATATCCCATAGCACAACCTGGGACTTGTTGAGGGAACATGTTGAACTGTGATGTTAGATGTTAGCCATGTAGGTGCCATACATGTCCTTACGGAACGGCACACGCATCATGTACTTGTGTCTCGTAATGGTGTATCATGTGATATTGAGTCTGGTCTATGCCACATATGTGGGGTGACTGACAATCTTTCTTTCTTCACCTATGCACTGCAGGGCACCAGCTGTCCATCGGCCATTCCCTGACCTTGCAACAGTGGTTGAACGGGACTGCATCCGACGGTACCGCTTCACCAGGCCACTGATTGAGGAATTGGCGGTGCGGTTGGCCCCACATTTGCAACCTGGCCGGACATACCCCACAGCGCTGACCCCCAAGGTGAAGGTGATGGCAGCCCTACACTTCTTTGCCACCGGTACCTTTCAACACACTGTGGCGTCTGCTGGTGGGATGTCACAGACCATGTTCAGCCGTGTGCTCCGCGATGTTTTGGAGGCTATGTTGAGATACCTGAACCAGTACATCTATTTCCCTAGACTTCAACAACTCACTGACGTGAAGAGTGACTTCTATGCCCTGGGGAGGATGCCGCATGTCATTGGCTCCATTGATGGGACACATGTGGCTTTGGTACCACCACAGGCCCAAGAGCAGGCATACAGGAACCGCAAGCACTACCATTCGGTCAATGCACTGGTGGTATGTTTTGCAGATATGAGCATCTCACACATGTGTGCCCGTTTCCTCGGTTCTGCACACGATGCCTACGTGATGAGGAGTAGTCGCATCCCGAGGATGATGTCACAGATGCGGAACCAGCGTGCCTGGCTTGTTGGTGTGTACTGACTATGTACCATTGTGAGTGTTCTGCAATGTTGTGTTCCACCCTCTTTTCCAACTCAGCTAATGTGCAATTGTCTGTATGTAGGTGACTCCGGATACCCCAACATGCCGTGGTTGCTGACGCCCCTCAGGAACCCTGTGACACCAGCCCAGATGCGTTACAATGAGGCACATGGTCGGACCAGGAGAGTCATTGAGCGGACATTTGGTCTCCTGAAGAGCCGCTTCCGCTGCCTGGACAAGACAGGAGGGGCCCTCCCATATGCCCCAGCAAAGGTGTGCAAGATTGTCATCGTCTGCTGCATGCTACACAACCTGGCTGTGCGGAAGGAGTTGCCTCTCATCCTGGATGACGATGATCAACATCCGCCACCTGTGGAGGATCCTGGCCTGGACCACGATGCCAGTGATGATGATGATGATGATGGTGATGTCCGCACACAGCTCATCACCAACTTCTTCAGCTGAATGTGAGTATCCGGAGATGTCATGTCAATGATGTGAGTATGCATGATATGTGTTGGTGGTGCTCTGGTGCTGTTTGAGTGTGGCCATGTGCTACATGACTGTATGCGTGTAGCGATGTGTCCTTACAGGTAGTCTGTACTCCCCAACAGTGTTGACATGCTAACGTGGTTCTGGGTGGGTATCTTGTGACATGTATTGGGCATGAGTATTGCAGTTCTGTCCTGTTCTTCAGTGCTTTTGACTGTGTGTCATTTCTGTCCTTCACAGGGTACTTTCAGAGTTGTTTGGTCAACTGTGATCCCCCAACACCGTGATTGAACTTCCAGGGTGGTAGCTGTCGTATCCCTACAGGTGATGTGCGCCACACCCATGGACTTCCTTCCTTCTACACTTGTTGACTGTGTGCCCACTGCCAGGTGGGATTACCTTGCATCTGTAGTGGTTACAACATGTTGCAAATGTGTAATAAACCTGTGCTTCACTTTGTGATGTGCGTTGTCTGTGGTCACACATCTGACTGACATTTGCTTACTGCACCAGTGGGCTAGTTGACAAAGACTGTGAATAGGTGTTGTGTCTGTGCATTGCACCGTATTTCCTGCCAACATCAGTGTAGGCGATGAGTCAGGTGGCCTTGGTGTGTATATGTTGTGTAGCCCTGGTGGTGTGTCTCCCTCATATGTGTCACGTTGCCATGACTCACATGCCTGTGTTGTACTTGCTGTGGCAGTTAGCATGCACAGTGTAATTTCGCAGGTCATCATCTCCATGACAGAAACCACATTTGAATCACAACAGAGGCAGGTATGGTGTATTAGTGTGTTTATTGTCATACATGTGTGAGTATGGTGCACAGGATGGTGGGTGCTGTACATTGTGATTGTAATCCAAAGTTCCTAGATGATTTGGAAGTCCTGGTAGCAGAAATGTCCTGAGTAAAGTCCACAGTCATCTGATACATTGGTCCAACTTGTACTCCCCATGTCATGTGGGGGAGTTGTGTTGCATTCAACAGGGTGTACAATTTGCGCACAAAGGTGATTATCCAGCACAGGTTTTGGCTTCCTGGTGGTTGCGCATGGCCATCGGCCTCTCAGTTGCCCTTCCTCGGACGACCCCTCTTCTTTGGGGGGGACCCTCAAGTGCAGGCTGCTGCGATGCAGGGGACTCTCCGCCAGAGTCATCCTCCCTCCCTGTGGCAGTTGCAGTTGTTTCAGCACCAGATGTTGTGGGCACACAGGGAGGTGTTGACATGTTGCTGCTCATCTGGCGGAGGCATTGTAATATGTCCCTATGCACCGCCGTCATCTCTTGCAGTGTGTCCCACTTGGACTCCATGCGGGACATGTGTAAGTCCAAGCGTGCATGATGGGCAGCCTGCTGCTGTCGTATGTCCCTGAGGATCCCCACTACCTGGCTGAACTCTCCGGTGCTGGTCTGGTACGCATCGGCTATGCGTACCAGTTGTGGGTCATCATGCAGTCCAGACCCCTCTGCGAGCAGCGACCTATGTCTACCACCCCTCCCACCACCCCTGGCGACACGTGCAGTACCTGAGGTGGCACGCACAGGTGATCCTGGGCCCCCTTGGGGGTTGTTGGTGGTGTTGGTGTCCATAGCCCCACGTTGGGCAGGGGTCCGTGTGCTGGTGGTGGTGGTGGTCCTTGGTCTGTCCGTGTCGGCAGGGGTGGTTTGTGTGTTGTCAGTCGTTGGAGGGGTGGGTGCAGGGGTGCAGCTGGTGGTCCTGCTGGTGCTGCATGTTGACTCGCTCCGGAGGTGCCAGGTAGGTCTTCGTCATCCGAGGAGGGCAGAGGCTGTTCCACACCAGTGAGCTCCGTTTCCCCTGGATCCTGGGACAGGGACTCCTCAGCGTCTGCTGCTGTGTCCCCATCATCACCTGTTTTTGGGAGACACACACAATGTATGTTATGTTTCTGCAGGCATCAATGGTTGACACACCTGACAGTTGTGACTGTACCTCTGGATGCGGGCCTGTACATTGCATTGTCCTGAGTTGTCACAGTCAGAGGTTGATATTGGTGTAGCACATTGTCCTGCATACTTTGAGCATTTCAATTTGAATGTTGGGGTGTGTACATGGTCTGCATGGGTTGTATTTGGTTGACATCCGGCCCTCCTTCTCCCCCAGCCCAGTTATCCCACCATGAAGCATGCCACCCTTGCAGTGGGTTCAGGTTGACTCTCAGGATGTCAGTGAGTGGTGTCCTGCTGTTGGTGGTGCCCAGTTCCCAGCAGGGCCTTGTGCTCCCCACAGCAGTACCCAGTGTCAGCCATCTTGTCAGTTCTTTTCCACTCCCTGTGATGTGCGCATGGTTCAGGGTGGTGTTGATGGGACAGTTGTGGTGGTGACCAATATCTGTGACTGCCACTCCCATCATGCTATTGCCTCCACCCCCTTCCCAGCATGCCCATACTTCCTTCCTTTTGACTCTGCTTCCCTGTGGGGTTGTGTGCCTGTGCTGACAAGATGGCTGACAGTGTTATCCTGGGGTTAGTTTTGCTACAAGTCCCATGTGTGTCCCTGTGCTTCACACAGCATGACCCAGGGTTGTGGTTCTTTGTGGGATATTTGATTGGAGTGTGAGGCAATGCATTCTCCCAGGTGAGTTGTGTGGAGTTTGTGTTAGGGGGTGTGTGGGTGGAGCTGCTGGTGACTATGGTCAGTGCTGTGAGTCCTCCTTCCCACCCAGCCAGATATCCCACCATGGAACGTGCTTCCATTGCAGGGAGTGCAAGTTGTCTTTCAGGATGTCAGTCAGTGGTGTCCTGCTGTTGGTTGGTGCACAGTTCCCAGCAGGGCCTTGTGCTCCCCACAGCAGTACCCAGTGTCAGCCATCTTGTCAGTTCTTTTCCACTCCCTGTGATGTGCACATGGTTCAGGGTGGTGTTGATGGGACAGTTGTGAGGGTGAGCAATATCTGTGACTACCACTCCCATCATGCTATTGCCTCCACCCCCTTCCCAGCATGCCCATACTTCCTTCCTTTTGAGTGTACTTCACTGTGTGTGAGTGTGACAGCAATGGCAAGATGGCTGACAGTGGTGTCCTGCTGTTGGTTGGTGCCCAGTTCCCAGCAGGGCCTTGTGCTCCCCACAACATTGCACCAGTGTCAGACATCTTTGATGTGGCTTTTGACTCCCTGTGAGGTGTGCATGCTTGGGTGTGATCTTGCTGGGCCATGTGGGTGGGGGATGTTGGGCTGTGACTACCACTCCCATCATGCTTTTGCCTCCACCCCCTTCCCAGCATGCCCATGCTTCCTTCCTTTTGACTCTGCTTCCCTGTGGGGTTGTGTGCCTGTGCTGACAAGATGGCTGACAGTGTTATCCTGTGGTTAGTTTTGCTACAAGTCCCATGTGTGTCCCTGTGCTTCACACAGCATGACCCAGGGTTGTGGTTCTTTGTGGGATATTTGATTTGTGTGTTTGAGGCAATGCATTCTCCCAGGTGAGTTGTGTGTAGTTTGTGTTAAGGGGGGGTGTGTGAAAAGCTGCTTGTAAATATGGTCTGAGGTGTCAGTCCTCCTTCCCACCCAGCCAGATATCCCACCATGGAACGTGCTTCTATTGCAGGGAGTGCAAGTTGTCTTTCAGGATGTCAGTCAGTGGTGTCCTGCTGTTGGTTGGTGCACAGTTCCCAGCAGGGCCTTGTGCTCCCCACAGCAGTAGCCAGTGTCAGCCATCTTGTCAGTTGTTTTCCACTCCCTGTGATGTGGGCATGGTTCATGGTGGTGTTGATGTGCGCATTGTGAGGGTGAGCAATATCTGTGACTACCACTCCCATCATGCTATTGCCTCCACCCCCCTTCCCAGCATGCCCATACTTCCTTCCTTTTGAGTGTACTTCACTGTGTGTGAGTGTGACAGCAATGGCAAGATGGCTGACAGTGGTGTCCTGCTGTTGGTGGTGCCCAGTTCCCAGCAGGGCCTTGTGCTCCCCACAGCAGTGGCCAGTGTCAGCCATCTTGTCAGTTGTTTTCCACTCCCTGTGATGTGGGCATGGTTCATGGTGGTGTTGATGTGCGCATTGTGAGGGTGGGCAATATCTGTGACTACGACTCCCATGATGCTATTGGCTACACTGACTTGCCCAGCATACACAGAATTCCTTCCTTTCAGTGAGCTTCCCTGTGAGGTGGTGTTCTAGTGGTGGCTACATATCTGACTGTGTTTGTTGGTTAGATTTGTGCCACTGCCTACCTCTATTTGTTGTTGGGTTTGTACATGTCATGACACAGTTACATATCACTATGAGATGGCATGTATTGTGTTTATCTGACTGACATACACATTTTGGGATGATTCTGTTTTGGTTGCTGTGTATTTGCTAAGGGTGCATGGTTTGACTCTCCCTTGACAGTGATGTGTGTGTATTGTCGCACAATATTGTGTACATTTGTTGTGTACTCACCAGGCTCTGGGATGTTTTCTAGTCCATATACGCTCACTGGTGGTAGGATGGCCCGCACCTTCTCCTCCCAGGGCCTGAGGTATACTGGTTTGGCAGGAGGGCCACTGCCGGTGTGTTGGCTCAAGAGGTAGTCCTTCTTCAACAGCTCCCTGACCCTCCTGCGCACGTCATACCACCTGTTCTGGATGTCTCCCTTTGTGCGCAAACATGGTGATTGTGCGTTGACCCTGTCAACAATCCTCTCCCACATCTTGGTTTTCTGCGCCATGGGTGTCTGTTGGACCAGTGTACCAAACAGCTGTGGCTCTACCCTGAGGATCTCATCTACCAGGACTTCCAATTCACTATCTAGGAACTTATGATTCTTCTTTGGGGGCATGGTGATGGGTGGTGATGGTGAGTGATGTGTGTGTTGGAGTGCAAGTGAGGGTGTGTGAGTGTGTGTTTTGCTGGGTGTATGTGAGGGTGCTATTTGTTGAGGTGCTGCTGGTGTGTGGCTTGTGTGATGGATGAGCTGTGAGTGTGTGTGTGGTTGCTGTCTGTTGGTGTTGAGTGCTGGCAGGTAATTTGAATTTGCAAAGGATCATGGTAGGGATTTGTGTCCTTTATATGGGTGGAGTTGTGGGTGTGTCTTTGTTCCCTGTTGCCCCACCCAGTATTTATTGGCTTTGTAATTGCTTGTTTGGCCTTTTTTTGTCTGCTTTTTACTTAGTTCTTTTTGTACATGTAGGAGACGTTCTTCTGACCGAGTCGGACCCTGCAGTTGTCTTGTGCGAGCCTCTCAGATTCGTTCACGCTGTGTTTGTGCTGTTTTCTGTGCTGCGTACGCGTCGGTCGCGGTGTTTTGGGTTGCTTCGGCTCGCAGTTTTGTATGTGTATCGGTCGTACGGCTTGGGCCCCGTGCGACTCGGTCATGTTTTCCACGCGTTGCATCGTACTTGGCGGGTAGGAGTTCACGGGTACGTTTCGTTCGGGATTCTTCCTGGTGCGTGTCGGTTGGTTCGATTCGCGTGGTTTTCCGGCCGGATAGCTGTTTTCCGCGCGGTTCGGTCGTTCGGCTTGTGTTCCATACGCGTCGGTCGGATTTTGCACGCTTCTCATCGTACTTTGCGGCTCGGGCTGCACCGGTACGTGTCGGTCGGAATGAATTCCGGCTCCGAGTCGGTCGGTACGTTTTCCGGCCCGAATCGGAATCGGCCCCTATGTGTCTTGATGTGTGCGGGTGATGGTATGTTCCTTCTGGAGCTAGTTAGGGCCTTCTGTGAGTGGAGTACCTCTTCCGGACCTCATGGTATAAAATGATGGTAGGAAACAAAGGATGCAGGTTCTGTTTTGGTATCATGCTATTCTGTCGGCTGTAAGTTGTTAGGGTATCATTGAGTATAATTGTTTACTTGTGATGATACTGGAATGTGCCACCTCTTGAGCAGTCTTTGGAACAACTCATCCAGCCAAATTGTGGAACTATCAATCAGCAAAAATAAGGACCATAGAAAACCATATGATCCTCAGAAGATTGGTTAGAAGCTGGCTTTTTCCAACCTGATCCCAGGGCCTGCAATGAAGGAGTCATCTTCTCTTGACATTACCTGAGCAACCTAGAGAAGCATGAAGAACAAAATATCACAACAGGACCTCATCTTTTTAAGTGTCAAACTATCATTAAGGCATGCAGCACCGAATGGTCCTCACCAGTCTACAAGGTGCACACCAACTTGGAAGGTGCACACCAACAGGAAAGTCAAACATCCACAGCTCATTTATGTAACAAGGCACACAATCAGTTTTCTGGAGAAAAAAATAAAATATATTTCCTTGTTATCATCCTGTGCATCACCCGCCCTTATTTCCACTTGCTCTTGCATGGTCTCCTCTTTTATGAGATCCATCACCTTTTTTTTTTAGAGTTTTATATAGTGCGAACTAGACCCGAGACATCGGGTATCGGAGCGCTTTACATGAGCACCGTTTCGTTACAGATGGACACATTCATTTTTTTTTGTTAGGCACGGGGAGATTAAGTGATTTGCCAGAATCACAGGATGTTGAGCATCGTTGCCGAGACTCGAACCTGGTTCCCCAGCTTCGAGGTCGACCTCTCTAGCTGTAAGGCTACATCCTCTACATTTTCTCCAAACCTTTCCTTTCTCCCATGCAGCAAACAACAACATAATCATCTACACCTTGGAATAAAAAGTATTACCAAAAAAATATCTAGGACACAAATACCAGCTTTACATAATTTGGGCATCATTATGATGTCGGGCGGTCAGAATGGCGGCCGCTGTTGCAGCGGTCGGGAGACTGCCCGACGAGCATGCGGTGGTCCGACCGCCGTATTTGGAAATGACCGCCGGGTTGGCGGTCAGAAAGTTGGCGGTCCCGCCGCAGAAGCATGGCTCGGCCATTTAGAAGGGCCGCAGGGGAGGCCTTGTGCCATGCACCATATCATTCATTGGACACGGTGCACGGATGTGAGTGAGGGCACTACATGTGCCCCCAAGGCCACTTTACAGTGGCCAAGGCTGGACGGGGGCCCTGTTTGGGGCCCCCTTATCCCTTTCTGACAACCTTTGATGGCGGGATTTCAGCCATGAAAAAGCTGTTGGAAAGGGATATTGTAATCTCAACTGCGGTTCCGCCTCGGCACCGCTGTCATGCTAGGACGCTGATCCGACCACAGCCCTGCTGGGATCTCTGATCCTGACGGAGGTGGACGGAGGTGGCGGTCTTTTGTCTGACAGCTGAGGGTCTGACCGCCAGCATTGTAATGCAGCGGTCGGACCGAAGGGATGTCGGTGGTCGGACTGCCATCGACAGCCTGTTGGTGATCCAACCGCCTGACATCCTAATCAGGCCCTTTGTATGTAAAGTACAAAAATACTGATAACAAAAATATAAATGATGAATATAATGTCATAAAATAGGTAAGTATGTCAACGATCAACCAGCCACGCCCTCGCCACCGTACCACGCATCCGCAGAACCACCGCCGGAGGAAGATCCTTCTCCTACCTGGCAGCCAAGACCTGGAACTCCCTCCCCACTCACCTTCGGCGAACCCAGGACCATCTCTCCTTCAGGAAGCAGCTCAAGACCTGGCTGTTCGAGCAGTAACTTACCCCCTCCCCCAGCGCCTTGAGACCCTCCCGGGTGAGTAGCGCGCTCTATAAATGCCGTGATTGATTGAATGTTAAATATTAAACATTACATTAATTAAAAAAATACATATACTAAACAAATTACTTTAAGAATTACACATACATTAATAAAATATCTAAATACATTTTGTAGCTTATAAAATAAAAATATATTCTTTAAAATTAATGTTACAAAATAATGAACATAATATGTAAATAAATAAAAGTATTAAATAAACATGAATAATACTATAAAAATACTAGTAATTAGTAATAAATAAAAACACTATGGATTACAATTATGCAAAAATACAATAAAGTTATTAAAATAAAATAAAAGATTTTATCACATTTTACTAAGTAGTAAAATGTACATTATTAAAACATAATAACTTATCAAATTAAATCATAAACAACATATGTTAAAAATGGGTTGAACTTTGGAGTGATCAAATTTCTTACTCCTACTGCAATCTCTGCAAAAGTGTTAAACTTACTATTTCCACCGCAACGTACACAACATTCTGGAAAGTGTTAGAATTTGGAGGGGTGAGACCTACTATTCCCTATTCTGACGTAAGCAAGAGGAGGAAAACAGTGAGCTTTGGAGAGGTCAGATTTACTATTCACACTCCAGCCTGACAAACAGTAAGGAAAGCATTGGACTTTGGAGGGGTGATATTTACTATTCCCACTCCAAATGAGTAACAGTAGGGAAAGTGTTAGACTTTGGAGGCATCACATTTACTATTCCTACTCCAACCTGAGCAACAGGAGGGAAAGTGTTTTGTATTTTTGAAGGGTCGAAATTACTATTCCCACGCCACCCTGAGCAACAGTAGGGAAAGTGTTGGACTTTACTATCTCCACTCCAACCTAAGCAACCGTAGGGAATGTGTTTGACTTTGGTGGGGTCAGAGAAACTATTCTCACTCCGGCCTGAAAGTGTTGGACTTTGGAAGGGCCAGATGTACTATTCCCACTTCAGAGAAATCAAAAGCAGAGCTGGACTAAGAGTTACTATTCCCATTTCTAAAATGGAAAAACAACAAAATATTGATAAAAAATAAATGCAAAATATATTTTAAAGAGTATAGCAAAATGTATAATATGTTTTGCATTATATAATTTAGCTACATAAATGCAAATTAAAATCAATACAATAATAGTTAAGACTGAAAATAAAATAATATTAAAATGTACTCACCAATAAGTTCATATTATATATTTATATATAATTATATATATGTATATATTTATATATAATTATACTATAAATTAATATTCATTATTACAGAAAAAACTAAAACACAATACAATTAATATACACACACACATACATATTATACACATTATTAAAAACAATTAAATATTTTACATCAATAATGTAATTCTCCAACTAACTTGAAACCATTTATTTCCATTTCATAAATTTTGTATTAAAAATGTTCTAAGAAAGTATTTTACTTGATTAATAATTGAATTAACAAATTAAAAGTTATAAAATAAAATGAAAACACTCCCCACCCTATTCTCCTTTGAACCCGACAACAGACCATGAAAGAATCTTTAAATATATTACCAAATCAAACAGAAAATACACTATACTAAAAAATAATTACACATGCTTAACATTAAAATAATAATAACATAACACATAAACAAAAAAATATCAAAAACACTATTATATACAACTGTATTTAAAAAACAATATTCTTACCAGCAAGATTCTGTCCCATGATATTTTAGGCACCACAATATTTCGACATAACATTTGTATGAATCTACATTTTTTTAGACAATATTAAGGTCACATACTCATGTTCTCCATTAAATACCCATATTATTATTAACACTCCCCCTCCAACCTAACCATATCTCAATCCCCTTAATCAGTTCGACTATTCCCCCTGAGGGTTGCCATGAATCTGGGAATGACCCTGTTATAATTCTCACTCAAACTCCATTAAATTAACCTATCACAATGACTTAGGAGTAAATACATTTGTTGGTCTTACTTGGGGAGCACAAGAATAAACCAATAACCAACACTGAAAAAGCTAAACTAATTTAACTGCTAGACTACAACTAACATTGGGTTCTCAGATTAGCATACTACTCTTAGCCAAACTCTTCAGCATAGCTTCAGTGGCAGCAAGCACTAGAGAACCCCAATTTGCCAATGCAGCCATGATGGGGGATGTGTCTTACCCAAGCTCCCTGCTCAGTGCTTCATAAATCCAACACCAACCTTTCTGCGCTACTGTCTTTGCCCATGAAGGAAACTGCCAAAGACACCAACAGCTCTGCTTCAAGATGGAGAGGTGGACCATGGGTTGATTGGTTTTTCAGAGGGGTGCGGCTGTGGTGTGACTGGGGTCTACAGTCCGGGCAGGCCTGACTGCATTCCGCCTTTATTGGATGGCACCAAAGTAGGTCTGCACTGTGGTGGATCTAGCATTTCCCCTCGCTACTACCTGGCCTAGAGTGGGGCAGAAAAGAATCAGAAGACTGCAAGGCTTCTCCATCCTGAATTGGCCTGTTTCCCATCCCCTTCACTGTTTTGTCACATCAGTGACATAGTATCAATGAAAACAAAATCAATTCACAAAAATATCAGGAAAAGAATATTGTTTTCAAAAATATTGGCGTCCTATTCTTTATTAACAACAACACAAAAATCCATGACCAAAATATCACCACTAAAAAAATCTATTTAGATTCGAAACCACAAACATTGTAAACAAAATATTGTTACGTAAAAATAAATATTTAAAGAAAGACAAAAATATCAAAATACAATATCAACTACACAAATATCCCAAAAAATAAAGCCAAATATTACAAATAATTATAATAAATCTATTTTAATTAAAAAAATACAATTAAACTCTACATAAATCAATACATTGTCTAACTATATTATTTGAATGTTATAACAATAAAATTAACTTTAAATACTTTCAACAATTATTGGAATATAAAAATTAAACTTTTATCAATAAAAATAAACAAAAATGCATCCAAAATAATGCAGAAGACAGAAGTATATATTTCAAGATAAAACAGAAACACTATTTAGTAATCACCATAAAAAAGTAATAACTGAAAAGAAAATTCAAACTAAACGAACACTGACCGATAAAAACTACCATAAATCAAAGAAGCCAATAAAAATAGTAAATTAATTAAAAATACAATGTAAGAGGAGGAGGAGAAAATGTCAACACTTCCTCCAAAAAAAAACACTGTAAGACAATGGCACTCTGCCATATTGCCAACAGAAAACCAAAAAAGAAAAACTACCTTCAAAAGAAAGTAAAACATTTATTTTAACATAGGTGAAAGTAACTTATTTAAAAAACATAAAAATATAACCAACCTCTCTGGGCCTGATTACGAGTTTAGCGGGTGAGATACTCCATCACAAACATGACGGATATTCCGTCTGCTGTATTTGTAGTTCCATAGTATATAATTTAATTGTTATACGGTGGATGGGATATCCGTCAAGGTTGTGATGAAGTGTCCCAGTCCACCAAACTCGTAATCAGGCCCTCTGTTTTTATTTATCTTCAAAACGTTTGGTACTACAGAAAAATAACAGCACCATCTACAGTCTACAGATCCACCAATAACATTTAACAATCAAAGATCTGTTAAAAAGCACATAAAAAGTAAGTAAAATCAAACCATTTCTAAATATCAGGTAAACCATTTAAGTAAAAAAAAAACTAAACCCCCAACCCCTACCAACTACCCACAAATAAATGTTTTTCCCCCAACAGAAAATAAACCATCTGATCCACATTAGAACACCTACAACGGAAAACTGAAAAAAAGAACACTACAATTTATTTTATTGTATTAAAATATTTTCAGACAGATACACATGCATAATAAAATATAACATTTCCCACCCACATATAAATAAATAACTTAATTAAATTTACAGGTCTGTAGCTGTAGCTCTGTGCCTGTGTGAAGTCAAAAAAAGCACAAAGAAAATGCAAAAATGAAAAAGCCCAAGGTAAATTTATACACCATACATGGTGAATAATAAAACACTAACATAAACCTCATATATGCCCTGCTACCTAATAAACAAAGTTGCACTTACTACAAACTACTACATCATAGTCAGATCAAAACAAACAACTACTCCCCACATAAAATAATAATCGACTTTGAACAAGCCTTAATACAAACAATACTTAAACTATAACCACACACAGCCATTCAAGGCTGTTATAACAACTTTAATCAAAGCGTTTGGAGACATCTCCAAAAATCTGTACTAAGGCCCCGATTATGAGTTTGGCAGTCCGACCGCCGGACCGCTGTTGTGGTTGTAGGGATAAAGCTGCCAAGCCGGCGACATCCCGACCGCCGTATTATGATAACACCGCCAGGCTGATGGTGTTGTGAGTTGGTGGTGCAATGGCGCCGGCATGCTTCGGCTCATTGAAAGGGCCTGAAGCATATGCTGGCACAATGGCAGCGTCGCTTGCACGTCAGTGCACTGTGTACCATACACAGTGCATGCATGACACTGCAAGCAGGGGGATCACGACATGTACCCCCATACATAACCCCCACATGGGAAAATTCACCCTGGGGCCCTGTTCGGGGCCCCTTCCCTGCCTTTCTGCCAACCTTTGAACAGGTATGCGGAAAGGCAGGTCATTATCAGCACGGCGGTGTTAGCATCAGTAATGCTGCCATTGATCACCGCTTTCCACACTGCCGCCCCGTCGGGATCCTGGATCCTGCAGTGGCGGCGATCTTGCGTCTGACTTATGGCGGTCTGACCGCCAACCTCATAATCGAGCGGTCGGCCTACCGAGAAGGCGATGGTCAGACCACCACCGTCTGATGGTAACCACTTTACTCTCGTAATCGGGCCCAAAGTGTAGAAAATGCAACAAACAGCCAGTTTGCCTTTGAAACAAAATAAATAATTGCATTAGCCTATATGTCCCTTTAACGGAGGCACATAACCCACTAAAACGTACTTATCGAAACACCATTTTACCAACAGAAAGAACACAAACTAAGTTCACTAATGGACTACTTTGAAGACACTTGGGTTGGCAGACTGCAGTGCTCAGGACACAGATGCCAACCCAACTACCAAATACCTTGGTGGAAAGTCTATGATAGCTTCATGACTCAAGTAGACAAAACCAACAATACAGCAGAACGATGACACAATGTATTCCAAGCCACACTAGAGCAAACCCAACCTACACTCTACAAGTTCATAGAAGCCCTACAAAAAAGAGCAAAGCTACAATTAAGAATTGTTCGATCGGTAACCCAGATTAAGCCAAAAGTAAGAAATCAAACCAGTAAACTGTACAACATGCTACAATTTAAAGTTAGAATCTTTATAACCATCAAAGGAGTACACTACTTAAAATCAATAGCAAACCTCTATTAAAAAAACACCTAGCGACATACACACTAACCAACAAACCTTAACAAAGGTACACATCACACAACTTAAGGATTTTTAAATACATATTAAAAAATTATTTTTATACATTAGTCACAAAAACATACAGATTACATAGAAAAGAAAACTGATGAATAAAAATAATATGTTTAATAAGTAATTACAAATCAGCACATCAACAATCACAAAGCATATAGAAATAAACACTAAATGGAACCAAGTAAATCCAGCACATAGAAATGTCAAATAACGCATTGTAATTACAGCAAATACACATACAGAATATAATGTAACATTTCCCACCCACAAATAAAACAATTAATTAATAATCTTTACAGTTCTGTAGCTCTCTGTTCATATCCATGTTATCAAAATATAATTCAGCAAAAAAAAAAAAGTGAAATCCAAAAAAGCCCCAAAAAAAGCAAAAATGAAAAAGCCCAAATTAAATTTTTCAAAGTAATCAAAAGTCATAAGCACCCATTAAAAACCTGAAGAATCAAAGAAACAAAACATTCCAGGAAACCCAACAAATCAAAGGAAATTAAAATTAATAATATTGGTTTACTAGGAAACAAATTTATTTCCTTTAAAAATCTTTTAAAATAAACACAGGTCCACAGGAATCCGTAAGCCTGTAAAAAACATAGAATACCCACCTACACAAAACACATTTTGGCCTGATTATGATATCGGGCGTTCGGACCACAATCCGCTGTTGAGGCGGTCAGGAGACCACCCGACTAAAAACAGTCGGCGGTCTGACCACATCATTACAATATGACCACTGTGGTGGTGCACAGAAAGTGCTGCTTTACACTGCAGCTTGTGCTGCAGCCCAGAAAGAGGGTGGCAGCAGAAGCTGCCGTGTTATAGAGCACTTAGTGCACATCCATGCACCGTGTGCCATGCACCTCGTGGTGCATGGCACGCGGCACATGGATGTGAGTGGGGGCACAACATGTGCCCCCAGGGTCACTTTGCAGTGGCCCACGAGAGACGAGCCCTGTTTGTCTCCATGAAAAGGCTGTCAGAAAAGGACATTGTAATCCCAACGGCGGTCCCTGCCTCAGCACCACCACCATTCAAGGGATATGATTCCAACCGCTGCTCTGACGGGGTCGTAGATCCTGTCAGAGGCAGCGGCCTTCTCCCTGATAGTTTTGGTCTGATCCCTTGGATCATAATGCGGCGGTCAGACTGAATGGCTGTCTTTCAGTGGGACCGCCACCGACGGCCTATAATTGGTGGTCCCACCGACATCGTAATGAAGCCCTATGTTCAAATACAACATAAGCATTACATTGCAAATGTAATACACACAAATTATAACATGATAATATCTAAAATGACACAGGACTATTTCCAAACTCTCAGTAGGCTTAATGCACAACACTACTAAACAACAGAACATATACTATCTAACCAACCCGCAAAATAAAAACTGACATATAACTCATATCAACTAGTTCTAATCACATTCTGTCTACTCCCAAAATCCTCTAGAAAAGCTTTAAAAAAGGTCTTACCTTATCCAATGATCAGCAACAAGTAACCAAGACTCGCTCCCAACAAATCCAACTAAAAATGAAAGTAATAGACTACAAAAGTACACTTAGGGGTAAAAAAAATGACTGTCCGGGTCTGGTGACATTGCCCCCGCTGCCGGGGCTCGATTTAGCCCCACGAAGGATTCTGAGTCTGTGCCGTCCTGGTAACAGATGCCTGGCTCACAACAGTATTGTCCCTCTCACCTGGTCACCTAAAACATTATGGCACACTGCTGACACGCTTGCAGGGCCCTCCTCTCCCATTAGCGAATGTTGTCTGAGGCCTGCTGTGGGTGCTGGGCCCTTGATACTGGCCCTCTGAGCTGTTTCGCCCCACATCTGGATTGACACCAAGCTATGGTGCCTCGTCCGCCTGCCATGGCCCTTTTCACCTCCTGGAGCGGGATGTGAGCCTGTTGGAGGGAGTGACTCCGCTTAGACACACTCCATGCCTATCTGGGCCTTTCTCCGTGCTGGACCTCTGACATCTGTGGCCCCACGGAGGGACGTGTCTTGACTTCACCGCACTGGTGAGGGTCTCTCTTTCTGAGGACTGCTCTCCCATTACGGGCCTCGCCGGGCCAGGTGCACTGAGGGGACAACACATCTGGGCCCTGTGTAATCTACTTCTATTACTACTGTTGCTTTGAGCCCATTTTCTTTTAACCACATTCCCGGATCCCCAGACTTGTGATGCCGCTCTTCAGTGGGCCCCCCCGGATGCCTACTGCTGTATCATAGCCTTGGGAGGTGGGAGCGACTCAGCCAGCCTTTGTTGATCTACCTCTGCATCCATCAGAGCACCCTATTGGCTGTGCTGGGCCCATTTACCTCTCCCTGGGTCGCTGTCTCCTACTGTGACAGTCCATACTACTAAGCGGTCATTGCCTCTTAGTCTCTAGTGCCTTACTCTGAGGTAGAAGTTTATGAAATACCAGCGAGTACTCCACAGTGATACCTGACCACTGTTTACTTTCAGCTCCATCTACTTCAGCAAAAGATCATCCCACCCAAGGGGCTTGCTGCTCGTGTTGCTGCACTACTGGATTTACCACGGTGCCGCCAAGCCCTCTCGTGGGAGACAAAACCATCTCTCCACCTAATGACCTCACTACTATCCTTCAAGCTACCCAGACGTCGCAGGCTGCAGTGGAGGCAAAAATAGAAGAGGTGAGAATGGATGTGGCACTACTTCGCCAGGATCTTCGGAACGCTACCACGCGCATCACAGAAGCTAAATCTTGGATCTCTACGGTTGAAGGTGACGTCTCCACTTGCGTCTCCACCCATTGCATTCAGACTTAGGCAGAAGGGGAAGACTTAGACATCTCATTAGTTGATGATACTCACATGGTGTTGTTGTGCACGCACACTGTATTGCTGTTGCTCCCCAATGTGATCCCAATGTGACCCGACATGGGCAGGAGTATCTTTAAGGGGGATGGCACATCTTTTTGCTGCTTGGCTATTAAGATCTATCATTCAGACCAGAACCTTCTGGACAACAAGCTTACCAAAGCAGTGATCTTTATTAGATCCTAGGTTTTGGTCCACTTTAAGTAATGAGACACATTGCTGTCTTGGAAATGGTGATGCCACTGCATTTTTTTTCTAATTTCCCTTTCCTTCTTGGGAGATAGTTCTTCTGTGACTTGGACATCCTATTTAGGGAGCTAATACTGAGCAGCAACAGACGTAAAATTGCCTTAGCTAAGATTCAACTCCCGGTTGAGTGGGGTGGGTTAGGGGCCCTGAATTGTTAACACTATTGCCTGGCAACCCAATTCAAATGGGTGAACCGTGGGCTTTTGGGCCTCTCACTGGAAGAAACCTGCTCTAGGTGTGCCCATTGAGCCTGAATGAACAGTGTGAACTTCTGCTTCCAGAGGTTAGGTAGGGAATAGTGATACCATGGCTACTACAGATGTCAATGAGCTGCTATACCAGAGCTCTCCTGTTCACAAGCTACATTGCGCCCTATGCCCCTTCTTTGTTTTCCCAAACAATTAGGTCCTCTCAAGGCCACAGACTTAAAATACTTGGAGGAGGCGGGCATTCTCTCACTGGGAGACTGCTTCCAGGACAACCAGCTCCTTACTTTTAACGAGCTCAGGGAGCAAGTTGATATTCATAATGTACAATTACAGACATACTAGACAGTAGTCAAGGTTCTCTGGGTCAAATGGCAAATTAGAAACTCAGAAGTGAACTCAAAACACACTCAGCGCTATATTCCCTGTTCATAATGGGTAATGGCAGGAGACGAATCACCTGGTTATGTATATCTTTCAAGGAGAACACACCCAAACGTCCTTACATTCCCTACAAGATATGTGAGTACTGAGATTGGCTGGGCATTTTACAATAAATGTGAAATGCCAAATTTAAATACATACAATTTAATGACTTGCACAGGGCATATGTCTCCCCTAATAAAAGTAATAGGTTTTCTCCTCAGGCCAGCGCCTCCTGTTCCCACTGTACAGCATCTTCAGCAAATCTTCTCCACATGTTGGGGGCCTTTCCCTGTCCAGCTTCCTACTGGTCTCAAGTTTTGGATTTATTGAAGACTGTCACTGGCTTGGTGTGTATACATAGTTGGGAGGTACGTGTGTTAGGGGTGTATAAAGAACCTAAAAAAGTACAGACAATCATCATGAGGTGAAAGGTGGCAACACCTTCCTCTTCCTGCATCTCAGGCATGGGTTGTTCCATCATTAGATGAGCTAAGGTTCAGGGTAAAGCCCTACGTAGAGAAGAAATTAGAGGTTAAGCCCCCTCCACATCACAAGTAACTGGGGTGCTATGCTTCTAAACTTTATGGAGTATCCCAAAGATGAGAACTCACAAAACAGGTAACCGGATGGTGTATCTAAACAACTCACACAATGTAAGTTATGGGGGTAGAGGGTCAGACGCACACATGTGTTTAAGACGAGAACCCTCACTCATTCTAAGGTGACATGCTTCATCATTGGGTTCCCTCTTGCACACTGGGACCACAAAGTACCCAGTGTGGGCTACAACTCCCCCGCAGGAGAGGAGCCTGAGGTGTTTTTAAATCATCCAATGTAGTTTAGAGTGAGGGGCAGAGTGCAAAAAAAGTCAAAAAGTGGGTTAAAACTATCTCCTGGATAGACAGAGTCAATCCTTTATTAGTGTCATGGGTTTGAAATGAAGAACATCTACTCTGTCACCAACCCCTTTCAACAGAACTTGAGACTCTGGAGGCGATATATAGACGACATTTTGGTCATCTGGGAGGGCGACCAGATGTCCTTAGAAACTTTCTCCAACTGGTTGAACTCACGTGACCGGAACTTATGGTTCACGTGTGAATCTAGTACCACAGAGGTGTCCTTTCTTGATCTCCTACTCTATCCCAAAGATGAGAGAATCTACATTGAACTTTACCAAAAACCAATGGCACGCAATTCTTTGTTGAGCTATTCCAGTTTTCACCCGTGTGCATTGCTAAACAACCTCCCTGTAGGTCAATTCTTGAGGTTGAGGAGAAATTGTACAGAGATAGCCAAATACAAACAACACGCAAAGAATCTGAGCAGCGAACTACAGGCTAGACAATACCCTGACCATCTTGTACGTGGAGCAGCCAAAAGAGCGCGTAATAACAATAGGGAGGCGCTCCTTGAGACTCCCGAAAAAGAAAAAAGCAACAGAATGGTGTGTGTGACCACTTTCAGTAACTTGACGGTTAATATCAAAAAGGCTATAATCAAAAATGGGCACATTTTAAACACAGGAGCACTATCCCTGGAGAAACCTCTATTTGCCCTGAAACGTAGTAACAATCTCAGAGATTTGTTGGTGCACACAAGATCGAGGGGTAGACAGACACAGGAGAGACAACTATCACTTTGGGGTGCATCACCTGTGATAGGACATTTTCCATGTGGTTCATGCTCAGTGTGCCCATTTACTCAATATACTACACAACTTGACATGGGTCTACACACACCTTGGCGACTAAATAACCACACCAATTGTACCACAAGTGGGGTGATTTACATGATCAGATGTCCCTGTTCACTGAAGTACATTGGGATGACCACACGGAAAGTCAAACACAGAATTGTAGAACACCGAAGTTCAATCAGGTGTAAAAAATCAAACACACGTAAGACCAGACACTACATTGAGATGGCCCTCACAGAAGATGATCTATCATGGGTTGTAATTGACAAACCCAAATATGACACACAAATGGGCCCTTTAGAGAGAGTCCTCTTCAGGCGAGAGCAACGATGGGTGTTCCGGACTAAGAGTCACATTACAGGACTCAATGATGACATCCCGTGGTGCTCATTATAATACATTCATAATAACACTGTGTTGTTATGAGCAGCAGGCTCTAGTACAGATGCATCATTAACTGTGACAAGGAGGAGTACTCTAATATCATTACACCTTATCTATGTGATGCGCTCGTACAAGACTAATACCCTGTAGTATCATACTACTTTTTGTCAGTTTAGATCCTTGCAGTAGACCCACCGCATTTTACCATACACACTGCCACTACAGTATGGAAGGACTGAGCTGATTAGAAACTTTGTCTTGAGACTAAATAATGTTAACATTTTATCAACCTGTTAACATTTTATCTACCTATTAAACATTGAGATTGTCTTGCATAATGTACTACTCATTTAATTCTGCTGCACGATATGTAGAATAGTACCATAGTAGTTTGTGTACACTCGCGCTTGAGGATAAATTGGTTCCTCACTAGGTCCACTCTAGCAAACTACATTACCCAGAAACCCCATGAACCGGATACAATCTTGCTACTTCCGGGTCGCCTCCTTTTTTAACCGAAAAGCTGACAACATGAACTCCCCCTTCAGCCTTTAGAAATGCGGCAGGAGACAGGAGACACAGGTAAGGCACCATTGGTGCTCACCCCAATGAGCGTGTTTTTTTGTTGTCCGAATCAGTTATTCGAGTTGCGGCACGCCGTGCGTATTCGCACGAGCCCAAACATGCGTTGTCCCACGTTTAATAATCAGCTTGCTTTAGTTATGTATGGATGAGGCTTAGTTTATGCCACAGCAAGACATCCAGTTAAGTGTAGGTTCCCACATGCGCCCCCCCCCCTTTTTTGACCACATTCAGCTTTGTCCTGGTTTAGTGGCACACTAACTTGTATACCTCCGGCGTATTGTAGACCTGTTGTGTGATACTGCGTACCCACTTGTGGGTTTAGAGTTGTGAGTCCAGTAACACGATGCTGTATTTCATCCCGTGTAAGAGAGCTCACTATGCCCATAGACTGCTGCGGGTTGTGGATACTTGTCTTACGTCACCTGCCCATTTTTTCAGGTGCATGGCTTACCGGCAGTTTAATTCCAGGAAGGATAACCGCTGTACACCCTCATGCCTCTATGCTCTACCTCTTCATGAGGAGCACACATACTTAGGATAACTTCCCTGTAAGTGCTATGTCCTACACTTTTACTGTATGGTAGTGTACATCACCTGACCCATCATGCTGCTTGTGATTAATGAGCCACATATACATATATATATTTAACATACTCATATGGAATACCCAGACAGACTACACTTGATTCTGCCTATACATGAATGGGCATGTATCTGTGATACTAAGATTGTAACATATCCAGTACCTGTGACGCAGGGAGGGATGTTTAGTTTTAGTGTTTAGTTTTTAGTGTGTATAAAGGAGAAGCAGGCTTACTTTTATTTTGGATTTTGTGTTTTGACTATGTGCTACTGTACCTTTTATACCTTCAGAGTCCTGAGACCTGTTACTAAAGGACTTTTCGAAGGAGGATGTAGACTAGTAGTCTCCAATTGGTGAGACTACACACAAATGCTTACCTATTATTATGACTTTTTCACTTTTGCAGTGAAAGCACTTTTGCAGTGAGGGTGTTTGACACTGGTGGCCTGTAAATAATGGGATGTTGATTACATACTGTATTTTGATATCTGTTCTTATATCCTTACAGAATGTGGACCTGATTACAGCTGGTACCACTGATCAATACCATATCAGTTAAAGTATGGTTTTTCAGTATTTTCTTTATGATTTACTCACTTTTAGCAGAGTGACCAAGCATTGGTCCTGAGGAATGCCAAGAACCATTAGGTCTAACTAGGCAGAAACATGCTGACCAGAACCCAATAGGGAACATCCATATCCCTATTCTCACTTAGCAGTTTTTAAACCTATCCACTGGGGACACTAATAAAGGATTGACTCTGTGTATCCAGGAGATAGTTTTAACCCACTTTTTGACTTTTTTTTGCACTCTGCCCCTCACTCTAACCTACATTGGATGATTTAAAAACACCTCAGGCTTCTCTCCTGCGGGGGAGTTGTAGCCCACACTGGGTACCTTGTGGTCCCAGTGTGCAAGAGGGAACCCAATGATGAAGCATGTCACCTTAGTGTGAGTGAGGGTTCTCGTCTTAAACACATGTGTGCATCTGACCCCCATAACTTACATTGTGTGAGTTGTTTAGATACACCATCCGGTTACCTGTTTTGTGAGTTCTGATCATTGGAGTGGTACCGTGGATGGTTATAATTCCTCCTTAAAGAACCCCTATAGTGTGAATATATTGTATCCCAAAGATGACCTACTGCCACCGTGACCATAGAGTGTTCTCCTTATGGGGTCACAGGTCCACTGGGTCCCTACAATTAAGTCTGGATCCCTCTACACTGGACTTTAACACTGGACATTCGGCCCCCATGCAACCTCGTGTCCTCCGTTCTCCCTCCCTTTTACAGTCAGGCTGGATCACAGTTAGACATATGTTGCCTGCCACACCCTTTTTTGTTGACTATATTTTCTATCAGGACTGATTCTTCAATAATTTAAGAACTAAAGATAACTTAAACTCATGAGAAACAATGACATTAGTAAGATAAGGGTTAATGATTCAGAATAAAGTATTTGTGTCCATTTGAAGGCTTCATTATGATTTAGTGAGGGTAATTGGCAACTTCATGGATTGACCAGTACAAAATGCACCTTATGAACCATTGCTGTTTGCATAAAATAACCTGCTTGTACAAAACCTCCAACAGTCCTTACTCTAAAGACTTACATAAAACTTCGATTTTAAATATAGCATATGATCCTTGTTTTTTAAGGGATGTTGTTAATTTTGTCAAAAGGGTTTTATTCAGTCTTTTTAAACATGTATTGATTTTTATTATCGATGCATGATCAAATAAATTGAATACACAGTGGAGTCAGAACCAGACACAGTGATTGGCGGTGGTGTGTATGGTTGTGCAGATTGGTTAGTGGAAGAGTACAAAACTGTATGAAAGGGATGAATGGAAGGTCTCTGTCAGTGTGTCAATATTTTATGTCGGACTCCACTTATTATTTAGAAGCCAGTTGCCCAGTTTACAAGTGTATGTCATGTATTAAATATGCAAGAAAATATAGATTATTTTGGTTGTCTTGATATGTCTTCCTACCTTTTGTCCAAACCCTACACTGATGGAAAGGTAACAGGCACGAAGGAAAGCAGTTTTGGAACGAGCACATCTGCTGATGTGTTGCTCTGTGAATCCACTGAAGCCACTCCTGTTGCACAGCAACAACTCCTTCCACCCTGACACCATTATCAGTGGGGAGATGTTTATCGCACCCGGATAAAGTTCGCACACTCCCTTAACTTTTCGGCAGAAACAACCGGCTGGATGTTAACAGGGAAAAAGCATGTTACTAACCGGAACTGGACCATGTGGATTATGGTCCAGTAGCCACCAAATTATGCATGTTAGTCCTAAAAAATGTCTTAATAGGCAATAATTATCGCACCCGATAAATTCCGAAAAGCTTGGTGTCTGATTTTAGTTTGTGTGATAATTATCACATCCGACATGGTGCACACATCATCAAGCCCTAACACTCTTTGTCAAAAACAAACCACATTCAAAGGAAGCACCCCATCACTTAGCAAATATATATGACAACCTCATGCAAAGTGCAATAAGTTCTCCACAGAATTCTATAAACAATACAAATAACATTTTTAACAACTTTATTTCAGTTTTATATAATGGAGAACATGGTCATACATCAATTTGCATATATGAAACGAATATACCATGTTACTACGCATGCTATAACATCACGTTATATTACAACGCGGCCGATACAACGACCACGTTGTTAGAACGCGATACCTTTACATCACAAGTCATTAGATCGACTTGCTGTACGGGGCGCACTGGACTTAGGAATAGTATAATTTACTATTCCAACTCCAGTGTGCGCAACAGTAGGGAAGGTGTTGGAATAGTAAATGGTTTTGTGCCATCTGACATATTTTCTAGAAAAATCATTGCCATTAATTTCCCCAAAAATGCTCTTTTGAGTGCCTTATATTGTTGTCATATATGTTATCTCTCTTAGTCCATGTATTCAGACTCAGGGGCCGATTCCGATTTAGGCCGGAAATCTCCCCGACCGAGCCGGACCCGGAGAGATTTCCGACCGAATCGGACCCTAGCAGTCCGACCGAACGAGTACGATGCGCATGTATGCTATCGGACTCGATTCGGTCGGACTCCCATTGAAGTCAATGGGAGCCAGTCATACGACGCGTACACGGGCTCCCATTGACTCAATGGGCACGAGGCGAACAAGGGCGCCCCCTACAGTGTGTTCGCGTCGATGCGGGTCGCACCGTACATGCACGTGTAGGGGGGAACCATGGGTCCCCCCTGTGTGCGACTCGCACGCCTATGCTTCCAGGGGGGTCCGACATGGACCCCCAAAGTGCGGCTCCGACAGCTCCTTGGAGCCGGGCTGCGCGAGTCGGTCGGAGCGGTCGAGGTGCGCTTCGTACTTACCCGGCCGGGGAACGTCTCCATTGCGAGGTGCGCGTCGTCCCCGTGCGAGTCGGTCGGAGCGGTCATGTCCTGCGAACGAGTCGGTCGGAGATTTCGCGAGCGCACGCATCGTACTCGCTCGCCCGGACGCACGTACGACTCGGTCGGGAAATAGGGCTCCGAATCCGATCCGGTTAAGCCGAATCCGATTCAGTGCCCTACCGGCCGAGATCGGAATCGGCCCCTAAGTTGGTAAATTTCATAAAATGTGCTTTGCCCCCTTAGCACAGATAACTAGCAAAAGGCATGCTACATCGAATAGATGTATGTTTTTTAGGGTCTCAATTGCCAAAAGGAAAAATTACAATACATGGAGAATGGCCAATGCAAACCTATCTTGGTTGAATAAATAGAGACTGTATGGCCTCTGTGAGCTAATGGAATTACCAATTAATAGAATACTGTCTTACAAATAACGTAATCATCCAGATCCTCCATAAACTACTACTCTTGTGAAACTCTGAGTCAGTATGGTATTGGGTAAAAGTATTGATGGTAACAAGGACTTGCCCAGCCTCAACCATTCAATGCATCAGCGGATAACACATAAGGTTGTGAAATCACATAAAAATATATTGATTATCCAGATCCTTAACATAATATCTCTGCTGTGAATCTTTTTCAGTCTACTCCTTTGAACTTTCATTGTATATGGCTAAACCTTCTAGTGTTGATTGTTCACTTCACATCTGCAGTTTGCTACCTCATTAGATTGTGCGATAACGTTTTTCTCAAGTATTGCTGCTTTATATTCGATAAAAAGGTATCTAAAGAAAACCACTGATGCCTTATTCTTTTATAGATGCATTTATGTCCTTTGCTGATGGAAATCTTGCAGTATCAGGTCCAAACGCAACGGCACATATTTTTGCCACATATCCCGCACCGTTTCTTTCCATCACAAATGGATTTGCAGAGCAGGTAAGTATGCACCAATCCCAATCCTGTGACAATTATGTACAGCAGTTACTGTGACTGTAAACTTCTAAACTACATACCAAGAACATCAGATTGTAAACTTTTAAACTACATACCAAGAGGGTCTATAAATTCTACTGGATCTTTCTGGAGTAGAACAATCTCTGGTGTTTAGGGAAAGATTGAGGCAAGATCCTTCTACATAGAGGAGATTATTGACTATATACAAAAAGATCTGTGTGGTGGCCATGGTTATCCGTTACAGGCCAGGGGTGCACTGGCAGAACTTTATCTTGCACATTGGTTGAGCACGCAGCAAAACGTTGTCAAAAGTGACATCAAGATGCTAAAAGAGCAAGCCTGTGACTTCTCCAGAAGGAAAGTGAATTAAGATATTAGAATGTACTTCAAACAAATCGTTCCAGCTGAGATGAGATGGAGGTGTGCTTTACCGGTTCAGTTGGGCAGCTGTCATTAGTAACATTGGTAATGGACAGTTAGGCTTGAAGGCCCAGAGGAGAGTGAATTTGCCCTTATATGGTTCCACCTGTAGAATAAGTGGATCAGGATCGCCAGAGAAGGAATGGATCAGGACAATAAGAGCCCTGAATAACACTAGTGTCAGACAGCAATGACGAATTAGTAGTTGTGACAGTGTCCAAATTTCTAAGCTGAACAGACAACGAAGAGGATGGGATTTTCTTTATTTTCTTTTAGCAGATGTGAATAATGATGGTTGATAAATGACTCTCATTTGGGAGCAGTGCTGGGGCAGGGTAAAGATATTTGTATTTTTTTCAATTTTTATTGTTACTATAACTGGTTGCCTCTACCTTTTTGTTCCAAATGTACAGACTGAACAGATAGATCAATCATAAGCCAATAGGAACAGTCCAACCCAAATGCCTGGCCTGGTCTTTCGGAAAGATGTGGGTTCTGTGCTTGCTGTGCGATAGGATCCTCTTCTTGTGTTTGCCCCTCCCTTGGAGGATAGCTTTTTTACCATTCTTTTGATTAGAGGAGTTATATCCTTCCACTGCTTCCATTTGTGGACCTACTTTTTCTTTTGCTTTCAGCACACCATGGGAGTGTATATAAGTCCCATCCCCTAGCTCGTCCATTGCTTTTCCACCCATCTCTGCCCTGCTCAGCATTTTTTATACTCTCCTGGCTCCTCCGTTGCTCCCGCCCACTCCTGTCTTTAAAATATTTTTTTGCAGTTATTTTTTTAACTTTTAAAGTGGGCTCACAGCTGCAATTTGCTACTGGGCTTCCCCTTTCTCCATTTTTTGGTCGAGCGTGAGCCAGCGCGCAAGCACGGCTTTGCGAACAGCTGTGGTAGTTCAGTACGGTAGAGAAGCCCCGCCCACTCCCCGCCCTTAATTTTCATTGGCTCATGTGTTTGTCCTTTGTAAATGCTGTCTTCTGATTCATTATGAGGCTTGTTAGTTACTCCTTAGTATGGCCATGTTGTCATGTTTATCCTCCCATGGCTACTGGCCCCTTTACTTGCTTGTTACACGGGACCTGTTCTATTTTCTTTATTGAGTTTCTCCTACTTCAAGCACAGGGACGTGCTTCGCTTACATTCAGTGGGCCATGCCCGCTTTCACTTTCGCCGCAGCCGGGACAATGGCTGCCGTTTGTTTGCAATGCCATAGGTCTCGCATTTTTTTTATTTCTCTCTCCAAGGTGGACATCCCGCATCATTGAATGGTAAATAAAAAACAAAATACAAAATGGCAGCCATAAGAATACACCCACATGCTTAGTGATGCATGCATGTTTTTATGTAATAAAGCTGGAGCAAAAAGCCTAAATGGCCACTGTGCATTGACATATGCACATACATGCATGGGGACACATGCATCTTCATCCTGGGGTCAGACATTGCCTTTTTTGCCAGTACTGCTCAGCAACAAGCATTTCTTTTCCTTTTTGCACATGCTGATCAGCATCAGCAATAAGCCATGGCAAAGCCAAAAGTTCAGCTAAAAGCTTTTCAAATGGAAGACTTATTGGGTTTACCAATACTTGTTTCTCCTCTCTGCATAGCGAACTTTGGGTTGTTGCGGCAAATCCATGTGGCTGTTCCTCTGCTATCACTCTCATTAAATATTCACATGGGTTGCAAGTGGAAGCATAATGGTAGAAAATAACAACCCTGGCAACATATAAAATATTTTCCTGCTTAAGAAATCAGGAATTTATCTGTTCCTGTGCAAAGTCAGTGTACCCCACTAAAGGGTTTGAGACTGGGCATCCAGTACTCTCAAAGTAGATTTGTTATGAGTTACTTGTGTGCCAAACATTGCAGGGACTTCATGCAGCAGATGCAGTTGACAAGAGAGCAAGGAATTTACTGAAGCTTTCTAATACAGCAATGAGCTGTGTGGTGGGGTGTATGCTGCTCGCACTTCCCATTCACTGTGAATCTCACTTCCTCCTAACAGTGGAGGCAGTGCTTAATTTGAGACTGTGGTTTCCGGTGCTCAGCACTGGCACGTAATTGTCAACACCGACACTTGTGACAGTATGACGCTGTCTGAGATGACCATAACAACAGTCAATTATTAATTCAATATACATTAAAAATGACTATTACCTGCCTCTAAAGCCTTTTATATAGCTTTGGGGGCCTGGAATAGTCCGAATTGTCACACTTGTAGGAGTGTGATGGTTAGTAGTTGTGCTGTTACTATCATTGGCAGTATGGCAGGAGCAATGTGTCATGCAAGCTTCAGTGGCCTCCTGACGAGAGCCCTAGCACTTATTTATTTACAAATGAAGTACTGAGTGGAGGCATGGTGCTTACACTGATCTGGCCCCTTGGATCTAATAGATCCCATTCATGACTGATGTGTTTTATGGCTTCCAAGCATCACCTTTCACTTCAGCATACACAGGGGATTTAGAACACCAACTAATGGAATGAGTAACTTTCCAAGGAGGTGACTGAGTGTTCTCGCCATTTCTGAGGGCTTCAGCCCAGATTCAAGAAAATTATTAAAAAGTGAAAAGATGACTAGAATGTGCTAGTGACCTTTGTACTAAACCATGTCCCTCCCCCCGGTAGGGTTCTTCTTCAAGGTTGTCCTCTCTGCCAGAATATAGAAGGGGTGTGGAGAAAAAGGCAAAAGAGGTCAAGCATCAGTGACTTTGAATGCTTCATTGGTCTTCATTGGACTGTCAAGTTTTAAGTTGGATGCCAGGCCCAACTTATTGTTAAACTTTTAGACAGTCTCAGTTTCAGGCATCTGGGTTCTGGATATTATACGAGAAAGATATGACCACATTTTCCCTTTTGGCACCAAGATCTAGGGTCTTTGCGACTCTTCTGCCCAAGAATCACCGTAGCAGTTCACTCAATATCAGCACATTAATGATATCCTGCAGAAAGGCACCATCATTCCTGTTCCTATAGGGGTGGTGGGATGCAATTTTACTAAATTCCATATTGGAACTTGAGCGTGTCAGGATTTCCAGCATGTTACCAGATTGAATATGGCAGATAAGTATTTGTACTAGATCTCTTTCAAGGTAGAGACTATCTATTTGTCCATTTCTCTTCTTCAGTCTGCTGAGTCTGTGTCCTCATAAGAGCTCCAATATATCAATCGTGATAAGTGCAAATTAATTTTCTTTGGCTAATTCACCTGTGTTTTTCTCTTCTGATGGGGCTCAGTCATGGGATAGGGTCACCTACCCTTGGATGATTGGCTGGTCCAAGCGCTGTCTAACCATTAAGCATGTCAGAATACCCAAACAATATGCACATTTCTCCAAAATCGCTTTTGTACCCTCAGTTTCTACACATATTTCCACACATTTAGCTTTATGATGTTGGTTGCATTTACTGACTTACTGGTTGAACATGGGTTGTGAGCATGCCACATTTGGTGAACTTTATTGCAGAGAGTTGTGAGGTGTTTTATGTTTTATATGTTCTTGATTGCATTCTGGTTTGAAAGTGTTCAAAACCTGCTTTGAAATCCCATTTTAAATTTCATGGTCTATTTCCAGGAGAACATTCAACATTTGGTGGACTTTTGGTCAAACACTGATTACGTTCTGAGCAATACATTTGTCCTAGTACAAAATCAGTTGTGCCCTCATCTTTCATGCATATTTCTTGGAACCATGTCTAGAACTCAACTGCATAGAAGCACTGACGTCCTTTCACCTTTCATAGTTAGACACTTCATAATCAAACGAGTCAAATTATGGCATTTCTCATCGTCCCTTGTCCATTGTGACTTCCCGTTCAAGAGCAAATTAGACATGCATTTTCACAGTCAAAGAATCACGCTCCACCACAAGCCTTTGGGCTGTCTTGCCCTTTCCTAGAAAACCTTGAATCTCTGGTTGTCAGCAATCTGATTGTAATGCATCCAGACCTTGCACAGAACCTGACCTTCTGGTTCATCCTTGAATGAATCAATCTTAATCCATCAGATCAACTAATTTTCACCATAGTGGGTAGGAGGTGGGGGTTGAAGACCATCAAGTTTGATGCTCTCTGAGCAAAGAACTACCTCTGATTCTTTTTTATTCTGTCAAAGCCAATTGTGTTCCATTTAATGGAACGTTAACCTCTACTGAAGATGTTTTCATTCCAGCTAACTACTCAAGGTCGAAGAATCCACTTGCTTGAGGAGTAGGCTCCTCTTTCTCCTTCCCAAGGCCTAAGATAGTTCTGTTTTCTTGTCCCTTGCTTTTGTTTTGTCACTGGTTCTTTGTAAAATCATGAGGGGTTGTAGTATACCTTGATGGTCTCCTTCTTTTGTACAAAATGCATCTTCGCCAGTCCCAGGACCCTCCTTTTCACACCTTGGGCACCATGAACAACACAGGGAGTTATAAGATTGGTACAGACCTCATTTAAAAAAAAAAAAAAAAAAAACAAGAGATGAGGAAGAGTAGATCTTGAAGATTACAGGTAAGTAATCAGGTATTCCCATGCGTATGTTGGGTCAGGTTGCCTAAGCCTCGATTTACTTCTCAATTTTCAGCTAGAGGAAACTAACAATGCAGATTAGTAAAGGCGAGGCATAAACATTTCATCCTGAATCACATGTAGGAGTATTCTGGGAAAACACTAACGCACTGAGGTGGGTGAGTTTAGTTTAGGGACCGAAACAAAAATCCAGAGTTACAGACTCCAGAATTATACTGTGACAATTTCACACCAGCTACGCATAAAACAGCCATAGTTCTGACCAACATTTCAGATAGATATGCAACAACTAAAAAGAAGGCAACGTTGAATGCCTTTCACATAACAAAAAAACTAAATTGAGAACGTTTTCAGCTACACTTGCAGTGTTCAAAGTTTTGGGCATGTATTTATCTTTTTGAATGGTGCATTGTAAAAATGTAAACGTGAATTATTATTCATTTTTGGATTGGCGGTCTGACGTAACATTTCTACTTTTAGCTTTATAATGTTGGCTGCTTTTACTGACTTACTACTTGAACACGGGTTGTGAGCATGCCAAATTTGGTGATGTCTACTGGAGAAAGTTGTGAGGTGTTTTATGTGTTCTTGATTGCGTGCATTTTGGAAAGTGTTCAAGAACTGATTAAAAACCCCATTTTAAGTTTCACGGTCGATTTCCAGGAGAACATTTAAAAATTGGTGGACTTTTGGTCAAACCCTGATCATGTTCTGGGTGTTAAATTTGTGGATTCGAAAGTGCAACATTACTTGAAAAATATTGGCATTGCACTAGTAAAGAAAACATGTGCGCTCGCACATCTATATTCTAAAGGTTAGTCTAAACTACATAGCTGTTCATTCCTATTGTAGCCCAATGACCTGTGATCTCTTGATTAATTGCAAGCAACCTTCATTACGTCCTCTTCTCAGTCCTTATGTGATGTGAGTCCCCACTTTGAGACAAATAACCCTATAATCCAGAACTGAATAAAAAGTTATTATCCTTTTCTAAAATACTGGAAACGTCTTTCTTTCCTTTCTATTCTAAATCCCTGCCTCCTTTACCTATAGCATGTCCAAGGTTGTCCAAGGATCCACGTGTCCATATTAAGCACCAATTAACACAGAGTACCAACAAAAGTGCCACATAGGAGGTCTTTGAAAGGGGAAGGTGCATAAATGACAACTAGGACAAGGAAGACTTGGGGCCTGATTATGAGTCAGCGGTCCTAATACCGCCGTACCCACGGTGGCGGTCCGACCACCCCCTCCTCAGCGGTCCAATCGCTCGATCACGACCATGGCAGTCGGACCACCACAAGACCACTGCCACCGCCCGGAATTTGGATCCCACAGGGGCGGGGAAAGCAGTGATCAATGGTGGCGGTGCCAATGCCGACACCACTGTGCTGATCACAATCTGCATTTCTGTCGACCTTTTCATGGCAAGGACCCTGCCATGAAAAGGTCAGCAGAAAGGCAGGGAAGGGTCCTCAAACAGGGCCCCATGGCGATTTTGCCCATGGGGGTGTGTGCATGGGGGCACATGTTGTGCCCCTCTCTGCTTGCACTGTCATGCGCACACTCTGTGCTATGCACAATATGTGCATGTTACACAGTGCACCGACATGCAGGTGGTGGTGCCACGGCGGCAGCATGTGGTGCAGAAGGGCCAATGAGAGCAAAGCTATTCCATTGCATAGGAAACATATCCCCAAAAACTTCTGAGAAAGTCAAGCAACAGCCTGAAAAGTGAAAGCTGTACACAACCCAGTCAAGAGCAGAATAAAGACAGCAAGACCATAGAGAAAGCAGGCGAAGAGTCATAGAAATTTTGGCTAAGCAGGCAAGCAAGCTGTAGGAAAGTAGAATCTTTCTGTCATAGATACTCCCACTTTTTGCCTGGTGTCAGTGTGTTTTGACTGTAGTTCCTTGGGATCCTGTTAACCAGGACCCCAGTGAAAGTGCTCTCCCTTCTACATTTACTGGTAAGGACTATGTACACCCCACAATTGGCATACTGGGGTACCATTATAAGTCCCTAGTATATAGCATTGAGGTACCCAGGTCATTGGTACACCGCTACCTATATGAGCACATACAAACTGTGTTTGCAGAAGCTGCCATTGCAGTCTGCGTGATGGGGTGCATGCACCCTTCACTCCAGATACAAGGTTTCCCTTATATCCCAGTCACTGCACTTTAAACCTAAAAGTCATTCCTAAGGTAGGCTCTTCAGTCCAAGGGCAGGGTGCATGGTTCTAAAAGTGTGTGTACCCCTGCATGAGCAGAGGTGCCCCGACAAACCCTGTACTCCATTTTCTGGGCTTTGTAAGTCCGGGACAGCCATTACAAGGTATGTAGTGGACACTGGCAAGTTGAGATGTCGAACTTCATAATGGCCGCCCCAAACCTGGTCATGCAACTTCACCGATTCCAGTGTTAGTTGCATGATACCATGTACTGGGGGGCTCTTTAGAGGACCCCCCCAATACCTACCTGTGTAGCCTTACGGGGTCTGACTGCCAGCCCGCGCTGCTGCCAACCTCAGACAGTGTTCTGCCCCCCTGCTGATGAGCTTCACTCGGTCAGGGTAAGTTGAACAACGTGTAGGGTGGGGGCACATCTGAGCACCACCAGGCTGAATTGAAGGGCACATTTGGTGCCCTCCATGCATAAACCAGTTTTGCCCAGTTCAGGAGCCCTTGGCTCTCATTCTGGTGTGAAACTACACAAAGGACAGGGGAGTGACCACCCCTATCTAGCTCCTCCCTAGGGAGGTGCCCAGAGCTCCTCCAGGTGATTCTGCCATGTTGAAATTTGGCCCCTGGGAGCATCTGACTGGCTAGGACATCTGAGTAGCATCCGTGACCCCTTCTGATAGGTGGGTTACCAGAGAAGAGGTCCTGAGCCTTTGTAGGGTTACTTAAGGGCTCCTCTAAGGGAGGGTCCTTAGATTCGTCCCAACAACAACTTCTGGAACCGACTGCCTGTTGCTGAAGATTGTTCACAGACTCTTCTGCTGGTGGACACTGGAACTCTGCTGTTCTTCAAGGCAGGACCGATGACAAGACTGCTCCCGGTAGGATGAATCCTGCTGCATCTTCGTCCCTGTGCTTTTCTGAAGCTCTGCAAATCAGTGGCTGTGAATCCTTTGAGTCACCAAGGACTCAGCCTGCATCCAAGCGTGAAGGAATCTCCCTTAAAGTGAAGGAGTCACTTCCCTGCATCTGCAGACACCTCAACGACCGATTTGTTGATCCTGTTGTCCCATGGACATTGCCCGGCTTTCCAACACAGGTTGTGATTCGTTGGTTCTCTAGAGGCCTCACCAGTTTTCTCTGTAATCTCTCTCCAGCCAACGGGGCCGCCTCCTTGTGCACTGCATCTTTTTGTAGTTATCAGGGCTTGTTGGCTTTCTTCATTGAAGATCTTCAAGCTCCAAGCAGCCATCAAGAAGGTATACCAAGTTAGTGTCTAGTGTGTAGTATTAAATATAAAGTATTTTTCTACTCACCTGCTGTGGTCCTTTCTTGTGTGAAAAGCTTACTGACTGACTATAGTGGTACATGCAATTGCTTTAAACCCTCCTGGATATGCCTTAGCTGCTCGCCACAGCTACCCCTTGAGAGCTTTGGTCTTCAGGGACCTAAACACTATCACCAAGGGTTGCCTGGACTCAGTGCACAATGCCCCACCATAGGTGGACACTATATACTGAGACAGACTCCTACACAAGCTAAGAAAGAAAAGATCCATTGAATGGTGCATGGAACCATACCTCAAAAAGATGAGCAAGCAGGCCCAAACACCAGAGTTAGTGCAATAGAATGGTGAGCATCAAAAAGCAGTACTAGAGAGGAAGAAAAACACAGTGCAAGCAGGAAGACGCTACAAGCCCCAAAGAGTCGAAGAAAAGGCAGAGACCAACCATAGAGAGGGGCTAATGCTCAAAGACAATGAAGCCCATAGATGGAGGTCCATAATGACACCCCAGACGAAAGGATGGAAAAACCTGAGACCAGCCTTCCTATCGGATAACACACTTGACAGGCAGTACAATGACAGGGAAAGACAAAGCCCAGCTGAAAGCTTGGGACACGACATAAAGCTCACACCATCACCCCAATGTATCACTGTGCATAAAAACGAGCACAGAGAGCAAGTAACAACTTGCCAGAATAGCAAAGAGCAATGCAGGAATGCCCACATTCCTCAAGCGCAGGAACAACAAATTCATCAATGGATGAGAACCTCAGCCAGGAATAACATACCACACATGGACAGTGCACCATCTCCCATAGCAGGGACAGCAACACTTAAAGGGTAGCAGCCCAAGGCACACAAGGGTCCATGCTCCCCTTGGTACACACCAACAAACAGGCAGTTAGAATCTGAAAGAGGCCATAAGTGATCATAAATGATCATAAAACCCAGAATTACCAGTCTAGAATTTAGAATGTAGTGTAACGCAATGGAGAATGAATGCAACTACTGGAGGAGGAAGTCATGTGCCCATCCTACCCCACCCTTAAGTCCAGACAGCTTGTGGTTTCCTGCTGTTTGCATGAAGCAGTGGGCAAAGGATAACAATATACTTTCCTACATATTTGCTCAATTTAAGGAGCAACTATGTATACACTGAATCTCTAATGGGATTAAAATCTGTGAACAACAGATCTGCGCAATAACCTGGGAATAGAGGATATTTATGTACACACTGGTCATGGCAATTATAAAATCTGAACACAACTTTCAGACTGAAAGTCAAAGCCCTTTAAAAAGGAAATACAGTTGAAGCAAAGAGGAATACTAACCCACAAAAACTGCTGCAATCCTTAGAGACCCAACAACTCTACCATAGCAGAGGGTCCCCACCTACCTAAAGGCCACAACCACCAAAGATGAGTGGCTGTGCTGAGACCTGGTATGCTGATCTGCAGCCCCTGAGCCCAACCACGCCAAAGTAAACAGAGACCTGAATCTAGGTTGTGTTTTGGACTCAGCAAGATAGTCTTGCATGTTAGAGAGATTAATGATTGACTTTGAAAGCTCTTTTTGATCAAGATATGATAGAAACCCACCTCCAGGGTACTCAACAGAATAGTTTCTTGCACTGTCCATGTGTGTGCGTGTATGTGTGTGTGTGCGTGCGTGCGTGTGTGCGTGCGTGTGTGTGTATATATATATATATATTACGGAGTGGCAGTAGCCACCCTGTAGTTATAGTTAGAATTCCCAGGTATAGGAATTCCTTCGAATTTTAGCCGCTAATAACTTTGCCCCCGTGTGAAAATTGTCCACAAAACTTTCCAGGCCTATTGCTTTTTCTAGATTGGTGGAGGATGGATATAATTGTCGTATTCACAAAGCTTTTATGGAGTGTGACTTGTAAGTGACTTGTATGTTTTCCTTGTTGTTGGACATGGCCCTCCCTGCAGTTGTCACCCCAAACATTTTGCATTTTTCCCTCCACTTTTTGCTGAATTAGTTTTTGCTGGCTTCAGAACTCTGTGCACTTTACCACTGCTGACTAGTGCTAAAGTGCTTATGCTAACCCCCCTGAACGTGGTTAAATTGGTTTGTACCCAATTGGCATATTTAATATACTTATAAGTCCCTTGTAAAGTGATATATCATATACCCAGGGCCTGTAAATGAAATGCTACCAGTGGGCCTGCATCACTTATTGTGCCACGCACTTAAGTAGCACCTTAAAACATGTCCCAGGCCTGCAATTGCAGCCTGAATGCAGTTTTAAACTGCCATGACGGCTTGGTGTTAACACCCCATTCCCAAGTCTTAAACTCCCCTTTTATTACATAAGTCACCCCAAAGGTAGGCCCTAGGTAGCCCATATGGCAGAGTGCTGTATAATTAAAGGGTTGGACATGTACTTTTAAGTTTTACATGTCCTGGTGGTGAAAAACAACCTAAATTCATTTTTCAATACTATGAGACCTAACCCCGCCCTATAGGATAACATTGGGGATTCCTTATTGCATTCAATAAGCTATAATTTACAATTGGCAGCAGGTAGCTATGTCATGTTTGGTGTCTTTGAAATTGTGGTGAAAACCCCTATTTAATCGTAAAGTTGGGTTTTTGATTACAATTTTGAAAATGCAACTTTTAGAAAGTTGCAATTTTTCTGCCCTTAGCCCATTTGTGCCTTTCTTGGGTCACATGGCTGGGTGTAACTCAAAGCTATACTTTGTGAATTTCTGCCAGACAGTCACGCAATGGAGGAATTAGGTGTGTGTCTTAATGGGCCATCTGCTAGCAGGATGAGGGGGTGGAGCTGAGCACAACCCCACTTGCAACGGGATAGGGAGTTCTCTGCCCTCCCACAAAGGACCTATCACCTCCACAGTGTCACCGGAGCCAGCTTGGAGTCAGGGCAGGGGAGTCAGGAGATTCCATGCACTTCAAAGCCGTTGTCTAAAAGCTTCTCCCACCTTCCAGAAGGAGGGCATCAGGGTATTAAAAGGGGACCTCAGACGCAAACTCTTCAGTATACTTCTAGACGTGTGGACTCTGCCAAGAAGAAGGACTGCTGTGCTGCTGAAAGGACATCTGTTCTGCTGGACTGCTGCCCTGCTAGACTGCCGCCTTTCTGAACTGCTGGCTTTCTGTCCTCTTGCCTGGGAGAGGAGAACTGGACCTGCAACTTCATCTTGAACTCAGGGTTACCAGAGTGAATCCAAGGGCTAGTCTGCCGGCCCAGTGATCTGAGCCTCAGGGACATAAAAGGTTCCCCAACATCCTGCACTAGTACCGGGACCGAGCTGAAGTGAGGTCACAACCCCCAAGTCGTGTCCCTCAGGTCCAGGTCCCTTAGTGTGGCCTCAGAGAGCTGTATTGAAGTTTTTTTACTCTTTGCAACCGCGAATGGGCCTGTTTGTGCCAAGACCTTGACATCTGCGCCACCATTAAACGCAGAGCCCCAGCAGCCGCCTCTTCACTCTACAGCATCGACCTCTCACGGGGAACGTCAACGTGAAGCTCCAGCTACATCCATCTGCGATGCCTGGCCTGCTCTCTGCGCTACTCTGACAGCCTCCCCGACACTCTCCCTGCTCCTCGCGGCCCCTCCACCGCTGACAGGACTCTTGCTGCTGATCTGAGAAGGTGAACTTTCAACTGGACTAATCTGGTGACAGTAACCTTCCTGTGCTCCATCGCGGTCTGTCTCAACTTGTGACTTGAACCCGGTCCAGTGCAACAAGATATCCAAAGTTGGTACTTTGTGCTTTTTGGCACTATTTTCACTAAAATCTTTAAATATTCATAACTCCGGTTCTACAAATTGAATTTTTGTCATTTTGGTGACAAATAGTTTATTAATTAAGATGTACTTTATTTTTCGAAATTGGTGTGGGATTTTTCGTGTGCTGTGTTTTTGCTTTATTATTGTTTGTGTGTTGCATAAATATTTTACACATTGCCTCTAAGTTAAGCCTGACTGCAGTTTGTGCCAAGCTATCCAGGGTTAAGCACAGGTTAATTTAGCGACTTTATATGGTTCACCCTGCAAGGGATTGTGGCTGTTGCTTGACCGGGCTCACACCCCAATCAGCAACTCAATTTCTCACATTCGTCCTAGTCCTTACATAATTGAGTAGATACAGAACCCTTAGGCCATATAACCCATTACTAGAAAGAAAGCTGTTTCCATTTTATAACACAATGAAAAAATCTTTCTTTCCTCTCTATATTGCAGCCCTGGCCCCATTACCTATTAGTGAGTTATTTTTAATGTAATGTGGCTATCCAATCGAATACACTGGGTACGGAGGTGTGCAAGTTATAATAAGGTGAAGGAGTTGCTAAAATTATAAATTAAAGGTATAAGTACAAATTTATAAATGTAAATTTTTGTGTACTTTAATTTTTGTTTATAGATAAAGAATAAATGAAGTTATATTGATTTAAAGGTGGTAGATAAATTATAGATCTGAGGCATAAATATAAAGAATTTCTAATGCGTGTGGGTTTTAAGTTTGGTTTGCATAGAAAGAATAAATAAAGTTTTCCTAACTATAACAAAGGTTAACTTTGTTGTTTTCATATATCTATATCTTTCTCTCGCTCTCTCCCTCTTTCTATATATATATATATCGGGCAGAGGTGCGAGCAGGAATCGGGCACATATTCGAGGTCACAATTGTGCGTGTGTGTTTATATATGTATCATATATAAACACACGCACAATTGTGACCTCGCATATGTGCCCGATTCCTGCTCGCACCTCTGTCCAATTCTTGCCTATGATAGACTTCATTGACAACCAAACTCTAAAATCTGGTGTGAGATGCCTATAGAATTTTGCAGAACACCCTGTTGAGGTGCTTTGAGATTAAAGTACTTCCCTTTTCAATAAGACAAGCCATGGGCTGGACAGTCAGTTATTGTATCTGTTGTGTGACTCCTTGAGTTCTGAGACTTTAATCCCCCACTACATCCCAGAAAAGCCTTTGACTGCTCGCTCTCACTACCTTGAAAGTCAAGTGCAGATGGGGATACTTGGCCAAGTTTGCAAAGCCATTGTAGAACTGACTCTAGGACACAAGAGGCAAATTATCCCAACCACCATGATTGTGTCCTAATAGCACCTGTTTGCCCTGTGGCCCCCAAACGAGGAAAGACAATAGGTAAAGGGGCAGGGCTTCAATATAGAAAGGGAAGAAAGATTTTTCCACTGTGTTAAAAAATTGAACTGCTTTCTTTCCAGTAATGTATTATATGGTTATCTGTCTAAGGGTTAAGATCCAACTCAAGTATGTAAGGACTATGACTAGGAAAACAGATGTGTGGGTAATGTATTTTTCCTTGCATACTTAGAAGTCACATCCCAAAAAAACCTTGTTAATAAAACAAATTATATTTGGCATGAAGGCATCTGTGAAATGAGAAACGCTTTTGAACACACCTTTGAAATTAGCTTTTTTTTCTTCCCCTTGAACAGGTGGCATCAACAGCTCTTCTCGTTATTTCTATGTTTGCTATTTTCGACTCCAGAAATAAAGGGGCACCTCACGGATTGGAGCCGGTGGCTGTCGGTCTCCTCATTTTCCTTCTAGGCTGTTCCTTAGGGATGAACTCTGGCTGCGCCATGAACCCAGCCAGGGACCTTGGCCCAAGAATGTTCACTGCAGTGGCAGGATGGGGTCTTGAAGTTTTCACGTAAGTTCTGTCTAATGATATTTTGTCTGCTTATTAAAAATTCCAATAAGCTAACGTAAATATTAAGAGATAGTATGAACATAATACGTCAGAAAAGTAGAATAGAACCAAGCATGTGTTGGTCAGCAGAAGCACCTGTTGCCCTGGTAAGTGTCTGTTCATGCCAGTGCCTTTCTACATTTGACAGCGGCGGCTCCTCCGCTATGGCGGAGGAGCCTCACCCCCCTGCCAGCAGCCAATGAAATGAAAAATAAAACGATAATAAACCCGTGTTTATTATCATTTTGTTTTTCTCTGTAGAGTTGTGTCTAGGGGACGGAGTCATGGGGATGGCAGGCAGAGGGGGAGTGGTAGGTGCACTGTTGTCAGTGCACATGACGGTTTGGCCGTCTGTCTCAGGATGGCCAAACGGTCATGCGGACTGAAGCTGTCTCCAACCCGAGCTGCATTGCTGGGTTCGAGACAGCAGGCACAGGCTCCTAGTCTACCTGGGTGCGCAAATTCAGAGTGCTCTGGCCAATCCTGACGAGAGCAGCGTCAGGATTGGCCGCAGGGGATTCTGGGAGCCTGTGCCTGCAGTACACAGAGCCAGAGAGGAGCGTCGGAGGGGCAGGTAAGGTTTATTTTTTTTGGGATGTCCATGGTCCCCAGTCCCCTCATCCCCCCGCCCTGCCACTTTGCAAGGAAACCGGACACTACTGCATTTGAAGCCACTACCTTAAACAGAAAAGGGGCTTGAGAGGCAGAGGTAGTTGCACTACACCTGGTGGCAGAAATAGGCGATCACTGGTGTCAGCCATGGAAAATACAAGACAAGGCAAGGATGGGAAAGGGTAGAGAGTGGTCACCCTCAAAGGAAAATGAATGCGAACTTGGCATAAACGGTATGAGGAGAATGCACTAGTCATGATTTCTTATCAGAAAAATCTGCAGCAACTGACATTTTCTTGGTAGATAATTTACCATGCGTCTCATTCTGCAAGGTCTCACCTCTAAATTTTGGTAACATTAAAACTTTTTTCTGTGTCTGCCGTCTTAGGCAAACTAGCATCTGCGAGCCATAAATCATAAGAAAGCAAAGAGGGACTCTGAAATGTGAAAGTACCATTTATTGCAAGTGGCAGATGGGTACTGGCAAGTTAGGCCTTGAGACTCTTAGAAATTAGAACTGCAACTTAAGTCTGCAGGTGCAAATGTCCACTTGCGCGTGGGTACACATGCGTCATCAAGAATTCTTGTAATGTGCCAGTTGCACGGGTGCACATCAGCATGTGTGCAAAGAAGCAGGGGAATAGTTTGAAGGGGGTATCTGGGGATGTGACACTCCCCAAATAAATGCATTCTTGGCTTGGTAGTTGGGCCTGGGGGGCCTGAGTCAGGTCTGCTATCTCTGTGTTGGTTTTCCTCTCTGTGGACCAAGAATGAAAAACAAAAACCGTGACCTTTGATTTAACTGGCGACAGAGAGAGGCAGAGATACCCATTTGGTGGCTGAATTTCAAAATGTAAGAACAGCTAAACTGGAATCAATGCTGGGTTCCCTGTTTGTCCAAACTGTGTGATCCTAGGCAAACATTTAATTTCACAGAGCCTCCTACTTCTTTATTGTCACATGAGTGCACTTTTAAATACTTGAGTTCAGGATGTGAACTGCGCAACCACCTCTTTTATTTGATTTTATGGACTGTAATGTTGCTGCATCTATATTACGCCATGTTTAGGTTTTACATGACTACTGACTTTCTTCCTAGCTTACTAATGGCATTATCATTGGGGTAGGAGGGGGGAGCCATGAATGTTTCGAAAATCTTTCACTTTTAATAAATGTCTGTTTATGCAGTGATGTTATCTAATGTACTAAGGTGAAACATGTTAAAGAAAAACGCTTTTTTAATTTTGAAGATATTGTACCGTATTTTTACATTATGTTTGTTGCATGATGTACATGGCAAACTTTTTCATGGTTCGGGTCGTGCACAAACTCTTAGAGCCAACTCCGGACCCATGGCTCAGCTTTGGCTGGGCCCACTCTATTAATTTGCCTGCGCAAACTTGTCAATTTGAAGCTTGAGCTCAGTACATGGGGCTGCCAGTCACTTGATAAAATGATTTGTAAAAGGCAAGCACTAGAGACCTGTAGCGGTGGTGCTGGAACAATTTTCAGAGTGGGGGTGCTGCCATCAGCGTTAAATCAGTGAACTCAAAGGGAGAATGAAAAATCCAAGTGTCACACAAAGCAAATGAGCCATGCCTATTTGTGTTAAGGGTGTAATATGTAGCTGGTGGTGTATTTTGGAGCACGTTGTCGCAAAAGTATTACTGAAGCATGGTGTGACAGCACACCACCATTTACAGACGGCACATTCACCATTGAAAAGGCCATTACATTTGCAAAGACATGCAGTTTTACTGATAAAATTATATTATGCACGAACGATAATGTTGGAAATCAGTTTTCTGAGAATTTTTGTCATTTGTGAATCACCAAGTAAAGTGTCTTGATTTGTATTAATCCTATTAAAATCAATGGGCCCAATTATGAAGTCAGACGGACAGCCACTGACAGCCGGTTGGTGGCAGTCCATCCAACATCTGGTGCAACGGTCCGACCTCTGCATTACAATGTGTGGCGGTCAGAGGCAGCAGGCGGAGGAACCGACCGATGCTTCCGACGGGCTCAAGGAGCCAGTCCGACTGTCGGTCGGAACGTAATACCCTACAATGTGGTGGTGCCTGCTCAGGCACCGCAGTAGGTATTATGATGGCCCATTCTGACTGCCTATTCATGGCGGTCTGACTGCCATGAAAAGGCAGGCGGAATGGGACTGCGAGCCCCTAGCAGGGCACCCGTCCCCTGTCGGCCTCCGCTATGGGCCCAGGGAGGCACCTGATGGGCCTGGAGCCCCTGTCTGGGGATCACTTATTTTAAATGTGTTTTCACTGCACACACTCTTCTTCATCTGTGCTAAAAGAAGTCTCGATGACAGATTTGTCAAATTGGTATATGTGGGCAGGGTTGCATGCATACGCGTTGGAATTAGACATGTGGGGGGTGCTGCAGCACCCCTAAAATAACCATGCTGGAGGTGAATGAGCATTAAAGAAGCCTATACATGTTGTTTTCATCTTGTCATATTTGCAGTGTGCTCAGAAACAAAAGTCAAATGGCAGTCTAGTTTTCTGACAAATTGCTGCTTATTCTTATAACATGGAGACTGCTGTTTACCTTTCTTTCTTTACTGCAACTTGTGCAGAATTTGTACAATAAATTAGGGCACAACCTTGAAAGGATAGGCTGCAGGATGTTTTTCCAAGCACACAACCCATTTTAAATCCATATACATGAACTTTACAAATATTTCAAAATCAATAAACAAGAATGCACAAATTAAATGTCTTTTTCTAATTCTGTGATAGAAACTAAGATTTTAATAGGATCAAAAAATAAAGATACTTTTCTTGGTGATGCTCAAATAATAAATATCAACAGAAAGGTAATTTCCACGCATTATTTAAAAAAAAAAAACATATTTTTTATTAAACTTATGTCAGTTACAGTATACAGTGTTACATTAACGATCAGCTGAAGGCATAGATACATTCACTGTTACATCAGAATCCACATTTTGTTATGGTAATCAGGACGGATCTCCACTCTCCCTCCCCACTATTCTAGGGTGACCGTCCCCACCCTCCTCTAGCTCCCTATCTACCCTTCCTCCCTCGTCTCTTTCACAGATTCCTGTATGTCTCCCATAGGTTCCACACTTTCTCCCACTTTTTGGGGCAACCCCGGCTCTCATATATTGTTTTTTTTGCTGCACAGCACCAATCAAGATCTGCCTTCCATTGGTCTACTGTCGGGGGGAGGGTAGTCCCCCACGCTCTGGCTATGTTTCTCTATTTCCACGCATTATTGTCTGCGAGGTATGTACTTTTATCAGTCAAACTATATATCTCTGCACATTTACTTGTCATTTGAATGGAAAATGTGCTGTCAATAATTGACAGAGTGCTACCACTCCATACGCCAGTAATATATTTATGACAGAGTGATCCTAAATGCGACACCAGCTACATACTACACACTTCCCACTCTCCTGCTGAATGGGTGTGGCTCATTTGCGACACATGTTTTTTCAGTGATGTAACATTGATGACAGCACTCCCAATCCCAATTGTTCCAGCACCACTGCACTGCTTGTACATTATGAACGGCTTAACATATCATATATATAGCCTGGCTAACTTTCTTTCTTCTTTTCCTTCCAATATTTGGATTATGCTTCTGAAAAGGAAAAGGATCCTAGTAACAGGCCCAAATGCCATGTGTCAGAGCATTTTCAATGTGGTGAATGTGTTCAGCCATACTAAACAGAGGCTCTGTGGTTTGGAAGGTATGTGGAGAGTGGACTATGATAATCCTAATTCTCTCCCACATCCATTACTAAAATCCTTTTTGAAACTTACTTGCTCACAACAAAGCCAGGGACAGAAGTCTGGTAGGACGAAAGCAGGGTCCTCCAGCAAGCAGACAGTGGGAACACAAGAATTGTCTTGGCATACTGTCCTCTCCCCTTCAAGTGGTCCCCAAGTGTTAAGTGCGGCTCAGCAGTCTTGTCAAGTAAGATTTGACACTGAACCCCCACCCTGCATACTCTGTGGAGTTCAGAGGAGTCATCTCTGCCGATTCATATCAGCCTAGTTTTTGCTCCTAGGAGTCATTTCGCGCCTGGTTTACAGCCATTCAAGACTAATCACTGGCAGGGAGAAGCTGCAGAGCCATTGCAAATTAGATTCCAGAAACTTCGAACAGGGAAAAGTTAACTTTCTAAACCATACATTTCCTTACTATTCATTAAAAATCTAACCTGACCATTTTAATATCTATTAAAAATAGTTGGTTAGTTATTTTTCTAGCTGGTCCCATTCCCAAGATGCAGTATTAGTATTTTAATCTGTATTCTGGTTTTCTACATAGGAGAGCAAGATCTGCCACAATGAAAATAGTTGTTAGGGCCTTATCACTGTAACAACATAGTAATATTAAATCTCGACATCTTCCACTTTCAAATACCATGCACCCTAACTCAAGGGCTGCAAGACTCACATAGGGGTGACTTACTAAAATTTAAAAGGGAAGTTTTTACCTGTCAAAAAGGATTTACTTTGGCAGATCACAGTGCATGTTTAGCACTGTTACAGTCAGGCTATGATGTAGGGCCTGAAGTCATGTTGTTTGCACCGCCACTTTAGTGGATATGTGCTGCAGTCAACTAGTGGTATTGAACTCCCATGCCCAGGGTACATTTTGAACATTATACTGGAGACTTTTAGGTAAGTTAAATATACAAATTTCGATTATGCCAATGTGACCATGTTAAAAGGGGAGAACAAGCACTTTCTACTGATTAGCAGGGGCAAAATGAACAGCCTTCTATAGCCCGCAAAACAAAATAGAGTCCAGCAGAGGCTAAAAACCCAGCATGACTATGCAGAAAAGGCAGATTTCTACACAAGTTTTCTTCCATGATGAGTGAAGACCACTTCAAAATAGGCATTAGCAAAGCCCAGACAGTGGGAAGAAATATAACGCCCCAGAGAAGTTGTTGCTAAAATGCATTTCTATAAAGTGAAGGAAGCTATTCTACTGGCAGTCAGACTTAATGACTCAGGCCCTGATTTAGAGTTTGGCAGATAGGGTACTCCATCGCAACAGTGACAGAATACCTTTTTTCACCACACTGTCGGTCTGCATGCCTCATTTAGTGGAAGGCAGACAGAAAGTATTTTGATGATGGAGCCTACTCTAGCTCCATTGCTAACATACTTCTCTGATGGCTTGACAGAGTAATGGCCATCGGAGGCTAGCCAACCAACTGCCCCCCTATTTAGAGAAAGTAATCTTGTTGCTCTTTTTTTGCTGTCCGTTATCCCCAGGTAAAACCTGGAAACTCTCATGGTGTGGAGGCCATTGTGTTAGATTTTTCAGCAACAACTTCCCACTCTGGGAGTTTGTTTTTAACATTTTTTAAACTTTGTAAAAAGTTTGATGGAGGGCCATCTTTGATGGGCAAATGTTTAGAGAGGTCTGCGAGGCCAGCAGACATCTTTAACTTTGGTGGACAACCAAACATCCACCCAAAATCTAAAATCAGGGCCACAATTATTTTCCATGACCCATATGTGTTCCTTATATCAAGACATCACCACATTAACTCTGGCAAGGCACCAACTCTTCAGACCAATCACTGAGAAACTCAGGAAGGGCAACAACAAATGCCATAGGACTTACCCAAATAAGATAGCTTTTTACTTCCAGAATAAGACTTATCACTTCACTGACAGATACAAAGCAACCTGACTCTTGGACATTCAGTAGCAAAATCTAGAAAAGGAGTCTGATGTTCCTGTGTTGTGGAACCTCCAAGATGCTTTGCAGTTCGCACCATGAATGAAGCTGAGATCGCAGAGCTATCGCCAGGATAGACAGCAGTTTAAAAGTATTGGAGACCATCTGTGATGTTGGACATATCTTTATGCGATCTCTAATACAAATCAAGTCATACTATATATACAGTACCAAATTCGACACCCCAACCATTCCCAGATTTAATTAGGTGAACTATCTGCCTGTCTCACCAGAAGGGAATGAGTCAGGCAGTGGGAGAGGACGATGGGAGGACATGGCCTCGACAATGAGAGATCTGTCTACTGAAACTTACATTCTAGCAGACATACTGAATAGCTGTACCATTGAGACAGCAAACTACCAACCCCTTTCAGTTTCAGCAACTGTGGAGACCCTGGAGACGGGGAAATATAGCATCACCTATTATGCAACACATTGGGGCCTAAAGGTGGAGGGTGCCCTCGTGGGACTACCGTCACTATCCCACTCCCAATCACTTTTTCTTTTTGATAGCGTTAAATGATCTTTAAAGGTTTGTTAAGGTTTTTTTGTACATCGATTGGCAGAGAGCAGAAGACACGTTATAAATAGTGATCCGATAGACTTCAACTGTTGCAACAGAAATACGCCTGGCGACTCTAATATATGTGTTACAGCCCAATTATTACTGCATACATTGCCTATTATAAATGAGCAATGAGCTAACAATACAGCTTAGATACGCAGTATCTATGGAAAGGGCCCTGCAGCAGATTTGCCTCCGTAAACAGAAAGAGCAATGCATGGGACACCAATCCTACCCTTTAGTAGTCTCCTCCTCAGCTTGACCTAAATATAATGGGGTTGCATTATTTTTTCATTCCACACTCAGCTTCATGGCCATTTCTCACATATTACACAAGGAGTTAGGTATATCATAGTTATAGACACACTCCAGGGTAGGCAGCTCATGGTTGCCACACTATATGCCCATAACTCAAACCGAGACGCTGTCCTCATTTTGTTCTATAATAGGCTTGGCAACCTGGCTATAGGAGATATTATAGTCACTGCTGATTTCAGTTCAGAATGGGTCCCTACTATGGACAGATGTAGCAGCATCACCGGTCACTCAAGCTCCTTCTCTAAAAAAGTGAAACAGGCATTTTAACATCTATTGAGCTGCAAAGACCCTTGGAGGGAACAGCATATGGACTTTTTTTCACATAAACATAGGACATATTCTAAATTTTACTACACCCTATTAACAATACTCTAATGCCCACTATCCTTGATACTAAAATCCATCTGATAATAGTTTCAGATCATGCCAGATAGAACTATCAATGATGTGAGATTTGATCTAGCTTCAGGGGGACACTAGATTTTCCACCCAGTATTTCTTCAGGATCCAATATTAAGGTTGGAACTTAAATAGCTACAACCAAGGCGGAACTCTCTTCAGACTTAAATCACACAAGTAAGATCAGGGCAATAAGATTGGCTCACATTGTGTGATAAGTCAGACACAAGCTAGAGCAGTATTACACTGAAAGTATATTACTCTTGAGGAGGCAAGATGGCGACCGACTGATATCGCCGTGAAGATGCTCCGCTGAGCCTCCCCTATTGCGGCGCTTTGAAGGCTCTCTAATCACCTCTTCGATAGCGGGGAAATGAGAATGATTTAAACCCCCATCAAGGAAAGTGCTTTTAAAGAAAAGGGAAGGGAAGGAATGCGGACGCGGCAGAAAATACAAGACTCACCCTGGCTGCTCGCCATTGCGTTTCGCCTTCATCGTGAGGACGCCGAGGTAGCTCTGGGTTCATGGATGAAACCCGGCCTGCGTGAGATTTCTCTGGTTCTACAGTGGAGGACTGTGCGGAGCAAGGCGCGATCTCTAAACAGACCGGAGAAATCCCCTGCAGCGGCAGTGGCAACATTGTGGCACTGTAATCCGTGCAAGATTAGAATCGGAGTGTGGAGCAGGCTCGGTCTTGAGACTTCGTGCTGCACTAAAGGCAACTCCTGCAAGCTCACCAAAGTAAGGATGACTGGTAAGAGGGCGAGGGCAGGGAAGATTCTTCCTGTCCCCTCTGAATCCAAAGCTGCGTTGGCACTTACACGGCAAAAAAGAGCGGATGCCTTGAGCGCGAAAGGCAGAGGTGGTGGTGAGAAAGGCGACGGTATAAAAAAGACCTTGCAAGAAAAAGACTCGACAATGTTAGTCGCCGGGCAGAAGGCACCACTCGTACACCCAAGGATGCCGATGGCTCACAACCTTTAATCACTAGTCGCTTTGCAACAACTAGCGAGAAAGGGAAAGAGAGCAGTTCGCTAGACGCAGATAGCTTGGGTACAGGAGGGCTGAAATGCGCGGCAGGACAGCTGGTAGATACTTTTTCAATGGATGATACTGGTAAAGCCCTCGCCTTTTTCCGGTATCCATGCCAGCAGAAGTCAGTCTGGAGGGTAATTCAATCAGCATGCACAATAGCCCCTGTATTTTGGCTAGCAACTCAACTAGCAATTCAACTGCTCCCAACAACATCGTAGCCACAGCTAACTCTCTTCCACTAGCGCCTCTTGGAGATCGTGTACTTATAGATTGGAATATAAAGACACCTGACAATCAGGATAAGTTTTATTCCCTGACAGAGGAATCTGAAATGTCAGATATCAGTATCTCGGTGTCTAGTGGGGAGGAAGGAAAGAAATGGTACAGTAGTCCTAATTCTGATGCTCAGAGAGGTAAACCCGGCACCAAAAAACTACTGAAAAAAAAAAGAAGCAGAGATCGGGCGCAAAGAAAGGATTACCCTTATGACAATGATAATACAGATGTAAAAGAGCTGACATGGGATTACAATAACACCCCTCTCACCTTAGTTCCAGGATCCTCCACCGTTTCTGTGCTTAATCAAACAAGCATTGGCAGTGGCTAAGGCGACGATCTTCAAGATGCAAGAACCGAACCCGCCCTGATAGATGTTTTACGGTCCATTAAAAGTTTCCAGGAGGAAGTCAAGACAGACAGTCGTAGATCCCGTATGGCGGCTAAAAAACTGCAAGGGGCAGTTAGAAAGGTTGGCAAAACTTGTGCCGATATTGCGGATTGAATGGCCATGGTGGAAGAAAGGACGGAACAACTGGGAAAAGATGTTGTCTTACTTCAGACTCAGCATGATGAACAAGAGGGGTTAGTAAAAGATATGATGTGGAAAATGGAGGAGCAAGAAAATCGACAGAGACGTAACAACCTCCGCTTTTTAGGAATTCCGGAAGGGGTCGAAAAAGACGACCCCAGGAAATTTATGATCACTTTATTGAAAGGGGCTTTTCCTGAACTGCAAGCATGGGATTTGGACAGGGAAATTCAAAGAGCCCACAGATTTCCCCTGTTTCCTGGCAAACATGCAGCCGCATCACAACTCCCTCGTGCCATGCTTCTATTTTTTGGAAACTTTTTACTTCGGCAAAGCCTTTTTGATTTGGCCAGACCCACCAAGAAACGAACCTTTGATGGAATTACTTTTTTCACCAGACCCGATTTTGCTCACGCTCCGGTGGAGCGTAGGTGGAGGCTCCGGCAGCTCTTTGAACCATTTCAGAAGTTGGGGGCCGAGGTATACCTACAGAACTTGGCCCGGCTGAAAATAATTCACAAAGGGACTACTCGCAGTTTTGTTTCGGAAATACAGGCGCAAAAATACCTAGAGGAACTCTCGGGGCACAAAAAATGTGGTTAATCATCTTAAGCACATTTGGGACAAGGCGCTAAGTATGGCTAGACAATGTCCGATAAGGTTCGCTAATGTTTGTGCAGTATGGTGAAAAGGAAGGCAAGGGGGAGGCAGGTTATAAGACTTAGCAGCCCTTTCAATTGCCGAACCTGCCTGGTTGCTGATCATGACATAGTTTAGGTATTTTTTCACACTTTATATTAAGCATGGTATTAATCCTGCGGTTGAGGGTTTTTTTTTTTTTTGCTTTGGGGGTAACTGCTACTGGAGCTTTCTTTTCCAGTTTTGTTGGTTATGCTTGATAGGGAGGCTTAGCGGGATCACGGGGCTCTATACATTGGATGTCAAATCCCTGGCTCGGCCAGGTAACCTCCAGAGGTGGTGGAGGGTGGGGGGCCGGGTGGGAGAGGGGGGGAGGTCAGACAGGTCGCACCAAAAGGCAATTGTAAAAAGAAAACTATAAAAATGAGTCAAACCAATCTAGTTTGCTACCCGAGTTTGATCTCTGGCAAAAAGGAGAAAAAAGTAAATGAAGGTGGTGATACATACGGATTCTGCAGCGGAAAAAGATGGGACTGCTAAGAGTATTATCAATGAACATCTGTGGCCTAAACAATCTTAGGAAAAGACAGGCGGTGGCAGTAGGACTTCAAACCTGGGGCACAAATATTGTTTGTTTGCAAGAAACGCATATTGAGGGGTCACAAGCACATATTCTAAAATCATTAGGATATAGGTTGATTTGTGCCACGTCACAAGGGGCTAGGGTAAGAGGGGTTGCTATTTTAGCTAGGGGGAGCGGGCTTGTCTTTAGTCGCTCCAAAACAGATAAATGTGGACGCTGGGCAATCACAGAGTGTCAATTCGGGAGTCAGCAAAAGATGACTTTATGCGCCATCTATGGTAGCAACACCGACAAGGCATCTGTTTTTGATGAGATCTCAAATGAATTAATGCACTGGCCATTACCCTTAATGATATGCGGGGATTTCAACATCAATCTTCCAAGTAATTGGTCTTTAAAGGAGGGGTGGCACTATACCGGCCGTAAACCCAAAGTCTTTAAAGCACTAAGACAAATGTGTTGCATACAGGGGCTAGTAGATGGCTGGCAGACTCTAAAATCTGATGATCCTGGGTTTACATATTTTTCCAACCCACATTTCACCCATGCAAGATTGGATTATATTCTAATGTCTAATGCTATTAAAACTAAGTGCCAAATTATGAAACTTCCCCGGATCCTCTCCGATCATAATCCTCTTATTTGTTCTATGGAAATAGATAATAGAAGTGACACTCCTAGCTCATGGACGTTCAAGAAAGCCCTGCTCTTAGATGAGAACTATTGTAGCCACATTCGAGAATGGATTCCCAAATTTTTATCCGATAATGAAGCGAGTTCTTCAATCGAAATTGTCTGGGATACCCTAAAAGCAGGGATCCGAGGGGAGACCCTGCAATATTCTTTAAAAGCTAATAAAGCAGCTAGGGAAACTATGCAGGGGCTACAAGATAATTTGAAAAAAGCAGAGGAAGATCTAATAAATATTACAATGGGAAATGCCCCAGCAGGGCAGGAAGATGTAGAGAAAGTCCAGAACCAGGTGGCAATCGCTAAAGCTTTAATTATGAATATTTTTATGGAAAAAGTAATTAAAAAAGCATTCTCACAGAAGGAAACGATATATGAAATGAACGAGCAAATCGGACACCAATTAGCCGTTCGTATGAGACAACAGGCTTCATCAAATCTGATCCGCGAAATCCAGGATCCTCTGGGCGTTCGAGTAGTAGACCCCAAACTCATAAGAGAAGCTTTTGGCGGTTTTATCAAGATTTATATACTGAGCTAGGGGTGGGGATCAGACAAGTATTGAGGACTATCTAGATCAGGTTACTAAGGAGAAATTTAAAGAAGAGGATGCAAATCTCTTAGAGGAGATACCCACAGAGGGAGAAATCATTGGTGTAATTAAAGCTTTGCCAAAAGGGAAAGCTACAGGGTTAGATTGTATCCCGTCATAATTCTATGCCTCTTTCCTAGATCAAATTGAAAATATTTTTATAAAGCTTGTTATACATATCTTTAAAGGAGGCCAACCCCCGAAATCTTGGTCTTGGGCAAAAATAGTTATCTTCCCTAAAAAGAACAAACCGCCGGAACTGATGGGCTCATATCGTCCCATTACCCTCATTAACTCAGACTCCAAAATTTATTCAAAAGTTTTGGCTAATAGAATCGCTTCCATTATCCACAAAGTGATTGCTCCGAGCCAACATGGCTTCGTTCCAGGCAGGTCCACTACCAACCACATTCAGCGAGTAATTACTTTATTTGATGGTATGGATGTTACAGGAGACCCTATGGCGCTGATTCTGCTTGATGCGGAGAAAGCTTTCGATAGGGTCTCCTGGCACTTCCTCTGGACTGTAATGTCCAGAATGGGTATCAAGGGAGGCTATATACAGGCAGTTCAAAAATTATACGAGAATCCAAGGGCCGTAGTACTGGTAAATAATATATTAACTGAAGAGCTGATTATATCACGTGGAACACGGCAGGGCTGTCCTTGCTCGCCATTACTTTTTGCAATCTATATAGACCCATTTATCCGGCGATTGGAAAAAGAGGAAGAAATTAAACCTATAATATCAAAGGGGTTTGTCACCAAATCACTAGCCTATGCGGATGATATCGCTATCGTGACATCCGACCCAAATACGGCTATGACAGCTATCGAAAGGGAGGCTAAACAGTTTGGTCATGTGTCTGGCTATGCAATTAATCAGGGTAAAACTCAGATTGTTTTAAATAGGAAAAGTGATTGGAGGGATCCTCGAGTTGTGGAACAGGCGATGTACTTAGGAGTCCGCATCACAGCTGATTTAGAAAATCTGGTTGAGATAAATCTGAAGCCAATAACTGAGGTAATGCGGAAAGATCTTCAACGTCTGGATAATTTACATCTCTCTATTATTGGAAGAGTGAACGCAATTAAAATGGTATTCTTTCCTAAAATTTTGTATATGTTTAGGGCAATTTGTTTAGAATTCTCTTCATCCTGGTTTAAATCAATAGAACGGATGTTCTCTAGCTTTGTCTGGGCATATTCACAACCCCGGCGGGCTTACAAGTTCCTCATTCTCCAAAAGGAGCGAGGTGGACTAGCTCTCCCAAACTTGAAGGCATATTATTGGGCTACCGTATTATTGTATAGTGAGGAGTTACTTCAGAATAATCAGGCAGGTATGGAGGGAGTAGTTTATGCACCATCTATTTTCCAATTACTACTCGGCCGGGAGAGCAGAGGATATTGGTGGAGACATTTACACGATAGTTACCATAAAAAGGTTAAATTTAAAACACTATTTAGTGGATTTAAGGTATGGAAGACTATTAGGAAAATGCTTGGTATAGGGAGATTGTCTTTCTATACGCCCTTAAAAAATAACCCAGAATTACCCGAAATTTTTAATGATAGCTCTATACACAAGTGGTACGATGTAGGCATTGTACAGATAGGTTGCCTCTTTTCCGCTATTGGGATTCGGTCTTTCGAAGAATTAAAAACCAACTTCGGACTAGACTGGCGAGACTTTTTTAAGTACTTACAAGTTAGAGATTTTTTATCACGGAAGGTAGGGGGAAGGGGGATGGACAAAATTGATCTAGTAGAAATACTTCTATCCGGCACCAAAAATACGATTGGGGGTATGTACTCACGCATCAACGCTATGTTCCCAGATGATATGGAGAAAATTGCGCAAAAATGGTTAGAGAAAGCAGCAATAACAAATGTGGAGTTTAATTATGCTTATGAAATGTCACAAACAATTTTAATGTCAACTAAACTCCAAGCCCAATTTATTAAAACCTGTTTCTTTTATATTATACACCGGACAAAATAGCTAAGTGGGGAACCGGTAAGAGCACATGTTGTCCTAGATGTATGCTTGTTAAGGCTGATTGTGTACACATCTTTTCTACTTGTGAAGAGTTAACATCTGTTAAACAAGAGATAGGGAAATTTCTATCCACAGTGATGAATTGCACGATAGAGTTATCTAGCGGTGTTATTTTATTAGGGGCAACAGATCCCGGAAATGCCCGAAATGGGCATGAACTTGTTTTTATCGCAATGGCCGTTTTTAGACTGTGTATAGCCTCAGCATGGTTGGATGCTAACGCCCCGACATTTCAACAATGGTTAGCTAGATTTCTCGCCATTTCAAATATCGAAATTGCTATCTATAAACGTAAGGGCAATAGGCGACGGAAAAGAGGTTTAAAAATCTGGACTCCTGTAAAAGAATGGTGTCAATCGCAAGATTGTACAGAGTGAATTGGCTTTCTTAGGCTTAAGCTGCAAATGGATTTGGGCGCACCAATGTATGTATTAATTTTGTCTTTTGATAAATGTAATTCATTTTATATTGTATGTATGCTTGTCTGACCTGGTGGGTGGGGGGAGGGTAAAAATGTGTGGCTTAAAAAACTGAATAATAAAGATATTTAAAAAAAAAAAAAGAAAGTATATTACTCTTTATTAAACAGATAGATGAAACTAAAATGGATAACTTTTATACTGATTAATATTCTATGGAATTCCTGAATGAAAAGCAGTTGCAGTCAGTCAATCTCACATAACTGATGAATGAGCAAGGTGAAGACCCAGAAACCCGTTTTCAGAGCATAAGGTGAAGGTACCTATTAAATCCCTCAAACTCCACAAAGCTCAAGGGCCCAACAGCTTTACAGTGCATTTTTACAGAGCTTTCTCTAGCACTCTAACCCCTAATTTAACTAGTCTCTTTTCTTCAGTCAGGCTATAGAGGTCAATTACCCCAATGATGCTGGAAGCCCACATCTCAATTATTTAAAGGCAAGTAAACAATGCCTCACAATGTGCCTCATACTGGCCAAACTCTTTTGACTCAAGATGTCAAATTATATATATTAAAATCTTGGCAACTTGACTGGTGTCGCTGCTGCCACTATTAATTCATCCAGATCGATTTGGACTCCACATGGGCACGCATGTACATAATACCATTAGGTGAATAATACTCCTGATCGAAAAAAGCAAAAGGAAAGCCATCCCAGGACTGTTGGCTGAGGCTGAAAAGGCCTTTGTCCGGGTGGATTGGCAGTTCCTGGTCTCCACTATACAACGATTTGTCTTTGGTCCGACCTACATTAAAATGGTCATTTCAGGCTACCAGTTCCCCATCTTGCTGGTTAATATTAAAGGGAAATATTCCTTTCCTATTTCGCTGGTGCATGTCACCCGTCAGAGTTTTCCACTCTCCTCTTCACGTTTTGTACTCAGCAGAGAGCCATTGGTTGCCAGAATAAGAGCAGAGGAGTAGATAATGCTCATCTCTTTCACTCACGGAGAAATAAAATTACACTCTTTGCGGATGAAATCCTTTTGTCAACAGCGGTATTCAGACAAAATATCAAGTTAAAAATATCGACATACCAGAATATTGAGTCTAAAATATTGTGATATGGAAATGTCGACAGCAAGAATACCGATGTCAAGAATATCAATTTTAAGATAAGTAATATCGATTTTTAAAATATCAAAGTCATTAATATCGTTTGAAAAAATATAGGCCCTCATTTGGATGTCGGTCGGAAAGCCTCCGACCGAAGGATGGAGGCTTTCCGAAAGACAGCTAAGGTTTAAACTCCAACCACCCTGTTACAAAGATGGCAATCGGAGTTTAAACCAGCTGGTCAAACTGACTGGCTTCCGAGGGGTTGAAGGAGCCTGTCGGCCAGTCGGAAGCAAGACATAATCCCGAACGGACAGCGTTTCCGCCGTCGGGATTATGATGTCGGTTTCCAACAGGCCTTCCATGCCTTCCATGTCGGGCTTTCCAACATGGAAAGCCTTTCGGGAAGTTGTTTTGGGGGCCCCTAGCAGGGCCCCCTTCTCTCAGCGGCCTATGGTTGTTGGCCTGGAGGGGGCACATATGGTGCCCCACTGAAAATCCCTGCAGCATATGGCAGACTCCCATTTCTCTATGGGAGCTTGTGTTGCGGGCGGTTTCTGCCCACACCACAAGCTTCCATAGAGAAATGGGAGTTTGCGACCACACAATGTGCGGTTGCATTGTAATACGGTGTCCAGAACCGCCGACCTACGGTTCCCACACCAAGACGGTGTCGGTCGGAGGCAAATATTGATTTTAATTATTGTTATGTATCTTCGTATATATTTTAAATGTATATGATATAATTATTGTTTATATTCTTTTAATATATTTGTTAAATTTTTTATAGTTATTAAATGCAATTTAATTTAATTTTGTGTTTTTTAGTTCCGTAGCAGGCTGTGGGTTTATAGGGGTATAGGTTGGGAAGTAATTTAATTATAATAAATGTATGATTAATTTATTTAATATTATTTATTTAATTGATGTTTAATTATGTAAAAAAAAATTAAAGCAAATTTTATGTGCGGGTTTGAACTTTACAAATATTTCAAAATCAATAAACAAGAATGCACAAATTAAATGTCGTTTTCTAATTCTGTGATAGAAACAAAGATTTTAATGGGATCGAAAAAATGAAGGTACTTTTCTTGGTGATGCTCAAACAATAAATATCATCAGAAATGTAATTTTCACAAATTATTGTTTGCGAGTTATATACTTTTATCAGTCAAACTATATATCTCTGCACATTTACTAGTCATTTGAATGGAAAATGTGCTGTCACTAATTGACAGAGTGCTTCCACTCCATGTGCTAGTAATATATTTACGACAGAGTGATACTAAATGCAACACCAGCTACATTCTACAAACTTACCACTCTCCTGCTGAATGGGTGTGGCTCATTTGCGACACATGTTTTTTCAGAATACCTATGAGTGCAGTGATGTAACATTGATGGCAGCACTCCCACTCTGAAAAGTGTTCCAGCAGCACTACACTGCTTGTACATTATGAACGGCTTAACATATCATATATAGCCTGGCTAACTTCTGAAAAGGAAAAGGATATTGGTGACAGGACAATTTTGCATAACACAATGTGAAGATGGCACAGACCTTGGAGCCCTATACGTTTGGTGCCAGAGAAGGATGTCTTCTGTTTAGAAAGGGGAACTGTTCCCCACTAGTGACCAAGGGTGTGCACAGAAGTGCCCTTGCATGGGCAATTCACCCTTGGCAGATAGGGCACTGCAGCATTCACTGCAGTGGGACACGAAGTTCAGGCACCTGTGTGCTGATGAATGCAAAAAGAACAGTTGATGGACAGAATGCAGAACAATGTCATACATTAAACCCAGTACAGAGATCTGGGCCTAAATCCATCGTTTTTTTGCTCACCATGCCATTCCAGTTTGGACCCAGCCATATGCAAATCAGTCTTGACCCTGTGCCCAATGGGAACAGTCCAGCCCGAACTGCTAGGCCAGGTCCTCCCTGAACTGGAAACAAGCATCCTAGGACCGGTTTCGGGCTTTCAGCCCTCATCAGCCAGGATAGCTTGACTCCAGTGGCATGGAGAGCACGGGACCCACGTCTGGGCATACCCGTCCCACTCGGGGTGACAAATGCAAAAAGAACAGTTGATGGACAGAATGCAGAACAATGTCATACATTAAACCCAGTACAGAGATCTGGGCCTAAATCCATCGTTTTTTTGCTCACCATGCCATTCCAGTTTAGACCCAGCCATATGCAAATCAGTCTTGACCCTGTGCCCAATGGGAACAGTCCAGCCCGAACTGCCAGGCCAGGTCCTCCCTGAACTGGAAACAAGCATCCTAGGACCGGTTTCGGGCTTTCAGCCCTCATCAGCCAGGATAGCTTGACTCCAGTGGCATGGAGAGCACGGGTCCCACATCTGGGCAAACCCGTCCCACTCGGGGTGACAAATGCAAAAAGAACAGTTGATGGACAGAATGCAGAACAATGTCATACATTAAACCCAGTACAGAGATCTGGGCCTAAATCCATCGTTTTTTTGCTCACCATGACATTCCAGTTTGGACCCAGCCATATGCAAATCAGTCTTGACCCTGTGCCCAATGGGAACAGTCCAGCCCGAACTGCCAGGCCAGGTCCTCCCTGAACTGGAAACAAGCATCCTAGGACCGGTTTCGGGCTTTCAGCCCTCATCAGCCAGGATAGCTTGACTCCAGTGGCATGGAGTGCACAGGACCCACGTCTGGGCAATGCTCTTGGGTAAAATCCAATGCTGCTGAAAAAGCACACTTAGTAAAAGGTGACAAATCTCTTCACCCCTCCTTCCTCAGTCAAAGAAGCCACTGTACCAGTACACCCACAACAAAAAGACTCTGCACCAGCTGATATGACATTAACTATAAAAAACCTTCTGTCCAGCCTCCTTACTTTCAAATGTGAACTTAGGGATGAAATAAAAACTGATGTTTTAAAAAGCCTGCAAAACTTACAAATTGTCTTACGCTCCAAAATTGATACCTTCTGAGCTGATTCAATTGGCACCAGGCTCCTAGAGGTGAAATCTAAAGCTGAAAACTGGATGATGAGACGGCCACCATGAAACCAAAATTATTCTCATTAAAAACCCAAATGGAATTGGCAAACCTAAAGTGTGAGGGCCTGGACAACAAAGCCAGGCATGTGTTACAAGTATGATGGAAGAAACTGAATGAGCGCAACAAGAATAATTTCTTGTTGACTTGTTAATATAAGAAAATTGATTATTATTTGGGAGGGCAACTTCCCACTTACAGGGAATAATTAAAACCCTTGTCAGGGTGAATACTCCAAGTCACTAAATTAACCTAAGCTGAGCCCCCTGGTGCTACGGCACAGAACAGACAGACTTAACTTACGGCAATGTGTAAAGTATTTATGCAGTACCAAAACAGTATTAAACTCAAAATGAAAAACAATAAAAATCCTAAACCAAAATAAAACATAAAGTAAATGTTAATAAACCAAATGACACAAAAATGGCATACATCCAATAAGCTGAAAAGGAGATATGAATTTTTCAAGTTTTAAGTAGAAATAGCACCAAAAAAGCACAAAGCGGCAATGATAGTGGTAGACCAGGACATAGGTGCAATTTGTGGCTGATTGTGATAGAGGCCCGTTTGGATACACCAACCGTGTTCATCCTGGTCAAAGATTTTACCTTCCAACTTACAAATTTTAACTCACACTCCATCACAGGATTACACTTCTAAGGCTCCCAGGACCTCAGGAGCGGCACTTAGTGACCCACAGGGTGTCAGGCAGAAGCCAACAGCACTGTCTAGTCCAGGTCCAGTTGTCACTGCTCAACTGGGTTCTTCCAGGAAAAGGCCTCTTGCAGTTTGTTGTCTCCCTTTAGCCACACAAGAGGTTAGCCAACTGGCCTTGATCACAATCAGCCACAAATTGCACCTATGTCCTGGTCTACCACTATCATTGACTATCATTGCCGCTTTGTGCTTTTTTGGTGCTATTTCTTTGTCTTGAGTATAAGAGGGAACAGATCCAGTCCTTCAGGACTCTTCTAAGTTCACAGACACTTCTCTGCTTATCTTCTGCAGGTCCAGAAAGCTCTGAAGTGGTTTCCTGAAGGAGCCACATTTATGCCTGGAACCAGCTAAGGGCGTGGGGTGACTCCTGGGAGGTTTGGAGGGTATGTGGAGAGTGGACTATGGTAATCCTAATTCTCTCCCATATCTATTACAAAATCCCTTTTGAAATGTATTTGCCCACAACAAAGCCAGAGACAGAAGTCTGGTAGGACGAAAGCAGGGTCCTATTGTCCTCTCCCTTTCAAGCGGACCCCAAGTGTTAAGTGTGGCTCAGCAGTCTTGTCAAGTAAGATTTGACACTGTACCCCCACCGTGCATACTCTGTGGAGTTCGGAGGAGTCATCTCTACTGATTCATATCAGCCTAGTTTTTGCTCCTAGGAGGCATTTCACACCTGTTTTACACTCATTCAATACTAATCACTGGCTGGGGGAAGCTGCAAAGCCAATGAAAATTAGATTCCAGAAACTTCGAACAGGGAAAAGTTAACTTTCTAAAACATACATTTCCTTACTATTTATTAAAAATCCAACCTGACCATTAAATTACATTTTTAATATCTTTTAAAAATAGTTGTTTAGTTATTTTTCTAGCTGGTCCCATTCTCAAGATACAGTATTAGTATTTTAATCTGTATTCTGGTTTTCTACATAGGAGAGCTAGATCTGCCACATTGAAAATAGTTGTTAGGGCCTTATCACTGTAGCAACATGGTAATATTAAATCTCCACGTGTTCCACTTTCAAATACCATGCACCCTACCTCCAGGGCTGCAAGACTCACATAGGGGACTTGCTAATATTTAAAGGGGAAGTGTTTACCTTTCAAAAGGGATTTACTTTGACAGATCACAGTGCATGTTTTGCACTGTTACAGTCAGGCTATGATGTAGGGCCTGACGTCATGTTGTTTGCACCACCACTTTAGTGGATATGTGCTGCAGTCAACTAGTGGCATTTAACTCCCATGCCCAGGGTACATTTTGAACATTATACTGGAGACTTTTAGGTAAGTTAAATATACAAATTAGGATTATGCTAATGTGACCATGTTAAAAGGGGAGACCAATCACTTCCTACTGATCAGCAGGGGCAAAATGCACATACTTCTACAGCCAGCAAAGGCTAAAAAATCGGAGGGACCATGCAGAAAAGGCAGATTTCTACACAAGTTTTCTTCCATAATGAGTGAAGACCACTTTGAAATAGGCATTAGCAAAGCCCAGACAGGAAGAAATAAAACGCCCCAGAGAAGTTGTTGCTAAAATGCATTTCTATAAAGTGAAGTAAGCTATTCTGCTGGCAGTCAGACATAAGGACTCAGGACCTGATTTAGAGTTTGGCAGATAGGGTACTTCATCGCAACAGTGACAGAATACCTTTTTCACCACACTGTTGGTCTGCATGCCTCATTTAGTGGAAGGCAGACTGAAAGTATTTTGATGATGGAGCCTACTCTAGCTCCATCGCTAACATACTTCTCCGATGGCTTGACAGAGTAATGGCCACCGGAGGTTTGCCAACCAACTCCCCCCCCCCCTATTTAGAGAAAGTAATCTTGTGGCTTTTTTTTTTGCTGTCCGTTATCCCCAGGTAAAACCTGGAAACTCGCATGGTGTGGAGGCCATTGTTTTAGATTTTTCAGCAATAACTTCCCACTCTGGGAGTTTGTTTTTAACATTTTTAAACTTTGTAAAAAGTTTGATGGAGGGCCATCTTTGATGGGCGAATATTTAGAGAGGTCTACGGGGCCAGCAGACATCTCTAACTTTGGTGGACATACAAACATCCACCCAAAGTCTAAATCAGGGCCGCAATTATTTTCCATGACCCATATGTGCTCCTTATATCAAGACATCGCCCCATTAACTCTAGCAAAGCACCAACTCTTCAGACCAATCACTGGGAAACTCAGGAAGGGCAACAATAAATGCCAATGGATTTGCCCATATAAGATAGCTTTTGACTTCCAGAATAAGACTTATTACTTCACTGACAGATACAAAGCAACCTGACTCTTGGACATTCAGTTGCAAAATCTAGAAAAGGAGTCACGTTCCTGTGTTGTGGAACCTCCAAGATGCTTTGCAGTTTGCACCATGAATGAAGCTGAAATCGCAGAGCTGTCGCCAGGTTCGACAGCAGTTTTAAAGTATTGGAGGCAATCTGTGATGTTGGACATATCTTTATGCGATCTCAAATACAAATCAAGTCATACTATATATTCAATACCAAATTCGACACCCCAACCATTCCCAGATTTGAATAGGTGAACATCTGCCTGAATCACCAGAAGGGAATGAGTCAGTCAGTGGGAGAGGAAGATGGGAGGAATTGGCCTTGACAATGAGAGATCTGTCTACTGAAACTTACATTCTAACAAACATACTAAATTGCTGCACCATTGAGACAGCAAACTACCAACCCCTTTCAGTTTCTGCAATTGTGGAGACCCTGGAGTCTGGGAAATATAGCATCACCTATTATGCAACACATTGGGGCCTAAAGGTGGAGGGTGCCCTCGTGGGACTACCGGCACTATCCCACTCCCAACCACTTTTTCTTTTTGATAGCGTTAAATGATCTTTAAAGGTTTGTTAAGGTTTTTGTTATACATCGATTGGCCGAGAGCAGAAGACATGTTATAATAGTGATCCGATAGACTTCAACTGTTGCAACAGACATACGCCTGGCGACACTAAGATATGTGTTACAGACCAATTATTACTGCATACTTTGCCCATCATAAATGAGCAATGAGCTTAAACTGATATCTTTAAGCGGTAAGGGTATCAATTCACCTAACAATACAGCTTAGATACTCAGGGGCCGATTCCGATCTCGGCCGGTAGGGCTCCGAATCGGATTCGGCTTAACCGGATCCGATTCGGAGCCCTATTTCCCGACCGATTCGTACGCGCGTCCGGGCGAGCGAGTACGATGCGAATTCGCTGACCGACTCGTCCGGGCGTCCCGACCGCTCCGACCGACTCGTTCCCGGGTCGAACCGCACCGACCGACTCGCTCGGACTCGACTCGCACCGCGCAATGGAGACGTTCCCCGGCCGGGTGAGTACGATGCGCGCCGCGAGCAGTCCGACCGAGCCGCGCACTCCGGCTCCAAAGAGCAGTCGGAGACGTACTTTGGGGGTCCGTGTCGGACCCCCCTGTACGCGTAGCCGCGTGAGTCGCACACAGGGGGGACCCATGGGTCCCCCCTACCTGTGCGTGTACGGCACGAGTCGCTTCGACGCGTACCCGCTGTAGGGGGCGCCCTTGACCGCCTCGCACCCATTGAGTCAATGGGAGCCCGCGTACGCGTTGTACGACCGGCTCCCATTGACTTCAATGGGAGTCCGACCGACTCGAGTCTGATGGCATACGTGCGCATCGTACTCGTTCGGTCGGGCTGCCAGAGTCCGATTCGGTCGGAAATCTCTCCGAGTCCGGCTCGGTCGGAGAGATTTCCGGCCCGAATCGGAATCGGACCCTCAGTATCTATAGAAAGGCCCTGCAGCAGATTTGCCTCCGGAAACAAGAAGAGCACTGCATGGGACACCAATCATACACTTTAGTAGTCTGCTCCTCAGCTTGACCTAAATATAATGGGGTTGCATTCTTTTTTCATTCCACACTCAGCTTCATGGCCATTTACCACATATCACACAAGGAGTTAGGTATATCATAGTTATAGACACACTCCAGGGTAGCCAGCTCATTGTTGCCACACTATATGCCCATAACTCAAACCGAGACGCTGTCCTCATTTTGTTCCATAATAGGCTTGGCAACTTGGCTATAGGAGATATTATAGTCACTGCTGATTTTAGTTCAGTATGGGTCCCTATTATGGACAGATGTGGCAGCATCACCAGTCACTCAAGCGCCTTCTCTAAAAAAGTGAAACAGGCATTTTAACATCTATTGAGCTGCAAAGAGCCTTGGAGGGAACAGCATTTGAACCTTTTTACACATAGACATAGGACATATTCTAAAATTGACTACACCCTATTAACAATACTCTAATGCCCACTATCCTTGATACTAAAATCCATCTGATAATAGTTTCAGATCATGCCAGATAGAACTATCAATGATGTGTGATTTGATCTACCTCCAGGGGGGACACTAGATTTTCCACCCAGCATTTCTTCAGAATCCAATATTAAGGTTGGAACTTAAATAGCTACTAACAAAGCGGAACTCTCTTCAGACTTAAATCACACAAGTATGATCAGGTTAATAAGATTGGCTCCTGACTTGTGTGATAACTCAGACACAAGCTAGAGCAGTATTACACTGAAAGTATATTATTCTTTATTAAACAGATAGATGAAACTAAAATGGATAACTTTTATACTGATTTATATTCTATGAAATTCCTGAATGAAAAGCAGTGGCAGTCAGTCAATCTCACATAACTGATGAATGAGCAACGTGAAGACCTAGAAACCCCTTGTCAGAGCATAAGGTGAAGGCACCTATTGAATCACCCAAACTCCACAAAGCTCGGGGCCCAACAGCTTTACAGTGCATTGTTACAGAGCTTTCTCTAGCACTCTAACCCCTAATTTAACTATTCTCTTTGCATCAGTCAGGCTATAGAGGTCAATTACCCCAATGAAGTTAGAAGCCCACATCTCAATTATTTAAAAACAAGGAAACAATGCCTCACAATGTGCCTCATACTGGACAAACTCTTTTGAATCAAGATGTCAAGTTATATATATTAAAATCTTGGCAACTTGACTGGTGTCACTGCTGCCACTATTAATTTATCCAGATCGATTTGGACTCCACATGGGCACGCATATATATAATACCATTAGGTGAATAATACTCTGGATCAAAAAAACAAAAAGAAAGCCATCCCAGGACTGTTGGCTGATGCTGAAAAGGCCTATGTCCGGGTGGATTGGCATTTCCTGGTCTCCACTGTACAACCATTTGGCTTTGGCCCAACCTACATTAAAATGGTCATGGCAGGCTACCAGATCCCCATCTTGCTGGTTAATTTTAAAGAGAAATATTCCCTTCCTATTTCGCTGGTGTATGGCACCCATCAGAGTTTTCCACTCTCCTCTTCACATTTTGTACTCAGCAGAGAGCCATTGGTTGCCAGAACAAGAGCAGAGGAGTAGATAATGGTCATATCTTTCACTCAGGGAGAGCATAAAATTACACTCTCTGCAGATGAAATCCTTTTGTCAACAGCGGTATTCAGACAAAATATCAAGTGAAAAATAGCGACATACTAGAATATCGAGTCTAAAATATTGTGATATGGAAATGCCGACAGCAAGAGTACCAATGTCAAGAATATCGATTGTAAGGTAAGTAATATCGATTTTTAAAATATCAAAGTCATTAATATCGTTCAAAAAAATATAGGCCCTCATTTGGATGTTGGTCGGAAGCCTTCGACTGCAGGTCGGAGGCTTTCCGAAAGACAGCTAAGGTTTAAACTCTGACCGCCCTGTTACAAAGATGGCAGTCGGAGTTTAAGCCAGCTGGTCAAAACTACTGGCTTCCGACGGGCTGAAGGAGCCAGTCGGCCAGTTGGAAGCCACACATAATCCCGAACGGACAGCGTTTCCGCCATCGGGATTATGATGTCGGTTTCCGACAGGCCTTCCATGCCAGGCTTTCCAACTTGGAAAGCCTGTCGGAAAGTGACTTTGGGGGCCCCTAGCAGGGCCCCCTTCCCTCCGCGGCCTACGGTTGTTGGCCTGGAAGGGCTCCTCTGGTCCCCCCCTGAAAATCCTTGAAAATCCCTGCAGCGTTTGGCAACCTCCCATTTCTCTATGGGAGCTTGTGCTGTGGGGGGTTTCTGCCCGCAGCACAAGCTCCCGTAGAGAAATGGGAGTTTGCGACCACACCTTGTGCGGTCGCATTGTAATATGGTTGTTTTTTAATTATTGTTATGTATCTTAGGGGCCCATTACGATACCCGGCGTAAAAAAATCCGCCAGGCATGGAAGCGGCAAAAATCCGCCCGCACACACCGCCTGAACACCGACCACGCCATTACGATTACACAAACCGAAAACCGCCATCGGCGGAAAAATCACACAAAATACCGCCCGCCAACGTCCGAGTCGGAGTCAAACCGCCCGCCACGGACGGAAACACGCACGACAACACAAAACCGCCCGCCCTCACGGCCGACACACCGCACGTGAAATTACGATCGCACCGACATGAGCGCGGAAAAACCACAAATATACCGCCCGCCAGCGCAAACAACGCCGATGAGAATCGACACGGCAGAAGCCATGGCGCCCACGTACCTGCACAGAAACCATCCGCACACAAAACCAATAGCACACAACATGGCCAACAAGTCCACACAGCAAGGCACGCACAAATACACAAGCACAGTACACATCCCGAAAACACCCCCGGACAAACAAAAAATACAAAGGCCAGAACCCCAGACACAACACACCTGAAAACAACAGACCATGAGGACACACCCACATAGGTGAGTACAAAAGCAGCACTCCCACAGACCACAACCCCTTGCTACATTGCAAACCAGAGAGGAGAGGAGAGGACACAGTGACACAGCAAGGACAGCAGCACACCACAGAAACGCACACATCACAACCACCACCACCACCACCACCAAACACCACCACCACCACCACCAAACACCGGCACCACAAACCCCCTGCACATTACACAACACACACCGCACCAGCACCACAAACACCATGGCACCACAAAGAATGCCCAAGTACACGCCCATTGAGCTGACGGTCATGGTCGACGAGATCATCAAGGTGTACCCACAAATCTATGGGAACATGGTCCAGCACACACCACTAGCCACCAGAAACAGAATGTGGAACCGGATCGTAGACCAGGTCAATGCAGTCGGGACCCTGCCCAGGAACAGAGGTGAAATAAACAAACGTTGGAATGACGTAAAGAGCCTGGTCAAGAAGAAGGAGGGCAAAAACAGAGAGCTGGCTGCCGTCACTGGTGGAGGGAATCCCGCGCTCTTTAAGACCTTCAAAGCGTGGGAGGAGAAGGTGCGAGTCGTAATACATCCGGAGATCCTCGCCGGATTAGCAGGGGAGTGGAGGCTGGTAAGTACAAACTAATGTATACCAGCACACCGCTATGTACTCACATGCGCAACCACCATGCCACAGCTCCCAGGGACAAACACCCCCATGTCCAGCACACAATACACAACACATCACACACACATGCAACAGACACCACCACACACAGCCCAAACCGAACAACTGTAACATACGTGGGGACATGTGTACACTCAGCCAGCCACGTAACCACCAACAGGTCCCCAAATATGCCAGAAGCGCCACAACGAGCACCCACCACACCCATGTGTCCGCCACAGCTGCACTAACCGACAAGTAACAGGTAAGTGGCAGGAACACAAAGTGCAGTGGGTGGGAGGGTGGACAGCCCAAGTACAACACACACCAGGCCCCAGTCCCACAGCACAGCAAGGAGGAGCATCCCCCACACCCCACAGCCACGTGTCAGCCACCGCAGTGCACAACGACAGCCGAAAGGCAGACATCACGGTCCACAGCAATCGGTGTCAGTGGGTGTCCAGCCACCCCCACGACCCACAACACCCCCCACCCCCACAGACCTGCAACATGGAGCACCCCCGCTTAGAGCCATGTGGCATCCAGTACAGTGCACGCACGAACAACTTGCAGGTGGGAAACTGGACAGGGCTGGATTACTGGAGGCATGAGGACCATAACACGACCAACACATGGGACATGTCACGTAGCAGACGAACACGCAGCACCGCCCACCGTCACGAACAAGTGAACAATGTGCACACGGACATGAACAACAGACTCACACCCCACATGACCCATCACATACATAGCAACACCCAAGGAGCCACGTCTGCATGCACAAGCCACACTGAATATAGTACCACACGGCAGCCACTGTGCAACTCATCACACACAACCGAAACACCATTGAAGTCCTGTCCATGTAGCCCCTACTGCCTGTCAACCACACACCCCACAACTACGCCTATGTAAGACAAACAACACTAGACGCAACAGAGCGGAACAACATATATGCACACGAACACCACTGAACCCATCAAACACACAGACACACCATGCACATACAACATACCATCCATCCATCAGCCCCAGTCTCATGAAAGGCATGTCATCCGCACAGCTGCCACACATACAGCAGTCACGCTAAGATACATGCCCATGACCAACCATGTGCCAGAAGTCAATGAAGCGCACGACACACTGTGAGCAACAACACACAACATGGGCCACACCCCCCCCCGAGCACTGCAGTGATGCACATGGCACAGGGCAGCACGCACACCAAGGAGATGGGACAACTGCAATACGTTGGCTGGCACACAACCATCACTCACTCATAACGATGCGTCCAATGCCATGTCCAGTAATCACAACAGACAGCAAATATGCAGGCCATGTCAAGCATGCACACACCTCAAACCATGCACTGTCATGCTGCCACAACACATGTCACGTTCGGCACCCATGGCTCACAGCATGTACCCCAAAAGCATATCCCCTCCCAAATGCGAATCTGGGGCATGGCCCCCATGTTGCCATATGCGTTCCTAAGCGTTCCATTTGAACCCCAAAAGCATATTCCCTCCCAAATGCGAATCTGGGGCATGGCCCCCATGTTGCCATATGCGTTCCTAAGCGTTCCATTTGAACCCCAAAAGCATATCCCCTCCCAAATGCGAATCTGGGGCATGGCCCCCATGTTGCCATATGCGTTCCTAAGCGTTCCATTTGAACCCCAAAAGCATATTCCCACCCAAATGCGAATCTGGGGCATGGCCCCCATGTTGCCATATGCGTTCCTAAGCGTTCCATTTGAACCCCAAAAGCATATCCCCTCCCAAATGCGAATCTGGGGCATGGCCCCCATGTTGCCATATGCGTTCCTAAGCGTCCCATCTGAACACCAAAAGCAAAGTACAAACCATACCCAGGATGGGCCAGGAGCCCGCATACACCAGAGTCACAATAAGTAGGGGCACAGCAACACACCCATCGGCATGGCCAATCCGTCCCATGCCACATGTGCACAGCACACAGTCCCATTGCCAAGCACACACAACTACAAATGCTACAGCCACACACACGCCTCCGGGAAACCCATGTACGAGATTGCACGAACTGTTAATGTCAGACGACAACTACATACTTCGCCAGGTGCAACACAATAACAAATCTCATTCTCTCCACAGGTGACGAACTGCTGGATGCTGGGGATGGAGCCAGCAGCCAGCACAGCCAGCCTACAAGCCCCCAACGAGGACACACGGATCTGGAGGATCTGTCCTCCTCTTCGGACACGGACCACCAAGCAGGCCCATCTGGTGTGGCAGGGCCCAGCCGCTCCCCAGGACCCCTCCTACCCACCAACCCATCATCCAGGGCTGCTGAACATTCCCAGCCCCCTGCTGCCACTGTCGTTGCGGCCACACCCACGGTCATTGCGGCCACACCCACGGTCATTGAGGCCACTACCATCGCCACACCGACCACCACCGCCGCCACCACCACCACGTCTTCGCTGGCACCAGCCCCAGCGCAGGTGGTGGCCCGGCCGACTGGATCCACCCTGGGAGCCACAGCGAGGACCGTGGTGAGCAATGTGGCTAGTGGGCAGGCCGGTGGCAGCAGGACTGGTAGGAGGAGCAGGGTCAGGGAAACGCCAGCCTCCCTGGGAGCCATGCCCTGCCTCAAATGGCCAGAGTCCTTGGGGCCTATGAAGAGGCCCAAGGACAATGGGTCCGGTCTGCTTCAGACACGCGTGAGGTGCTGGGGGTGCTGAGGTCCATGGACGCCCGTATGGGCCAACTCGTGGACCTCATGGGCCAGCTGGTGGTGGCGGTGAGGTCACTGCCAGGGACAGCAGCTCCCCCTCCGCCACAACCTGCCGGGGCGCAGGGTGGAGCAGCAGTGTCCAGTTCCCCTGCGTCCACAGCCAGTGAGCACACCTCAACCACCAGCATGTCGCAAGCAGGCCCCCCACGCAAACGTGGAAGGGGCCGTCCGAAGTGGAAACAGATCTCCCGGGAGGACTTCGCACGCTCCAAACGCAAGTGAGGCAGCCAGCCAGCCTTCCGCCAGCCTTCCTTGACCAGCCACTGCATTGACTTGGACTACGATCCCACTCCACACAGCCATCTGGATGGCATGTGTGTGTTGGACTATGGACATAGAACCAGTGGGTACACCCTGATCATCACGCAGCCATGACCGACAGCTCATTGTCACTGCACGCACCACTTTTGTCATCACCTTACACACAATCACATGTCACAGTTTGTAATAAATGCACCTTTTTCACTAACTGCTGTTTGTGCCCTGTGTTTTATTTGTACGGAATACAACGGCCACCTTGGGCGGAAAGGCACCTGATGCGTGGCATGGCAATTGAATCCGGAGGGCCTGTAGGGACCTAGGGGTGGGAGACAGAACAGGAGCACATTCAATGAGTGTGTCACACACCCATCACACAGTACATGTGAACAACTACAAGCAATGTACACACATCGCACAGAGCAATAGGGCACAATGCCACAGCCACCAACAGTGGCATACTACCCTGGCCATGGAGCGTTGACACACAGCATGCAGTGAACAAACGGCCACCCTGACACAGCACACACACACCTGCACAGATACAGCCACATCAGCCATCGTACATGGACACTCACCGTCAAGTGAAGTAGCGGGCGATGAGCTGCTGCCGCACATTACCAGCTTCCTCCTCTCCGCTGTCCTCCTCACTCGAGCTGTCCTGGTCTGCGGGCTGGGGCCCTGGTTGATCTCCGTCATCCACGATGAGGGGGATCTGCTTCCGAATGGCCAGATTCTGCAGCATGCAGCACGCCACCACTATCTGGCACACCTTCTGTGGGGAGTACGCCAGCGCACCCCCGGTGCGGTCCAGGCACCTGAACCTGGACTTGAGGAGGCCAAAGGTACGCTCGACCACACGTCTGGTCCTCCCATGTGCCTCATTGTAGCGATCGTCTGCTGGGGTGCGAGGATTCCTCAATGGACTGAGCAGCCATGCCCCATTCGGGTACGCAGAGTCACCTGGGTGTGAGGGACACAGAGAACCGTTGCAATTCCAACTGGACAGGGGACAGCATCGCACAACCAGCACGCTACACCACTCCACATACTCACCGACAATACAGGCACGATCCTGTTGCATATTGGACATCAGTCGTGGCAAGATGCTGTTGCGCATTATGTGTGCGTCATGGGCCGAGCCTGGGAACTTTGCACACACGTGGGTGATCACCATGTCCGCAAGGCACACCACTTGCACATTCAGGGAGTGCGTGTGCTTCCTGTTGCGGTACAGGTGCTCAGTGGCCTGTGGTGGAACAAGGCCGACATGTGTGCAGTCAATGGCTCCAACGACGTGTGGGATTCTGCCAAGGGCATAGAATGCACCCTTCACTGCCGCCAATTCACGAGCCCTGGGGAAGCGGATGTACCTGTTTCGGTACAGCATCATGGCTGCCAGTACATCCCTCAGCACCTTGCTGAACATGGGCTGGGACATCCCTCCTCCAATGCCCACTGTGTGCTGGAATGACCCAGTGGCGAAGAAATGCATGGCGGCCATCACCTTAGCCGTGGGGGTGACAGCAGTCGGATACACCCTGCGGGGACGGAGATGGGGTTCTAACATGGCACAAAGTCGATGCAGGCTTGGCCTGTCCAGCCGAAACTTCCTAATAACCTCTGTATCGTCCATGTCCGCCAGCAATTGGTATGGGCGGTCAATGTTCGGTCTCCGCCTAGGGACAATGGCAGAGGACACATGTCAAAGCAACACGACACATAGCAATTTCGCATACACATCACTGACATGACTGAGCAAGCACATGAGCCACAGCCCAGCTGTCAAGCTGGGACGGCACGGCCACAATACACTTACACAGGTCTCCCAACAATGGCAATGGCTAGTGATACAAACCACTGCCATGTGCATGCACATGGGGATCTAGGCCCCAATGACTTGCGGGGCGTGCTGATGGGGACTGACTGCATATCCGTCAAGCGGCAACGCCACGGCAACATGAATGTCTGCTGAGCATGGAACTGCTTCCGCGGCTGGATGAGTATGGCACACGACGACGACGATGTGGGCACAGGCTGAGCGGCCAAAACAAGTGGGACCTGTGGCACGAGGGGATATGAGACAGTAGTAGGTGTCAGCACTGCACCCTATGTACAGCACTGTACGGATCACACCTCCCGAAACATTGACAGGTGTCCACATTGACAGCCCCATGCCAAGACGGCTGTGTGCTTGCAGTCACACGTCACAGGTGAGAGGTTACATTGCACGTGCCAGGTGGCAGACGTACATAGTGGGAGCTGGCATGTGTGTGCATGTGTCTCCTGTTCAGGATCCACCACATGGGCGCTGACTCTGTACTGACCATTGGACACAGCATGTTCCGTGGAAGGCTTGTGTGTGTGGGATGGTGGCACTGGATGTGCCTCCGTTGGGTGGGGGGCCATGCACAGGGCGGGTATGTCGATGATTGCGCATTGTTGGTCACGGTGGGTGCACCAACTAAGATGTGTTGCCCTGTGTTCAATTCCTATGTCCGCATGATGATGGACTGTAGATGTGGGCAGACTACACATTGGTCGATGTGCTGTCTATATGCATGTGCCTTCACACCAGGCACAGCTGCCCCTGCACATGTGACCCCTGCTGGACTCGCTGCTGGGTCTGTGGAGCTGATGCACCTTCTGCGCGTGGGGCGGACAGCTCTCCTCACTTCCCTCATTGCGCATGTCATGACTTTGCCGCAGGTGACATGGATCATGGAGGGCCCACATGTACGCGTGGGTAGGCTACATATGATTGTACACTGGTCGCCACCCCCAGTCAGTGTTTCGAATGGGAAGGTTGTCGTGCTGGTGGTATGTTCGATGTGGCGGATGGGCGGGCCTAGGTGCGGGCTTACATTCCGGACATGGGGGGGTAGTTGGATTGGCGACTAGTTGCAGTACACACGGGACACGTCTCTTCCTTTCCACATCTGGGTCATCCCTTGTACTAACTGACAGTGATACAGTCATCTTCGCCCCAGCCCTCATGTCCTCCCCTCGCTCCCCCAATATGCATGCTCACCTGCGAGGCTAGCGCTTGCACAGGCAGCCCCAAGCTCGCACCAGAGAGGGCAAGGAGTGTATGTGTGGGTCCAGTTGCACGAGTGGGCTGTCTCAGGGTATGATGTGTTGCGGCACGCCGTCCACCTGCGTGGTGCCCCAAATGGAGACCCGGCCTGCATGGACTATGCATCACAGTCTTCGCCTTCCGGATCCGCCACCTGCGACACCCAGTGGCTATGGCTGCCCTTGCGGCCAGGCCGCGTCCGTCTGTGGCTGATGGCCCACACATTCACTCTTTGGCCTCTCTGGGGAGGGCTCGGGGGTGGTGGCGCACGCGCTTGCACTTAGTCGCAATGGCATGTGGCGTGGTTGGTATGATGGGCAATGGATGGGATGGTGCGAGCCACCTCCCGTGACGTCAGTGCTGCTCGTGCTGTGGTGCGTCCCCCTACACTTCCATCTGACTTGTGCCATGCTAGACGTTGAGGTTCTATTGCCTGCGTGATATGACCAGGAGGAGCGCGAGGAGACCTCTCACACACCATGCTCCACTGCCATCCCGTGCCCTGTATCGCCTGTGCGGATTGACTATGTTGGGGTTACACCTGGTCGACTGGGGCTGTGTGTGCCTTGTCAAGGGGCATGGCAGGTGCACAACAGGATCCAGCTTGTCCACAGAGGGTGGGCTGAGGTGCGCCTGGTACCGCTTTGTACGTGTGCCCGGCTGCTGTGCACACACGTGTTCACTCCCCCCCCCGACAGGTGTCCTCTCACAATGCCCAGGGAAGCGGGGGTGTACGGTTCATGACCCCTCCCAACACGGCGTGCTCCAACTTGGCAAGTGCGCATCTACCCGTCGCACCCACCCACCTGAGCACTGCGTCCATACGACTTCACACGACACATGTGTGTCTTCCACAGTAGTGCTACTCATTTGCGTTGACATCCAATACCAGTGGACTACATGGTCATGTCACGACTGCCGTGTACTTCACATACTCTCATCCTCTCTCATTCGTACTTGTGAAATGAGTCAGCGGAGACAGTTTTGGTTTCAAACATTATATTGAGTCTTCTGTCCTCTGTGATGCAGTATAGTGGACACTACTGGCAGCGGAATACATGTTGAGGATATACTGAGCATGATTGCAAATGGGATAGGGTGTGGGGTTACATGTGATTGGCTGTTGCATGTGGGATGTGGGCTTCAGAGTGACATCTGCTTGGCCAAGGCTGTGCTAATGTACATTTACGTATAGCTGCGGAGCTAAGGACTTTGACACAGACGGTATACATGTAGCCTACCAGACCGCTTGGCATCATGGGCACAGTCCATCTCAGTTCCATGTGACAGGTTTGCTGCGGTTGTTCCTCATGCACGCGTGCATGTGAGATGACATCAGGGCATGTGCTTGCGTGCATGCAGCGGCGTGCCACTTGTTGTTGCACTGTGGTGGTTACTGGACATGTCACAGTCACTGGGGTCGTGTTGTTGTTGTATGCACTTGTCGTCCATGCAAAGGTCCTGGTATGGGATTCCCGGGGCGGGGGTGGGAGGGGTGCAGCACCCACAGACTCCAGGCGACCTATTCATGTCCACTGAGCGGTGTGTGTGTCCATGGGCGCTGGATCCATGTCGTGTCCTGGTTGTTCGTGCAGTTCCGTCCATGTGGGTGCGATACACAGAGCCCATGCCACTGCCTCCCACGATGCATGCGGTGTTCCTGGATGTGATGGGGAACAGTGTGCATGTCCCGGTCATATCCGATGTCATGGCGATGTCGTTGATGGTGTGGTTACAGTTGCCGGTCGTTTGGTATGGCTGTTGTGGTGGTGACTGGCCAGTCCGTGCGGAAGCTAAGCATGGGTGCGGGGTTGGACATCATAGGTCACTCGGGAACCTGCGTTGTGGTCCGACGAATTGACAGGTTGTCAGGTATGCGATGCCGTCCAGCAGGGCTTCCATGTCATTGGTGGTGTACATGTTTGCCAGCCAATGTAGCGGATGGTGGCTGTCAAGGTGTTGTTCGTAAGTTGTCCCTTGGAGGACCATGATGGGGCATGCTGGGTGACATTCGATGTAGCTGTTCTAGATGATCCGTCGTGTGGAGGCACAGTGGTCCCATTTCAGTGCGGGTGCGATGTTGGCCACATACGCCATGCCCCCATAGGCAGAGCAGGCCCTGTCATGTGCGTCCAGAGGGAGGAGTAGTGGTAGCAGGTCCGCCTTCAGACATGCCGGGTTGGAGAGGCATATCTCGACGGGATGCTGGTATGGACACCTCCGACAGTAGAAGACGGGCATGACGCAGCTGAACAATGTGATGCGGTAAGTCAGTCGGTAACTTACGTTCAGCAGGGACAGGAGATCGCATCCCAATGTATGGAACAGGTTGGTTTTGTACAGCTTGAGCTGTTCGGCGTAGTTGGGTAGGTGTGTTGAGGTTGCCATTTCCCAGCGGTGCGTTGTGGTGGCGTGCTCCGGCTGTGTGTGCAGTCTGCAATGTGCACGCTCCGAGGTTGCTGTGAGCTCTGTGTAGTCGTAGGGAGACAGGACTTGTGTTCTGTTTGCTTGTTTGGAGGACACAGGCCCTCTTCCCACATGCTTCTCAGACAGTTCAAGGTCAGTGATGTGTGACTCCTTCCAATTAACTTGCATGTGGCCGACATGGGGGAGTGTTTTCTTCTTTCTTCCCCGTCCGTTGTGTGCTTCTGTGATATGCACTATCTGCCCTGTGGTCGGTCTCCTCGGCATGCCTGTGTTGGTCTATTCTTGGACAATGGCTGTATTCACCGGCTTCTGTCGTAGGGCTGTGGTTTCGGAGTTGGAATGGAAGGTCATTCAGTGCTGTCTGCTCTCCCTTGTGTGGGCGGCAGGCTGCCTTTCCGCTCTGCGTTGGGCCTTGTGTGTGAATGTTATTCTTGGGCCACCTGTTGTCGGTCCCCGGGCTCTTTGGTGTTCCGTTTTATATGTCTTGTTCATATGTGCAGCGTGGTATGGGTGTTTCAGTGTGGTACTGGCGTTCCTCTTCCCGAAGGGGCCCTGCTTCTCCTAGTTGGTGTTGACGCCGCTGTGTGCTTCGCCATGTTTGTTACACTGGGGTGTGTCCTGCTGTTGCGTGTCTTCACTGACATGTGTGCGTCGGTTGTGTGGCGTTGGGTGTTGTCCGTGAATTGGGCGTTGGGGACATGTCTGTGGCAGGCCTGTCACGTGTCATGTGCGTTCGGGGTGGGGCTGATGTATGTGCTGCTTGGTTGTGTCCCTGTGTCTGTGTGCGACGCATGCATGGCGCTGCGGTTGGCCTCTGCGTTGTGCGCATGTGTGGCGGCGTCATCGGCGCTTTGGGGCCGTGACGGGGTGGTTGGTTCCTAGTCCCAGGTGGTGTGTACACATGTGTTCCGCGATGTTACGATTTGGCCTGTGTGTCATATGTGGATGCAATGGTGGATGTGTTGTGTACACGCACTGGTGGGGGTTGTCCGCTTTTCCGCCCTTGCACTGTGTGCGCTGTTTGCGTGCACTTGTTGTGTGTGTGCCTACCTGCGTCTCCGCGGTACGTTGCGTCCTTGGTGGTGCATCAGCAGGAGCATGGGGAGGGCCTGCAGTGCTGGATTCATGCTCGGGGAGCCGCTTCTTCGTTGTCCGTGCTCGGCATCCGTGTTACCGCTTCGGTTTGTCGTACGGTATCTCTTGGCCGTGGGAGCCGTTTGTTTGCGGCATCGTAATTTATGCGCCGGGCGGGACGTGTTTCGTCGGACGGTGTGTGTCAGTTAGGCTGCGCCGCTACGTGTACGGGCGCACTTTGATGGCGGACGGTGTTGCTGGCTTGCCGGCGGTGTTTGGCCTACTTTTCGCATCGTAATTGGACGGGCGTGTGGACTGCTGCGTGCCGGCGGTAACTGGTGCTTTTTGCATCCGCCAGCACGGCGGTGGTGCTTCCGCCCGCCATCGTAATGAGCCCCTTAGTATATATTTAAAATGTATTTGATATAATTATTGTTTATGTTATTTTAATATATTTGTTACATTTTTTATACTAATTTTGTGTTTTTTAGTTCCGTAGCAGGCTGTGGGTTTATAGGGGTATAGGTTGGGAAGTAATTTAATTATAATAAATGTATGATTATTTTTTTTATTTAAAATGATTTATTTAATTGAAAGTACATTTTATGTGCGGGTTGTGGGGTTTATAGGGGTCATGGGTGGAAAGTAATTTATTTTTAGGTAATTAATAATTAGTTGTTAATAATTATTAATTAACTGATTATGTTAATAGTTATTTTATTTTTTTTAGGTGCGGGTTGTGGGGTTATAGGGGTAAAGGGTGGAAAGTAATTTAATTTAATTAATTGTTAATTAGTTGTTAAATACAATAAATCATTTAATTGACAAGTAATTATTTTAATTGTGTCGTGAATTTTTCTTAAGGTTTAATTTTAGGTGCGGGTTGTGGGGTTAATATGGGTAAAGCGGGGGAGGATAAATAATTTTAATGAATAAATATTTAGGGGCCTATTACGATGGCAGTCGGAAAACCTCCGACCTTCGGTCAGAGGCTTTCCGACCACCATCGTCGGTTTCAATTCTGACCAGCTGATAATGATGCAGCCAGTCGGAATTGAAACCGGCCGGTCATTCCGGCTGGCTTCTGTCGGGCTCAAGGAGCCCGTCGGCCAGACGAAACCGGCTCGTAATCCCAAAGGGCGGGATTTATCGGCCCTTGGGATTACCATGCACGGTTTATGGCATGGTTACCATGCCGGCCTGTCTGACATGGAAACCATGTCGGAAAGCATGTTTGGGGGCCGTAATGCATGCTCCCATAGGGAAATATAGGAATGTGACCAAACAGTGTTCGGTCACATCCTAATTAGGCGGTCTGGACCGCTGACCTGAGGTCGGTCAGTCCCAGGATGAGACAGTGTCGGGCGAAAGCAAATATGCCCGACATCGTAATCAGCCCCTTTGTTTTTAATAAATAATATTCGGTTAATTGATAATTAATTATTTAATTGAGCAATTTAATTTTTTTGTATTTAATTAATATGTAGATAGTGGGTTTCATAGGGGTTTGGGATGCGAAGTAAATGAATTTTAAGCAATTAATTTTAGGCAATTAATAATAATTCTTTTAATTAATATTAATTAATAATTTCATTAATAATTATGTTAATTGTGTAAATAATTTTCAGTTACATTTTAAAAGTGTGTTGTGTGTTTTGTGGGGGTATATTGTGGGAGGTACATGAATTATATTTCATTAATAATTAATATTTAATTTATGATAATTGGTTTGTTGATAATGATTTATATTAATAATGTATATATTTAGTTTTTTAAAGTTAAGTTTCAGATGCAGGTTGAGAGTTGTGTGGGTTTATAGGGTGGGAAGTAACTAAATAAAATGTGTGTAATAAATATATATTTTTAAAAATGTTTAAATAAAAAAGTTTATTTGTATGAAAATAGTTTTTATATTTTTTTATAATAATATTTGTAGGGATTTGTGCTATGTATTTAACATTATAATATGTTTTATTTTTTTACATTTTAAATATTAAATATATTTGTATTTGTTTTACAACATATTGATATTTTTTTTATATACTTTATTTTTGAAGTAATTTTATTTTGTTCAAGATATTTTGTTTGTTTTTATTGTTGCACTGATTGGAGTGGAAATAGTAAATCTTTCCCCCCTCGCAATCTAACACTTTCCCTACTGTTTTACTGACTTGAGTTGGATTAGTACATTTTACCCCTCTCTATCCAACACTTTCCCTACTGTTGTACTGACTGGAGTGGGAATAGTAAATTTGATCCCTCTGCTATCCAACGCTTTCCCACTGTTGCAGTTGTTGCATTGGGAATAGCAAATTTTACCACTCTGCTAACAAAACATTTTCCCTACTGTTGCACATATTGGAGAGGGGATAGTAAATGTTACCCCTCCGCTATCCAACACTTTCACTACTGGTGCACTTATTGGAGTGGGAATAGTAAATTTTACCACTCTGCAATCCAACACTTTCCCTACCGTTGTATTGACTGGAGTGGGAATAGTAAATTTCACCCCTCTGCATTCCAACATTTTCCCTGCTGTTGCACTTATTGGAATGGGAGTAATACATTTTACTGCTCCGCAATCCAACAATTTCCCTACTATTGTACTGATTGGAGTGGGAATAGTAAATTTTACTTTTCCGCTATCCAACACTTTCCCTACTGTTGTACTGACTGGAGTGGGAATAGTAAATTTTACCCTTCCACTATCAAACAGTTTCCCTACTGTTTTACTGGCTGGAATGGTTATAGTAAATATTACCTATTGACAATCAAACATTTTCACTACTGTTGCATTTACTGGAGGGAAATTTTTAAATTTTGCCAAGTTTATTATTTTTGCATTGCGTGAAGTGGGAGTTGTGCGTTTTTTATATATTTGTAATAATAGTTTGCGTAGTTTTGTATAAATTGTAGTGGTAATAGTAAATGTATTAAATTATATATTTTTTATCTTATTTTATATTGTTAAAATTTATATTATGTTTTTATTTATTTAAATTATAATATTTTCCATTATTGATGTTTTAATGTGTAAAAGATTTTTTACTAAATGTTAAGAATTTTGAGTTGTTTACTGTGTAAATAGAATTAGAACTGTTTGTTTTTAAAAGATTTTATTTATTGGTATAAGTATATATGTATATATTTATTTGTTATATTATTATATTATTTAATAATTGTGAAATTATAATATAAATTAAAATTATTTGTTTAAAAATAGTTTTTAAGTAGATATATGTAAATATAAATATTAATTATTTTATATGTGTTTAACTTTTTTAAATTAAGTTTATTTGTTATATTTGTTAAAATATATATTACATTAATTTTAATTGATGTTATTATTTAGTAGTTATTATTTTATTTTATATATATTTTAAAAGTTGTATTTAATACAATGATATTAATGACATCAATATTTGTTTTCTGATATATATGTACTTACCATTATAAATATAGGATGATGATATTTTTGACAACTATATTTTTGTCAAGATATGCGATTTTTTGAGGGTTGACATTCTGTTAGTGAACCGTCACAGGCTACATCACTGCCATGACTACAGTTCCTATAGCAAGAATTTGAAGAGGTAGCAGGCTTTAAAATGAATACTACCAAATCTGATATCCTAAATCTCACACTTTCTCCAGCAGAGGTCGCTGTTTTTGCAGTTCACTCTCCTTTTAAGTGGTCAATCAAATCAATCACATACCTGGACATGCACATCACTCCTAACCACACTGATCTCTATAAAGCCAACTACCTGCAAATTTTAATAGGTCTACAGAAGACCTGAGAAAATGGTCCCTATTTTTCTGTCCTGGTTAGGGGCGATAAAACATAATCAAAATGAATGTGCCACAGCAAATTGTATACCTATTCCAAGCACTACTGATCCCGGTTCATAGAGAATTCTTAACAGAGCTCGTCAATGGTATTAGGTTTTATATGGCAAGGGCAATAGAGCAAGACTGAGTAGCAAATTAATTTGTTTCCCAAGAACAGCTGGAGGATTAGTGATTCCAGATTTCCAAGTATACTGTAAAGCAACACGGCTCCGGGCAATAACAGGCTGGTCCCTCAGAGCTACTGACAAAATATGAGTACATGGACAGACCTTTGGTTGGCAAGACACTGTGTGACTTAACTTGGTCACTTAAAGCGCACAGACAGACCAGCAAATGCTTATATAAGCCCACCCACTTCCACTACACTAGATGGCTGTGAATCTATATGCAGATATATTAAATGAAAGGGCCTACTTTTCCATCCCTTCATACCCCCATCCGCTACAACCCAGCACTGATCCTTGCCTTACATCCAGGCTCTTTCAACAGATGTAAAATAGGGAACTGCCTCACAATTTCAAAAATAAACATCATCCTTTAACTCCTTTAAATAAAAGTTTCACTTAAATTAAATGGATCGTTATCATTATGCACAGCTAGGGAATTGGCTTATATACCCACATATTAAGCTAGTGGCCACCCGCGGCTTGTTCATCTTAGAGAAATTTGTGAAAACACTGGAGCAACCAGGAGCAAAGTAATTTCCTTTTATAAGTTAAGTTTACAATCTTATCTTTTCCTACACCTGCATACAAAGCCCAAAGTGTGAACAATATAGGAAAAGATATCAATGAGAAATTACTGTAAAGTCATGTAGATTGGTATATGCACTGAGCCAAATTAAACAAAAGCTATCTACAGATAATCTCTATGTATTGGTGGGAATGTGGAATGTCAGGACACTTTAGACACATTAGGTGGGACGGTCCACGGATCAAGCCTTTTTGGGCTGCAAATTCAGCATTAATAAACACGATCTAAAGATACCCCATACCTGAAGATCTCTCCAGTGTGATTCTGGATCTCTGTCCTCAGCAGCTGTGTCACTAAATAGGAGCCAATGGGACAGTGATGGGGGAGCTGGTTGGGACACCTAAAACCACTTTGGTGTCCCACTGGAGGAAGAAAGAACCCTTATCTATTGCATTTTGGTATAAGCACCTCTGGAATTAGTTAGTGATGGGAAGACTATGCAATGTCCTTGTGGACTCTGGTAAAAACTTTTAAGCTACCTGGAGACTAGGAGTATTCCTATGACCTGTTGCCCTACATGGTTTAGAGGTCTGAACCTGTACCACCTTAAGGCTCTGATTATGACTTTTCGGCAGAGTGGTGGTGCGGCGGTGCAAACGACCATGCCAACCCTCTGCCAAAGGTCGCCCCACCCGCTCGCTAGATCACGACTTTCAAGTAGTCTCGCAGAAGGGCGGCGGTCACATGGCGGTGCCTCTTTTTAAAGGTAGCAGTGCCTATGTGAGGCCCTGTAGGCCCCCTTTTGTTTCCTCTCCTCCAAGGTTTACATGTAGGAAGAACCTCCATGTAAACCCTGGAGGAGAAGAAACTCGTAATATGCTTGGTGGGATCATGACGGTCCCGCCAAGCATATTGCGACCTCTGACTGCCGCTCCAATGCCAGGGAACGGCTGTTCCAAGGTGGAGCCGGCGGTCCCAGGGCGGTCCAACCGGCCAACTCCTAATGGGGCGGTCGGACCGCCGGTGCGGTGGTGGCTGGATCCACCACCACCGCGCCACCATGAGTCTGGCAGTCATCAGACCGCCTGACTAATAATCAGGCCCTTAATGGATGTGGGGTACAAGGAATGTACTGGGAATAGTAACTTTGAAAAAGAATGATAAGAGTCCAGGAGAGTGCCTTCTCTCTTCTTGGATTGATTGTAAAGCCAAGTCTTTAATAGTCTATTGACAAATGAATGTGAAACCTCTACTGCAATATATGTGTTTGCTGATCTCTTCTTGGTTGGTGTTTGTTATGGGGTGAGATATTAGAAACTTTAGTTTTGATGTTGTGCAGTGTTCATAGCAACATAAGCTATATATGGACATGTGTAATACATAACAGGTGCACACTCATCTCAGTAAAAATGATATAGTTAAAAAAACCTTCTGTTCCACCAGAATGAGGGTCAAATTTGGGAACTTTGATCTGCAGGTTGCTCCTGGTCTATAGATATATTTTGCCTCCTGATAAGAGTAGTAAGAGGATAGGTATGCAAGACAGTTCATATGTACTGCATTGTAGGCTAGGCAATAATGTTTGGAAGTTATTCTTGCTTTCAGTAGTAGCCAGTGCATTTCACGTAATATGGGAGCTTTGGGGCCCATTACGATGGCGGGCGGACCAAGTCAGCCTGCCACCGTAACGGTAAACGGGACCGACCGCCAGAGGTGCTGCCGTCCCGCTGTGCCCATTAGGATGTGACTGCCACCGTGGCGGTCGCATCCTGCATTGTTTACATTACGGCGGGCGGTGCTGTCAGCAGCACCCGCCGCAATGTAAAAAATGCATGCAGTGCATTGGCATGCACAACGTGACAGGCACCGCGCGGTGCCTGCCACCTTGTGCATGCCAATGTAGGGGGGTACCATAGGTACCCCCCAAGTGCAGCCACCCACCCCTCCACCCCCCGTGGTCCCGCAACGGGCCCCCAAAGCAATTCCTGCATGCCTTTCCATGGCGGCGATGACGCCATGGAAAGGCCTTCACGGCCAGGCATCCTAATATGGATGGCGGTGTCTTCCAGACACCACCACCATATTAGGCCTGTGTTCCAATCGGAACGATTGCCTGCCAGCGGAAATGCGGCAGACGGTCTTTCCGTCCGTTGCTGTCCCCCGCCATTGTAATATGGTGGGGGGTAAATGGAGGGCGGGTGGGGAAAGATGTCGGGCGGATCGCCACCGCCGGTCGGGCGGTGGCGATCTGCCCGACATCATAATGACCCCCTATGTTATCATATTTCTTCCATGTAGATATTAACATTTCATCAGGATGGAATACAACATTTAGGGGTAACATTTGTGACTGAGGGACACCTCACTTTCAATTTTCACCAGCCACCACTGCTTACAGCTACACTCTATGTTTTACCACTCTGAAAGTGAAAGTTCAAAAGCTACTATTCACCACAGCACCTCTTGAGGAGTGTTTTGCACCCATCTCAGTGAGAAACCTACCTCCTCCACTATCACTGTAGATGTTCATGTGTATTTCTCAATCATCAAGGAAATTATACGCTCCATTCACTTAACTAAAACACAAGTAAATATTTTGGAATCAGTATTAATCAATATGTGCCAGAATGGTTCATATTTTGTTGCATTTTTCCTGGAGTTTGGGAACATACACATTTTTGCTTCCTTCAATGAGTCTATAAATTTCAATCTCTGCTGTAGATAATTAAGTAGTTCCTTGATTTATGACTTCTCGTTATAAAAGCATAACTAAGGGACTGATTTAGAGTTTGATGGATGTGTACCCCACCACAACAGTGGTAAATATCCCCTCCACCTTATTAGGATGAAATGCACTTGCAATACAGCAGATGGGATATCTGCCACATTTTTGACAGAGTATCAGTCTAGCATGGGAATTACTTACATCAGCCCTTCATTTACCTCATTCATAAGCCTACAAATTGGCATCATTTTATGTATGGCCTCAACATTAAATCACTCCATTCTCTGCAATATAACTTGCAGCAATATTATAAAAGAATAATTGAATGTCTTGATCTTTTTCCACTATCTGCTTGGTACAGGGGTCCACACTTTTACAAATTGTTTTTTTCACATTATTACTCTTACATTAATGGGCCTATTTTTCCTCTTTTTTTAAAACTAAATTTATATTGTTATGCTCTAGCCTTGTTAAGCGACAGTAGCAGTATTCACAGCATTTGAAAGCAATGCTGTTGAAGTAACATTAGGCCCCGGTAAATCAGAGGGTGTGCAAACGCTAAAAGCCTTTTTTAAAAATACTAAAACTATTTAACAGTTTGGAAAGGGTTTTCAGAATCATTAAATGGGTTTAGGAAACCTTTAGGAATCACTATTTGAACAGGGCATCTTAACGGTGAGTCTTCCAAATTCCGATTCCTTATGGTAGATATTAATGTTTTGCAGTTCACTGACAGTATCGAGGCACACAATATCAATATACAAAAATATGAGAAACTAAATATTGTTAACAAAAATATTGTATTCCTATACTTAACTAATTAAACCACAAATATAAAGAGAACATAAATATAGCTGTTAAAAATATTGGGTTTTATTTATATTCAAAACAAAAATATTGGGACCAATAATATTGCTACCTTTAAATAAACATATGATTTGTCAAAAATATCACCTCACACAATATTGACTAAAATAATATCACCAAAATAATTACATTATCAACAATAAACATAAAAATAACTACTTTTACATTAAACTAAATATTAAAATGAACATTAAACAACATAAATCACCCCAAATAAACATATAACTAGATACAAACTACAAACATTTATTCAACAATCTAATTATTAATACATACACACACACATATATATATATTTATGTATAATATAAAAGGCACACAAATTTCATAAACTTAATAATCCAAAAATGACAAAAACTGCAAAAAGAGGAAACTTTGCTGAATTTGCTGACCAGAACCTGATAGATATATCTATCTATATCAATCTATCTATATCTATATACCTATATATATAAATATATAGATATATAGATATAGATAGATATATAGATATATAGATAGAGATATAGCTAAATATCTATATCTAGATAGATGTCCATATTTATATATATATTCACTAAAAAAAAACAAAGGTTACAGGGACGTTATAGTTAAGAATTAGCATTTAAAAAAACCTTGAAAATTCACTGAAAAAACCAAAGGTTACAGGGCTGTTATAGTTAGCAAATAGAATTAGAAAAAACCTTAGATATTCACTGAAAAAACCAAAGGTTACAGGGACGTTAAGCTAGAATGACATTTCCCTCGTACAAAACCAGAGAAATTCAGCAGTTATAGTTAGCTAAGCTAACTATAACTCGCGCACCCGCAATGCACTGCTTATGACCTCACATATTACATCACTCATGACATGGTCAGTGACATCACTGATGACATCTCAAATGACATCACTGATGACATCACTCAGGACATCACTCATGACATCATCTGGTGACTGTGAGTGTTTTTTAAATATTTTGAGTGTTAACTATACATACCAAGGTGTGCTTGTGAATCAGTGGGTGCATGAGTGACTGAATCAATGTCTGAGTGGGTGCATAACTCACTGCATGTGAGTGATATGGTGTCTCAGTGAATTTATGGATGAGTGACTGGTTGTGTGAATGTGTGTATCTGTATCTCAGTTGATGTCAAATGTTGTATGGCTGTGTGACTGGGTACGTGAATGCCTCTATGGTTGATTGATTGGTTGTCTGATTACCTCGATAGTTGTTTGGGTGTCGTGTGTGTGGGTGAGAAGGTGTGTGACTGCCTGTATAGATGAGTGAGTGGGTGAGTCAGTGCCTGTATGGGGTAGTGAGTACATGTGTGAGAAACTGTATGGGTGAATCAGTGTCTGTATAGCTGTGTCGGTGATTGAGTGCTTGTGTCACTATGGATGAGTGACTGTGTATGTGAAAGGCAGTATAGGTGAGTGTCTAGTATATGAGTGACTGTATGTGTGAGTGAGTGAATGTGAGAGCACCTGTACAGATGAGTGCATGGTTCTGTCAGTGACTGTATAAGTGAGTGACTACATGTTAGTATTCATATGAGTAAGTAAGTGGGTGTGGGTGTAACTGTTTGGGTGAGTAAGTCATTGTGTGACTGTGTAGGTCTATAAGAAGTTGTATGGGTGACTCAGTGTGTGAGTATTTGCATGGGTGTGTGAGTGGATATGTGAAAATGGCAGTATTACTGAGTGAGTGGGTGTATGACTACCTGTATGGGTTAGCGAGTAGATCTGCGTATGGGTCTGGGAATGGGTTTGTGAATGTTTGTGTGGCAGTGGTCGTATAAAAGAATCAATAGGAGTGTCAGTGGGTGCTTCAGAGATGCTGTGGATGATATCAGGAGGGGGGTGCGCCCGCCCTCCTGAGACCAGTTTCGGCCCCGGGGACCCCATTCCCCGGGCCTGGCCATAATTGTTTTTTAAAAATGGGTTGGGGGCCTGCACAGCACTACTCCTGGGTCATTTTTGGCCCCAGGGCATTGCCAGCTGGTTGGGGCCGCGGGGGGAGCCTGAATGCCCCCGCGGTCCCAGTCGGCTCCCGCCTCCTGTGGGAGCCGGCATTGCTTTTTACCCCCAGGGAGCTGCTAAAATGCAGGTCCCTAGGGGTAAAAAGCAAAGTGTGCTCACTTTGAACAAGCAAGAGCAAAGTGCTCTTGCTTGTTCAAAGCGAGCACACTGTTTGCTATGGGTTGGCTGGAGCGGTGCTCCCGCCATCCCATAGCAAACTGCAATGTCCCATGGGTGGGCACCCCGGGACATTGCTGGAGCCGGCCCTGGGGGGTGGCGGTCCCCAGGGCCATTTACGGCTCCAGGAGGGGAGCGCGGCCCCATCCCATGTGCAAAATTGCCCGGGGGAGGTGGTGGTCCCCGGGGCAGTGGGGGGCTCGTGGCCCCCCTGCATTTTAGTGTAGTAGCCCCAGGGATGTGGCGCTCCCCAGGGCTGCAGGGGGGGTCCGGAGACCCCCACGCTTCTTTTTTTCATTATAACCCCGGGGAGGTGGCGGTCCCCGCTGCTGCAAGATGGTTTAAGGGCAGCACAACACTTCCTAAGCTCACGGCCAATAACATTATACAAACACACAGAAATGCTGTTAGATATGCTTAAGTGGTGTTTATGTAATAACATCTTTATGTTTGGATCTGATATGTACCAGCAGATGAGAGGCACAGCTATGGGCACCTGCTTTGCCCCCAGTTATGCAAATTTACATATGGGCTGGTGGGAGGAGCAGGTGCTCGTGAAGAAATTTGCCACTGAAATGTCTGAGAATGTAATCCTGTGGTCGCGCTATATAGACGACCTTTTCGTCATATGGCGTGGAGATAAAACTTCTGCCACAAACTTTGTGGAGGGATTAAATGACAATGAGCTTAATCTCCATTTTACCTCACACATAAGTGAGAAAGAGGTTGAGTTCCTCGATCTGACTATTTATGTGGTTGAGGAGACTCTGCAAACCAAGACATTTAGGAAAAGTACAGCTGGAAACACGGTGCTGCATGCCCGCAGCTTTCATCCAACAAAGCTAAAAAATAGCATACCCTATGCAGAGAAGCTCTGGATGTGGAGAAATTGCAGTGAGGAAGAACAGCTCAAAGCTGCACAAACAGAACTAACAGGGAGGTTCTTAAGGAGAGGGTATAGCAAGGCAACGTTGGATGCAGCAACGGTTAAAGCCAATCAGAGTCCCAGAGAAAAGCTCATTTTCACAGAAGAGAAACACTCACACTAGGAGACAGATTCAGGGCAACCCATAAGATTCATCACAGGTTACAGTAATCAACATCAAGAGATCCGGGCCATCTTCCAAAAGCATTGGCACCTGATTTGTAGTGACCAGATATTAGGTCCTAGAATTAAAAAAAAGACCACTACTAACTTTCCGGAAGGCTAGATCTATGAGGAATGATTTAGTCAACAACACCCCGGGTTTAAAACAACAGCAGGGTTGGCTTAGTGGAAGTAAAGGTTTTCGGCGCTGTCACAAGTGTAAGGCATGCAAGTTTGGGGTGAACACTACTGAGGTACCACTGCCATTTACAGACACTAAGTGTCGGATTTTAAAACCATTAACCTGCAAGAGTGATTACACCGTATATGCCCTGAGATGCAGCTGTCACGAACTCTATATAGGGAGTACCATCTTAAAAGTACACCAGCGTATCTTGCAACACATTCGTGCAATCAAGCACAAGGACCAATCATACCCTGTTGCTAGGCATTTTGAACAGGTCCACAACAGCGACGTTAGCAATTTAGAATATTTTGTGCTAGAGCAGGTATTGGCAAGACCTAGAGGTAGCAATAGAGAGAGGTCTCTGAGGCAATTAGAATCAAGATACATCTTGAGATTCAACATGAAAATGCCACTGGGCCTCAACAGCGAAGAAGACCTGTATGTCCATTTGTAAGGTCGTGAGGTTTCTGTTTCGTAGAAGATATCTTTAGAACTAATGAATTTGTCTCCTACCGGTCTGCCAGTAGTCCACAGGAATCAATAGAATGAGCAGACTGTATGAATTTGGCATAGATATAACTCTATTTCCTATTATAATCCAGACCATGTCTAATATATTGTTATTATATGTTTTTCATAGGGGTATATATTGATTTCAGGTTTCTATAAGTGTGATTATTGGAATTTATTTGTATTTTTTTGCTGCAAATCAAATGTGGAAATGCAAGAAATATTGAAATGAAAAACAGGTGTACAATACTGGGCAAGGTAACAAGACATCTAAGGAACACATGTTCTGGTATTAGTAGGTCACATTGGGCACTTGCCCTGGATTTGCTTTATGTAACATTGGACAATACAATGCACATGATAACAAGAGCCAGTTGAGAAATTTTTAGGTGGCCATCCCAGTTATTAGTCACCGTTTGTGTGTATTACATCATTTAAACAATATGTATGTCAAAATTTCCTACATTAAAATGAATTGAATTAGATATAATAGAAGGCGGCGATCTGCACATGTCACTTTAGAAGTATCAGCACTGTCACTTTAAGGTCTGTGGTAGGCCAGGGAACATCTATTTAAAGACAAAAAGATGGCAAACACAACTGGTTTGATAAAGGCAGCTACGGCTGTTGAAATGCGTCACCGTTGTTTTTATTGCCAATAAACCGCATTTGACAGCGAACTCGAGCATGCTGGAGTCTGTCCACATTGGAAGGCAGGCGTGTGGAGATGTATATATATATATATATATATATATATATATATATATATATATATATACGACAACTACTTGTCAAATCAAGAAAAAACATACTTTTAATTAATACTAAAATAACAAATAGTTAACAAAACACTCTTAAACGTCTATCCCTTTTACATGTACTTACTAAAAGAAAATACTACAACATCATGTAAGTGTTCAGCTGCATAAAAATAACACCAATTACATACCAGAAAAAAGATATAACAAAGTAAATATATGTAATTTATTATAAAACAGAAACTGAAAAAAATAAAAACCCAACGGCCTTCATCTCTACAAACTACCAACAAATAAATATTTATAATGGAACTGAGTGGCTATTTTTCTTCCAACAGAAAAGTAAGCACCTGCTCCACATTACAACACCCAGAACAGAAAAACTGCTAAAAAGTGTGAAACATCTAACAAGAACATATGTCAGTATAAATAAGAAAAGTAGCTGCATAATTTTATATGTAAATAACAAACGTAAATACATTTTAAAATTCAATTCTTAATACAATTACACTATTTTCAGACATAATGACAGAAAGAGCAACGCAATTATTAAGTCACATGATCTGCACCTACAAACAAAAAAGTACATCGTTGGAAACTGTGAAGCGTAAATGTCTTAAATATTACTTTAATGCATGCTATGGGAGGGCCACTACAAATATGATGTTGTAATTAATGTAAGGGAACACAACTACACCCCAAATGTTACAGAAATAGAAGTAAGGTAGATATTGCAGGATAGAAGAAAGGCAGCCACTAGTTCCCAGAAGCCCACAACAATAATCCTAAAACAATATACTCCCCACGGTCCCCAAACACATCACAGTCCAACTACTACCTATACTCACTTTCATACATTTAATTGCATAAACTAGAAAAGCTACTAGCAATACCACTGATGCCCCTAGACGAGACCAAGACATAGAAATATCTGAGCACTTAAAAATAACACACAAGGAACCCTTCCTGTTCTATGACAACCTAAACAATGGCAGAAGAATCCTGATATTTCTACTGCAGATATCTTACTAAAACTAAGCCATTGGCAAACCTGGATGATGGATGTCTACTTCAAAATGTACCCAAAACCATTCACTGTGATACAAACCATACATGGTGAATATCATAACTCAAATATCCCTTTAATATATGCCCTACTACCAAATAAACAAAGTAGCACTTACTACAAGCTCTTAAACCACATTAAACATAAAACACTACTCACAAAAAATAATCATAAACTTTGAACAAACCATGATTCAAAATATTTTAAAAGTTTACCAATACACAGCCATGCAAGGCTGTTACTACCATTTCAATCAAGACCTATGGAGACATCTCCAACAATCTGTATTGTGTTGAGTATGCTACAAACGGTCAGTTGATAGCACTAGCCTATGTCCCTGTCACTAAGGTAGCCAACCACTACAATTTACTAATAGAAAGCCCCTTCTACCAACAAAACAAACACAAACTCAGACCCCAATGGATTATTACAAAGATACTTGGTTTGTGAGACTACATTGCTCTAGACACATACGCCAACCCAAATTCCAATTACCATGGTGGAATGTCTATGACAGCATCTTGGCAAAAAAAGCCAAAACAAACAATGCAGTGGAAGGATTGCACAGTGCCTTACAATCCACACCAGGCAGAGCCGAACCTACACTCTATACATTTATAGAAGCCCTACAAAAAGAACAAAGCTACCAACAACAATGAATAGAGCAATCTGTAACCCAAATTGCACCTAAACTTAGCAAACAAACCACAATAAGGTATGCCATGCTACAATTTAAAGTAAAACTTTTCAAAAACAACAAAGAAGTAGATTACTTAAAATTAATAACCAAAAGTATATAATAAAATAAATGCTAATCTACAAAACTCCCAAAAAAGTATGGCATAATCTTAACCAACATTACAAATCATTTTTTATATGAATTATAAACATAATATTGTATTTCATCAGTCCAAACATTAAATAAAAATACAATTTTAAATAAGACTGACATAATAAAACAATATATATGTATTGTTAATATAAAAAATCTAAACCTCACCAACCAAAAACCTCAAACAACAAACCCAATAAATTGTGTAAAATAACTACAATACATAAAATACACAATTCCAAATAATAATTACATAACACTTACATAAAGCCATAAAATATAACATTTCCCACCCAAAACAAATAAATTAAATGTGACTTACAGCCCTGAAGATGCAGATCATCGTCTGTATCCATGTAGTCAAAAAGTATAATCCACCAAAGATTTGAAAAAATATTTTTCAAAAAGCCCCAAAAAATGCAAAAATAAAACCTATCCAATAGAGATCCATCAATGCAATCCAAAGTATATTGGAACCATAAAAACAGAAAAAGTGTTTAAAAAAAGAAACGCTCCTCAAAACCTGGAAAAAAGGAAATTGAGGTAAAGAATATTGGTTTAATACAAACCAAAACAGATTCACTTAAAATGAAAAGCACAATCCGAATGCCCATAGGAAACATTCGTAATTCATATTAGACTGATTTTTACTTGTCTCCAGGGAGAACTAGACTTAAACTTTGGTGGGGGTGGAGGGTGGGGAGTAACACGTTGATTAGTGGAGGCGGAGACATCATAAGAGCTGAATCAAAATTATTTGTGGGGGGCTCCCTCTGCTTTTCTGATGCAGCACATAAAACACAGAGTCATTCTTTGAGACTACATGAGGCAAATAGTGCATTTTAAAGCACACAAGGCCAGCAACATTGCTCATGGCATTGCAGGATTTTGGGGCTGTCCCTCAAGGAATTTTAGCACAGTGAATGACAAATGATTTATTTTGATACACATTAGGCCACTAAACCTGGGGCAATGTGAAACACCAGATTCTATTTTACATAAAAATCTGTGGTATATCGTACAATCCAAACACGCTGGGCCAGTTGTGTCAACCTAAATGGTCTTAAAAAAAACTTTTACAAGATATTTGAACATCCTTCCCCCATAGGAGGATTTGCAAAATTGGAAGCAAATAATGCTGTTTAAGCACCTTTCTTTAGTTATTGTTCTGTTCATGCTTCTTTTACCTTCACACAATACTTGTATGCTATTTGCCAAATATGATGTTGGTATAGTAAACAGCTTTGTTGTTGTTTGGCGGAGGCTGCCTCATATCCTAGCTTTATAGCACATAGAATGTTGAATATATATTCTTTGGTATTTTGTGACAACTCCCACCGAATATATTTAGCATGAAACACAACCCACATTTGATAAGATTTCCTCTAATAACATTCAGTAAAGATAGAAACTGAGAACACAAGTGTGATTATCTATGATACCCACATCACACATGGGTGTCAATCTGTGATTACCAAGGGTAAATAGTGACAACATTCTTGAAAATAACTTGCAACAGTGCTTGAAGAGTGACAATGTGCTGTCTCCATGTTACGAATTCAGGATTTTCTGCAATGCTCTACATATTCCTAAAGCAATATTAACATAATGTCTTTTTGCCTGCAGTGCTGGTAACAACTGGTGGTGGGTTCCCGTAGTGGCCCCTATGGTTGGCGCAATTATTGGTGCGTACATCTATATCTTGTCTATCGAAATCCATCATCAAAACCAGCAAGAAGATAAAGAACAAGATGGCGAGACCTATGGAAAATATGAGCTTACGAACAGCGCAGATATTATCCTCGGTACTTCCGAGACCTCATGTGCATGACGCCACTAGCCACTAGCACGTACAACAATCTCAGGAACTGGCTCATTTGTCTGACTGAAATACATGCCCAAAATGTTGCACAATCTGTTTCTCTCCAAACGGACGTCAAGTGAAACTCAAAATCGAAACATCTGGACTATGGTTTTTGCTTTTAAATAACTTCTCTTCTGGGTGGTAATATACGCTGCCCAGTAGGACGACACTGATATGGCAGGACAAAGATGTCAAAAATCTGATCAAGTGCCATGTTCGAGAATGCACCATTTTAGGGCTAGCCTTTGATAAAGCTTTAACTGTTCTGCAAAAGAATAATATATATTATACATTATAAAAGGGCTTGGGTCAGCCATCTTCTTCCACTGGGGTCAGGTAAACTGTCATTCACATCTTGCTTACATCTACCACAGCGTGCAGTGTGGGGGAATGGGTCTGCCCAGTTCAGCCATTGGTTCCCCTCACAGCTGGTGACAATAGTTTGCTTGTGCACAATGTACACATTCACCAAAATAAAAGCACCTTCAGTGGCAGGGCTGATGAACTAATGTGTTCTTAAAAACCATATTTTTTTACTTTTAAAAGCATTCACTTTTTTTCATTTTGCTATCACCTGGCAGCTCCCTAAACCGAAGCCATTAGGTCACCCTCTACCGCTTGCTTTGGCCATCATTGAATTCCCTTTTTTTCTCATTCTTACTCATTCATTACCTTTTTAAGTTGGCCAGCGCGTTGCTCCAAAACAGTTGAGCATCTTGGAGCGGTAATGTAATGACAAACTATGGCAAAAGGCATAAAATATAAAGACGTCTGCCTGTGCCTGTGCAATCATGGGAGGCCATTTTTGTATGTTTTTGACATACTTTACCATTCTTTGCAGTTCCAAGGTGGTGAGCGTGTTGAAAACAACATGTCGGCCATCTTCAAACAGTAAACTAATAAAAAATGATACCAAAGAAAATGAGCACTTGCAATATTAAAGGCCAGACTTGTTCGCTCTGCCAATACTTGCTTTATTTCCAATCAAAGCACAATAATTGCCTCCTGGTATACAGGCATTCTCCTGTAGTTTATTCCTGTGCAAAACATGTTACAGCCCTTACTGACACATATAAAATACACTTTTCTCATCAATTATATGTTTTAGAACATACATTTTCTAATGTGAAACTAGACCCTATGAAACTAAGCATTATTTACAGAATTGTGTGCCTTAATTTAATTTATACTATTTTTGTATATTGATTCTACTTGTTAATTATTCATATGTATAAAAGTCTTCTTTGAGCAAACAGAGATCTATTTTTTAAAATGTTCTAATAACATAAAACTGATTTGTTATTGCTATGTTTTATGTGTGTGCTTTTCAGTGGTTTTTGTGGGTGTAGTGTGGCAAACGTGGATAACCTAGTTTCTAAGCCACAATTCTGTATTCTATGCAAACATTCATTACATATTGTGATATGAATGACGTGTAGTGTGAGAAGGACGTTCTTATCTCAGGACAAAGCAACATCAGTTGTGTGCTGGGGGTTTGCCCTTTACTTGCATTGATAGGAACACTCACTACACAACAAAATGTCGGACCAGAAAAAGCACACACTATCCCATTCACTGAGTGCATAAGGTCATCGAGAAGTGCTGATTGAAAATCAACAGTCAACAATACCCCAGTTTTGGACAACAGAGCAGTTGCATGCACTGGAGTAGATGCCTAAGGTTCCAAGGCAAGGCAATGAGCAGTACAACACTAAGAAGCTGACTTGTGCACTGTGGTGAAGAGGAAGAGTAAACATGCAACTGGTGCACTGAGTGAGTAGACTTTAGCCTCTGAGGGGAAGCAAGGTGTGGGATTCAGTGCGCTGCTCATTTAAATAGCGCTGCCAAAAAACCGAATATGAATTGATTATTGATTCATTGATTGATGTTAGACTAGTGGTCTCCAACGAGTAGCTCAGGGGCTACTGGTAGCTCTTAAGCACCCCGAAAGTAGCTGTCAGACAAGAACCCAAGCCCTGCACCTCATTCAGAGCGTCTGCGCATATTAAAGAAGGCAGCATTGCTCATCTCAAGACCCTTAGAGCAGCAGACAACCAAACCAAATGTTTGATACCTTATGATGATACTGAAACAGTCAATTGTCTGATTAACAAGCTGGACTTTGTAGAACGTTTTATAGAACTACAAAACATACTAGAAAACTTAAATTTTGCCTAAGTGTTGGGTTCTCTTACCGGACTGCTGAGTCTCTGCACATGCATGTACAGTTTTAAGTAGTAAATGTGAGAGGGACACAGGGAGTGGGTGGGAAAAGGGGCAGACTTACTACATAAAGGAATGGGATTAGGGAGGAGTTGGAGGTGTTTAGAAAGGGTCAAAAGGGTTTTAGGGAGGGATGCCACCCACCCACACAAGAGTAAGCCAATTGTATTACTCTGAGGGGAGACATGTAACTTATACTTTTTTAGTACGTTTACAATCTGGGCCTGATTCACAAAGGTAAGCTTTCACTTTTATGTAAGTTGACTACTTTTCGATATTCACAAACTACGTGCGGAGTTCTCCACCCGACTGCAGAGTCTCCAAGTGTGAAGAACACCGCACACATAAGTATGGGAAGTGCGGAGTTGCAAAACTCCGCACACAGTTTGTGAATACCGAAAATTAATAAACCTACACAATAGTGTAAGTTTACATTTGTGAATCAGGGCCCGAGTTTGTGAAAACCAAAAGTAGTAAACTTACCACAAAGTGGAAATTTACTCAAAAATCGAACTCATCATTGTGAATCAGGCTCACCCTGTGTTGGCGTCTTTCACATGACCACCTGCCTCATTTCTCACTCTATCTTAGTCACAAGAAGATTGGCCATTTTGTAGGCCCTGCTCTGTCAATCACACCATGTATATGAACAGTGGGTGATGAAAGAAGAGTGCTAACAGTAGCCTGAGCAGTAACCAGTGCCGCCCCACCAAAGTGTGGGACTGCAGGAGCCAGAGTGAAAATGTCTGTTGGGTGTATGATCAGTCCAAGAGCTGAGGAGAGCATGGTATGGTGCTAGATTTCAATTAGGAGTCTTGTGTGCATTAGTCTGTGTGTGTGTGTGTGTGTGTTTGTGCGCGTGTATGTGTGTGTGACATTGTGTCTCTTCCTAATACTGTCACTCCCTGGAAACTATGCCTAGTGTCAAGGACCACGAAAAGTAAACGATATCCCACTGCCTCAACATAAGGGATTATCTCTGGCACAATTGTGTCAATTTATTTTATGGTAGGAGTAATGGTATAATTACAGCCATCCTTGCTGGTGTGGTGAGCATCCATGGCCTATGATTGTAATATGTGGGCATTTGAAGCAGATGTTGTACACATGAGTAGTCGATGAGAATCAAAAGCTGATGTTTGGGGACTGTATATTTCCTAAAAATGGAAGCTGTTATTTTAAAGGCAAAATTTACATCTTTCAGAAAAAGGTTTTCTTCTGGAATATTGAGTTTGTTTGCCCAAAATGGAAAGTGCTTTTTCATTGGAAAAACATTTGAGTTTTTAGAAACTGATATGCTAATGAAGACAAAAAATTGCACTTCCAAAACGCATTTAAAAATTGAAAGTTGAAGAAACTTATTCTTCTGGTTATGTCTTTTGTACCAGAGGGCACATGATGCTTTTGCTATTATTTTGTTATTTGGGTGGAGGCATTTAATATTGATAAGCGTTTTCCTGGCATTTCTGCTGGTAACCCCATCTGGATTGCTTCAGTGGTCACTATCGATAATCATGCTTGTGGTAGTCCTAATATAAAAGTAACATATGGTCACTATATTTCATTGATTACATTTGCTAATAGCTCAAGAGTAGAAGTAGCTCTTACTACCGGAAAGGTTGGAAAACCCAGAGTTAGGTACATGTGTATGCATCTTCACTCATACTGTTTCTATAGTTGCTGACGACCAACGCCTACCTTGCCCTTAAAACAGCCATTCAAACAGACTTTTCCAAGGTAAACTACAAAAGTAGTTGCCTAGATTCCCAGAGAAGTGTCATCCTGACTTTTGCCTCGATAGACCCCTTCCAAATAGAGTTTGGAGTGGAGGTGGAAATGGTCAACTGTCTGTAAAGTTTGTTAAGTCTAATGTGATCTGACTTAGTTCCATTGAGCACTAGATGCTAGGGTTTGGATATGCCCAAAAGCGAGGCACCCCATTGCAAATTTAATATGATGCTCATGTGGGAGCCAGTGAAGGACATTTCTGGAGCCCACAGAATAAGCTACCTCCAATGTTCTGAATGTTTGGCAATTTTGAGATCAGTATTTCAGGAAAAACACCATGGAGCCATTTACAGCAGTCGAGTCTGGAAAAAAGTGTATGTCTCACCACTAAGGCTATTCTGAACAGAGAGAGGCAGCATCAACCTACTAATTTTGCAAATTAAGAAAGTCTTTGAGAACTCTAGACATCTGAGATTCTAGCTGAATGTGTCCATTAGGATCCCTAAGACTTTTGTTCCTGTGCTGGCCTATAATACGAGGGCTAATCCAGCCCTCCTTTTATGGCCAAACATCAGAACTCTAATTTTCTCAGCCTTTAGTTTGGGTAAACTAGCCACCACCCATTACTGGAGGATTCATAGACTCCTTTCAAGATGCATAAGAAGCATAGAAGAATTCAATCCAATCTTACCCAAGTAATACCATCCTCCTACATATCACTGTTGGTTCTTGCTGTGCATCCTCATCCCATACCATAATTCTGTCATATTCCTAGACAACAACCAGAGGGGACAAGATGGCCATTCTTTTTTCTGAAATCCTTTGTTAAAGAGATGGATACTATTACAAATAATCACAGCATAAGATTACATACCATATAAGAATTATCTCTTATAAAAAATCTATTTTATATAACCATATTTTAGCATTATAATATGTTAGGAGAAATTGGGTTGTTGATTGACTGGGGTGGTAACCCTGGTCCACCAACAGCCACAATTCCTGTGAGGGTGAACCACAAAAGTCACTAAATTAACCTGTGCTTAACACTCTGTTAGCTTGGCACAAAAGCAGTCAGGCTTAACTTAGAGGCAATGTGTAAAGTATTTATACAGCACACAAAGAGCAATAAAGTAAAAACACAACACAAGAAAAATTCCCACAGCAATTTAGAAAAATAGATTACAGTTTAATAAAGTATTTGACACCAGAATGACAAAAATCCAATCAGTAGAACAGGAGTTATGAATTTTAAAAGTTTAGGGAAAAATCTAGCGCCTGAAAGATCTAAGCGCCAACGTTGACATCTAGTCATGTGAAACTGGGTAAAAGTAATAAATATGGCCAACCACCAAACACGAAACGCTTACCTGTCTCCAATAAAAAGTTTGCACCTATTGAATGTAATAATGCAACCCAATGTTAACCTATGGGAGAGGTAGGCCTCACGGTAGTGAAAAATGAATTCAAGTGTTTTTCATTACCAGGAGATGTAAAACTTAAAAGTGCACGTATAACCTTTTAATTACAATGCACCCTGCCTTTTGGGCTACCTAGCGCCTAACTTAGGGGTGACTAATTTGCAATAAAAGGGGAGTTTAAGCCTTGGCAAGGGGGTTATATTGCCAAGTCGAATTGGCAGTTTAAAACTAATGCAATGGCATGCCTAGGACATGTTTTAAGGGGCTACATAAGTGGGTGGCACAGTAAAAGCTGCAGACCCACAAGTAGCATTTAATTCACAAGCCCTAGGTATATGGTTTATCAATCTACAAGGGACTTATAAGTAAATTAAATATCAGATGTAAGCCAATTTTACAATGTTTGAAGGAGTGAGCACAAGCACTTTATCACTGGTTAGCAGTGGTAAAGTGCACAGATTCCCAAGGCAAACAAAAATGAATTCAGCAAATATAGGAGGGGTGAAGGCAAACGTTTTGGGAGATTACCACCCTAAGGTTGACAGGTCTGACACATCCTTACTAAGAGTTCCACCTCGCCAACTCTTTAGGACCTGTGCAACCAGACACGTTTAGGAGTGAGGCAGCTAGAAAACACTGAATATGGCTTGTAGAAGAGACTACAGATTGTTTACAAATATTGAATTATGACAAATACTGATCACTCCACCGGTCTATTGAGTTTGGGTCTCATGTTGTAAAATGCACTAAACCTAAGTTTACTATAAGAGAGAAGCCTCCCTTGTATCCACACACCCTGCCTACCTGCCCTGAACAGAAACAAAAAGGTGTGGACTTTTGTTCTATGTTACAAAGGCAGCCTTGGTGGATGCCTAATAGAAGCTTCCAAATCCCACTACAATGTCTCTTTCTTAATAATTTGTTGAATTGACATCTCTGTATAGTTTCTCTGAAGAGGTCCCAGAAGAAGAGTACTTTGGTTTCGCAAAACCTATGTTCTTCTCACTTCAGAACAGCACAAAGGATCAGATCTCTCTTTCTGGGTGTTCTCAATTCTGCCACCACATTTCCCACTATCCCTTTTCTAAAAACTTGATCTTGAGGTATGGAGTCTGCAAGCTTTGAAGACCACAACTAACACAAGTTTAGCCTACGTCATAATTTCTGTATTGTCTTTGCAGCAGCTGATCCCGGTTCTCACTCCCAGAAGTGATGGCAGGCCAAGCACTCTTGTGAATGAAATTCTAGCTACATTCTCCAGTTTGTCAACTTTAGGTCTGAACTGAGCACATAAAGATACTGCACAGGCTTCAAAGACTGCGGAGATTCAGTCTCAGTTTCAAGGTCTTTACTTTATTGCCGGGCATTTAATATTTTGGAGGCATCCTTTCACATTTCAATTTCTCTCTGGATCATTCTGGAACTAATGGTTTTCAGATTGTCCTTAAGCACCCGATTTTAAAGTGAATTGTCCTGGAAATTTTTATTGAGATCCTCAATAAGTAACTATTTTTGCACACAATGCCTCCTGATTCCCACCAGAAATTGCCTCATGTTTGGATCCTCTTAGGAGCAACATAACCACACTTGTATTTATTTTTAACTTCCTTGGGGGACGTTTACCCTCTCAGCTACACAGAGTAGCTGCACCGCTCCAATATTAAAATCAGTAAACTTAGCAAGCTAGCAGCTTCCTCTAAAGAATTGCCTGGAAGAGGATAAACAGGACTAAATAAGAACTAGAATAAGATGGTCAGAAGACTTACTAGATGAAAAATGGCATTCCATATTCCTTCTCACATATATATATATATATATATATATATATATATATACATATATATATATATATATATATATATATATATGTGTGTTTGTTTCAAAAGTTTTTCCTTTCTCGAGAGCGCACTCCGCAGCAGGTAGGGAAACCCTTTATTTGCATATGAAAGCGCAATCCCACTTGCAGTCCCCATGTCTGATGCGTTTCGAAGTTACTCTCTTCTTCCTCATAGACATTTCGTAATGGCACACTGATGTTGGCTAAGACACTCCCCTCTGCTTGCTCATTCATTTATAGGCCTCTGGTGTGCCTTCCGTAATGGGTTCCATTTTTGTTGCATGCTGGGAAGTGTAGTTAATTTACCTAATGTTTTACCCTCCGGTGGGTGCCGTGGCCATATACGACTTTGTAAGGACAAATTAAGCCCTCCAGTGGGCCTCGGGATGGTGTTCCGCTTTCTCAATCGTTGCCCCGCTGTGTCTGCATATGGTCAAAAGCTGTTTTCTAACCTGCAGTCTCACCTTCGCTCTTAGAGTGGTGCAGCTCTCCACGGTCGGAAAGGGCCGTGAATCTTTGTTTCACAAGTTTTTCCTTTCTCGAGAGCGCACTCCGCAGCAGGTAGGGAAACCCTTTATTTGCATATGAAAGCGCAATCCCGCTCCGACCTTTTGCAGTCCCCATGTCTGACGCGTTTCGAAGTTACTCTCTTCTTCCTCATAGACATTTCGTAATGGCACACTGATGTTGGCTAAGACACTCCCCTCTGCTTGCTCATTCATTTATAGGCCTCTGGTGTGCCTTCCGTACTGGGTTCCATTATTGTTGCATGCTGGGAAGTGTAGTTAATTTACCTAATGTTTTACCCTCCGGTGGGTGCCGTGGCCATATACGACTTTGTAAGGACAAATTAAGCCCTCCAGTGGGCCTCGGGATGGGGTTCCGCTTTCTCAATCGTTGCCCCGCTGTGTCTGCATATGGTCAAAAGCTGTTTTCTAACCTGCAGGCTCACCTTCGCTTTTAGAGTGGTGCAGCTCTCCACGGTCGGAAAGGGCCGTGAATCTTTGTTTCAAAAGTTTTTCCTTTCTCGAGAGCGCACTCCGCAGCAGGTAGGGAAACCCTTTATTTGCATATGAAAGCGCAATCCCACTCCGACCTTTTGCAGTCCCCATGTCTGACGCGTTTCGAAGTTACTCTCTTCTTCCTCATAGACATTTCGTAATGGCACACTGATGTTGGCTAAGACACTCCCCTCTGGTCCAGTTGAAGGCATTCGCCGAAACGCGTTGACCGTCCTTTTCACGTTTGCACTAATGGTGTTGAAAAGAAAAATATAAAGTACCTCTAAGAAATTTGATCGTGGACTCCCTCTGTGCCGTGGAGACTTTGGTTCATCTGATTGGGACCGCGTTGGGTTTTGCTGTTAATATATATATATATATATATTCAAGCTCCAAGTCTCACCCTTAAACTGCTGCACTCGTGGCGGGTGCTATGGTCCGCTTAACGTGAGGGTGAAGTCACGGGAAAAATTCAAGCTACAAATGCGGAGCACTCACGGGACGTATTCAAGTTGATTTAATAAAGCAAATGCATTTCGGCGTCTAGCCTTCTTCAGTGCATATCAACTGACACTTAAACATTGCGCATGTTTAAATACATCTAAAAACGATCTCATTGGAGAGGCACACAATCACAACCAGTGACGAAGGACTGGAACAGTTCAAGGTCTTGATGCCTCTTTCCCTGGCTGCCATGTCTACGTGTGCTTAATTACTTGCAACCAGATGGAAACATATCGTTTTTGCTTAAAAATTCTCAGTCTTTCATAGACGATTTTTAAATGCAAGGTACAATGTCACTCACGCTGCATGGCTCAGCCAGCCCCTCGAAATTAATCCGGTCGTGGTGCCTCCAATTGTCAGTGCCATGATGTCATGTTCAAGTCCCTCGCCTGCCAAAATCCCAAACGTTGCACCATCCTACAGGTTTCCGTATATATTACTTCAGTCCTCCAATTCAATAATTGTCAGCAAAGCTGGTAGGATGCTTCCTCATTCTTTCTTTCGGCGGTGCTGGCAGTGTTTAAATTCAAGCTCCAAGTCTCACCCTTAAACTGCTGCACTCGTGGCGGGTGCTATGGTCCGCTTAACGTGAGGGTGAAGTCACGGGAAAAATTCAAGCTACAAATGCGGAGCACTCACGGGACGTATTCAAGTTGATTTAATAAAGCAAATGCATTTCGGCGTCTAGCCTTCTTCAGTGCATATCAACTGACACTTAAACATTGCGCATGTTTAAATACATCTAAAAACGATCTCATTGGAGAGGCACACAATCACAACCAGTGACGAAGGACTGGAACAGTTCAAGGTCTTGATGCCTCTTTCCCTGGCTGCCGTGTCTACGTGTGCTTAATTACTTGCAACCAGATGGAAACATATCGTTTTTGCTTAAAAAATTCTCAGTCTTTCATAGACGATTTTTAAATGCAAGGTACAATGTCACTCACGCTGCATGGCTCAGCCAGCCCCTCGAAATTAATCCGGTCGTGGTGCCTCCAATTGTCAGTGCCATGATGTCATGTTTAAGTCCCTCGCCTGCCAAAATCCCAAACGTTGCACCATCCTGCAGGTTTCCGTATATATTACTTCAGTCCTCCAATTCAATAATTGTCAGCAAAGCTGGTAGGATGCTTCCTCATTCTTTCTTTCGGCGGTGCTGGCAGTGTTTAAATTCAAGCTCCAAGTCTCACCCTTAAACTGCTGCACTCGTGGCGGGTGCTATGGTCCGCTTAACGTGAGGGTGAAGTCACGGGAAAAATTCAAGCTACAAATGCGGAGCACTCACGGGACGTATTCAAGTTGATTTAATAAAGCAAATGCATTTCGGCGTCTAGCCTTCTTCAGTGCATATCAACTGACACTTAAACATTGCGCATGTTTAAATACATCTAAAAACGATCTCATTGGAGAGGCACACAATCTGTGATTTAAAAATCGTCTATGAAAGACTGAGAATTTTTTAAGCAAAAACGATATGTTTCCATCTGGTTGCAAGTAATTAAGCACACGTAGACATGGCAGCCAGGGAAAGAGGCATCAAGACCTTGAACTGTTCCAGTCCTTCGTCACTGGTTGTGATTGTGTGCCTCTCCAATGAGATCGTTTTTAGATGTATTTAAACATGCGCAATGTTTAAGTGTCAGTTGATATGCACTGAAGAAGGCTAGACGCCGAAATGCATTTGCTTTATTAAATCAACTTGAATACGTCCCGTGAGTGCTCCGCATTTGTAGCTTGTATGCTTCAGGCATAGAGTGACGCATAAATTATGCAAAAAAAGAAGCAGAGAACTCTGGGTAGTTCTCAAGTTTAGGTGGAAAGCAGCTCCTGTATAGAGCACTCTCGACACCAGCGACACTCTAAATCTGCTCACCTCAAATGTCTGCTTTTCTATCAAAGTCTTTAAGCATAGGATTAGCACAGTGCCATCCACGCTGAGATAGAAAGGGAGAGTTCTCTGTTTCTTTTTTTGTATATATATATATATATATATATATATATATATATATATATATTTATATATATATATATATATATATATATATATATATATATATGAACAAGATGACCCCTGAGCCCAGGGATCAATTGAAAGCGCACTCACTCGAAATCCGCTGTTTTTTTCAAGTTGCTTTTATTACTTTTAAGCAAACATCGCTATGCCCAACGTGTTTCGGTTCCTCACACGAACCTTGATCACGGGTACAAACTACCCGTGATCAAGGTTCGTGTGAGGAACCGAAACACGTTGGGCATAGCGATGTTTGCTTAAAAGTAATAAAGCAACTTGAAAAAAACAGCGGATTTCGAGTGAGTGCGCTTTCAATTGATCCCTGGGCTCAGGGGTCATCTTGTTCATAATTACCGGCTGCCCTGCCGGAGGAAATTCGCACCGCACCACGAGAGGAGCGCCGATGTTCAATTGAGGGCACCTTTGGATTTATATATATATGTATCCTAGTCAACCCCCACCACTACATGTACTTGACCACGCTCAGCCTGGTTGCAACACTAGCAGTTCCACACCTGCATACACATCTAAACCTTGCTTAGTGGCTAGGACAGCAGACACACAGACTGTTTGCGTCACAGAGGCAGCCTGCTATCCTCTGAAGCAGTGATACTCAAAGTACGGCCCGGGGGCCGCCTGCGGCCCTCCTGACCTTCAGATGCGGCCCCCGGGTTAAAAGCAGCACTGAGCTGCTGTTTACTTCAGAGAGCATTAACATTCAATAAGATGTTAAATAAATGGGGAAGCTTTTAATTACAGGCCAACTGAAGTAAAGGAAAATAATCTAATACTGTATCCTGCAACATTTAACTACCCACAAAGCCCCTTTCCAATGCTGTTCACATCAATGCGGCCCTCGGGCTCATCACAGACCATACTTTGTGGCCCCTCTGTAAATCTTTGATAGTATCTATGCTCTGGAGAGTGTGGCATAAAATGTATTTTCTGGCCCATGCTAGGAGGCTAAGGGTTCGTAGAACAATAAACTATGGGGAAGTGAAATTCCAAGTAGAAGCCACTGCTGCTGTCCTAGTCCGTGGAGGCGCCGCGCAGCCCCATGCTCTCTGGAGCCACGTGCTGCTAGTCTCTCTGGACCAGGAGGATTCACATGTGCCCTGCTTGAGAATTTGCCGCCCGTTAATGTCTCACAGCATCTCCCTGGTCTCTACTAATGACTGAGACGCCCATCAGTGACCATATGCTGGGCCATCTTATAGTGGGTCAACCAGTCAGAAATAACTGGTTTACAACTGGACATGTAAATTTGCATCTGGTGGATTCAAATCTAGATTTTTTGTTTTGATGTTCCATCTCAGATAAGGGCTTACCAGTGGTGGCGTGTTCGTCTAGCTTTACGTTATGTACGCAAAGACAGCACATCACTGATTTTCTCACCTGGCATTGGGTGGGAAGATTCTCGTCTCTCTGCCTGGCAGGCACTGGCGTCTTCATGACTGCAGCTGCTTGGCAAAGTGTTTCATGGGCATTGAGGAGCGCTGGGTTTAGGAAGCGTTTAGCACTGTGTGAAGATATGGGGCATGTCTAATATGGGTTCTTCCTTCATCTGCCATTTTGGAGACATGCCATTCTCCTGGACAAATTGGAAGGGCCAGACATATTTATGTCTATCCAAGATGGGCATCACTCCAGTGTTTGCTGCCTCATAGTCCAAACCTAATATAATGCCAACCTATTTTCCTTTGATAGTTCCAGTCCACAAGAATGCATTTGTTCCCTGTTTTTCCTCATGTTCATCGGCCGCTCAATTAGCTTTTGTCCCTGATTTTTGGCTTTCTTTCTGAGCAGGACTGCTTTTGGATGCTTTCCTGTGGAAGATCTCATACTAGGCTCTTTGTCGAGCCTAATTTCAGGGCGGTTTTGCTGCCATGCTTTTCAACCTCAACTTCAGCTATTCACTAAAATCAAGTAAATACTCAGATTGGCAAGGACATTTTTTCTTTCCTTTGTGACTTTTTCTTCCTAAATTCGACCCACTGAAGGAGACACTTGTAACTTTCACATGTCGATTGCGGTGCGTCATGCCTACTGGGAGGAGTCCCATTCCCTTGGACAATCAAGAAAGAAACCAGAGACCTACACTGTTTCCAATCGCTGACATTTACGCAGAAAAATATATGGCCTTAATATCTGCAGAGTGCATTAGAGTATAGTGATTTGTGATATTCAACATTAAACAGGGATCTAAAGGAAGAGCAGTTAAAAAAATGTGACCAACAATGCAGGATTTAGAGAGGAAAGACTCAAGTTATTATACAAGTAAGTTGATGTATGGGGGAAATCTTACAGAGAACTCTGAGGGTCTGATTCCCAAAGGATAAACTCTCACTCTGTGTAAGTTGACGTTTGTTTAAAAGTTTACATTTGTTTTGAAATTCACAAAAATGAATTTTAATAGTAAGTTTATGAATGCGGTGACTCTGCAGTCGGGGCAGAGAACTCTACACATAAAATGATAAGGGAAGCACCATCTCACCTGAGTATGACTGAGCTTCACAAAGCGGGAAAACAAAACAAAGACCAAATCCTCAGAGCCAGATCCTCCCATATCAGAGACCTCATGAATTCTGCAAAGAAGCGCCTGTTTGAGGTCATTGCCCTATCTATTAACCCCCCAACACTTCAGCTCCTAAGTCATCCTTGGCCTGCTGCAATGACTTTGTGGATTTCTTTGATAATAATGTTAGAGACATCCATATCTTGCTTCCCATCAAAGACTCCCTTGAAACGGTTGAGTCTCTACCATGCAATGCACTACAATCATAGCCATCTTTCTCTCCAACCTCCGAGCAGGACCTACAACGAACTATCTCCAAAGTATAACCCTCAAACCATCGTCAGGACACCATTCCAGGCTCTATCAGCAAATCTCTTGCCACACACCTACTCCCCATATGGTCCACCATGGCCAATTTCTCTCTCAAAAAGGACGTCTTCCCAGAACGACAAAAAATTAATCAAATCACTCCGCTCTTCAAAAAACAACCTCTTGATCCAGAGAACCTGAACAACTACCGCCCAGTCTCCACTCCCACTTTTAGGCAAAGTTATTGAAAGTTGTGTAGTGTCCCAACTAGCCTCACACATTCGAACAAACAAACTCCTAGACACTCTCTAATCAAGTTTCCACCACTTTCACAATATAGAAACTGCGATCCTCCAAATAGTAGAGGACTCCATTAGAATCCTCGATTCTGGCAAATGTTGCCTCCTGGTCCTCCTGGATTTATCCGCTGCATTCGACACTGTCAACCATTTTGACCTTCTTTGTATTATTGAACTTCGCATGGGATGTGGAGGCACTGCCCTCAACTGTTTCTCCAATTACCTCTTTAATCATTCCCAAATTGGGAAAATGGGCAACTCGTTCTCGAGACCAGTCAGCGTTCACCAAGTGGTCCCACAAGATTCGATCCTGTCCTCAACCCTCTTTAACCTGTACCTAGATCCACTATCTGTGATTCTCAGAAACTCTGGATTTCTCTTCCACCTCTATGCTGACAATACCCAAATATACTTGAAAATCTCATCACCGGTAGACGTTGCCAGGCTTTCAAATGCACTCTTAAAGATTAAAAACTGGATGTCCAACCACCAATTAAAACTCAACCCAACTAAGACAGAATTTCTTTTGATCTCACCTCCGAAAACAAAAACTCCAGTACAAGAATGAATGGCCAACTTTTCCCCCTGGATGGCTGCCCTGCCATTGTCCAGAGTGCCCAATCACTCGGCATCACCCTTGATAATCGTGTAAATCTTTACAGCCACATAGAAGCCATGGCCAACATCCCACAATACCAACTTAGGGAATCTCTGGAGAATCAGACTATTGATTCCGGAACAAGACCTCAAAACAGTGGTGTAGTCTCTCGTTCTCTCTAGACTAGACTATGTAATTTCCCTTCTCTCAGGCATTCCCAAAGTTCACCTAGGCTCACTGAGAGCAGCACTACATTCTGCAGCACGCTGTGCGCTGAGAGCGACATCACTGAAATACGTAATGTCATGACTAGATACCCTCAACTGCTCTTATTTATTTATTTATTTATTATTCGGTAATTCATAGGAGAAAAAAGACAAACAAACATTCAACAAGAGTGCACAACACACACAGATGTGATATGAGACAGTTTAGTCATTTGCATGGATCGCGTTCCAATACTCTCCAACCCATATAGTCTGTAAAAATGAGGAACACACCAGTGTTAACCCCCGCAGCCTTGAATAAGCAGTAAGTTGCCGCGCTCAATCACGAGAAGGCCATAAATCATTATGACAGTCCAAGGAGTATGGGCATTCTTCAACATTAAATCTCTAAGACAGCACAGAGCACAATCTCATTCTTCTCACCCACCTAGCTCTCCCACTGGTCCAGCATTAGATGCTATTGCTGCACATCATGGGTGAGTAGGTAGCCCTGCATGGGGCCCCAGATGTTGTGCAGGCAGAGTACCTGTGCGATCATGGAATAGTAGGTTTCCTGCTTCTCATTACAATAGATCACATATTTGAGCCACAGCTTGACAGTAGAGGAATGAGCTGTGACACACACACAGGACACACATCGTTTGACCAGTAGAAAGGCAACTGAGATAAACCGCCTGACGCCCCTCTTTCATAGACATGGTGACCATTAATTGGGAGTCCCAGTGTCCGGCAGAACCTGGGGAATTAATAGTATATAACAACCATTGGTTCTGTAGGGAAATATGCAATTTCTTTTAAATTGAAATATTTATATCCTGATAAGCTAGGAAATGCTAATCACTGAAATAATAAATAACAACTGATACATACGCTGTACTTTGCACGGTATATTATCATTCATATATCATGGGGAAACACGAAAGTCATATATCAAAAACACAGGAATGTTGTGCAACATAAATAATAACATCAATAGGTGCCATTCAAAGTGTGCATAATATGAAACATAATCCAATATATAAGACACTTGACATTAAACAGAAAACACAAAAATAATTCAGTTGGGCATCAGTCAAGCTAGCCTGGCTGATGAGGGGTGAAACCCCGAAACCGGTGCCAGGGTGCTTGTTTCTGGTCCAGGAAGGACATGGCCTGGCAGTTCAGGCTGAACTGTTCCCATGAGGAACAGGGTCAAGACTGATATGCATATGGCTGGGTCCAAACTGGGGTGGTTTAGTGAGCAGAAGAATGATGTTGGGATACTTTGAGACCTCTTCCCACTATTAGCACTGTTAGTAGGTGGGAACGCATGTGGTCCAAACTCCCCTTAGAACCTTGGATTTCAGCCCTGGAAGACACAAGGCCTACATTAGACTCAAATCCTATATCTGCTAAGAAAATGTTTAACCATTGGATTGAGTCCTCCTTGGACCTAGTCCTTCCAAAGAAATGCATTCATACAAAAGTTAGAATCAACACTTCTCCGTGGTATTCTCCTAAGCTGCATGAGTATAAACAAGTCTGCAAGAGACTAGAAAGGAAATGGTGCACTAAGCAAACAGAAATATAGGGATTCTATAAAATGTTATCAAACTGCAGTGAAATCTGCACAAGCAGCTTATTACGAGGAAAGAATTAACCTAGCCTCTAATACCCCTCGTGAAATCTTCCGTATTGCGAAGAATCTTCTCAAAATGTCCTCCCCTGATGTTCCCAGGATGGTGCCCCAGCCCGCTGTAATGAACTGGCAGAGTTTTTTTACAATAAAATTCAGGATATATACAACACCTTTCCCCATTCCTCCTGCTCCAGTAATTCCCTCTCCTAAGGATACTGCCCCGCCCTGCATCGCGCACTCCCTGGAGGAAATTCGCATGATGGATGTGGATACCTTAGTAAAAATCTCTGCCCTAGTAAAATCTGGCTCCCCCAGCGACCCAGCATCCCCCCACTTTCTGAGTCAGGCTGCGGAAGCAGTTTTTCCTGTGATACTTGAGTTGATAAACTCATCTATCACCACTGGCATAGTGCCACCACCCTGGAAACACGCTTAGGTGATGGCACTACTGAAGAAGAACAATTTAAACCCCGATCTCTTGGGAAACTATCGCCCTATTTCCCTTCTCCCTGGGATAAGCAAGATCCTTTAAAAACATATTAATATGGTCCTCTCCACATTTTTAGAGTCCCACAATTTATTGCACTCCTCTCAAACTAGATTCCGCCCCCAACATGGGACAGAAACCGCTCTTCTTGCGGTGGTCGAAGAGTCCGAAAAAATTCTTGACCAAGGAGGTACAGCGCCTATCATCCTCCTCGACCTCAGTTCCACATTCAACACTGTTAATTATGATATTCTGATTAGCAGACTGAGGAATGTTGGAGTGTCAGGTGGTGTTATTACCTGGCTGCAGTCCCTCTTGGAAGATAGGACTTTTCAGGTCTTTGAAGGAGACAACTCCTCCAAGTGTATGTCACTCAGCTGCGGCGTTCCTCAGGGTTCATCCCTGAGTCCTACATTGTTAAATGTATACATGAGTCCTTTAGCAAAGATTGTCCTTCCGTATGGGATTAAGATAGTCATGTATGCTGATGACACTCAACTGGTTGTGGCTTTAAATCATCCTGAGAACTCATCATGTCTGGGACCCTGCTTGGAAGAAGTAGCCAAGTGGATGGAATCCTCCTGTCTTAAACTTAACAGAGAAAAGTCGGAGCTTATGCTGCTGGTTAATCCACTCATTTCTGACCTTGGACTAGTATGGCCTAACTGTCTTGGTCCCGCCCCTGTCCCTAAAAACCAGATTAAAAGCCTTGGCATGTGGCTGGACCGGTCGCTTAAATTTGACCATCAGGCGATGAAATTGACTACCATCTGTTATGGCATGCCTAGGATTCTCCGTAAAGTGCTCCCTCTTCTTCCCTTTCTGGCAAGGAGACTCATGGTCCATGCCTTAATCCACTCCCGCCTGGACTATGGAAATGCCCTGTATCTAGGAGCCCCTCGGGCAACCACAACAAAGTTGCAAATTATTCAGAACTGTGCAGCACGTATGCTGCTTAAGATCCCTAACAGCCAATCACTAAGCCGGCATTGAAAGCCTAACACTAGCTGCCTATCATCGAAAGAATAAAATTCAAGTCCTTATGCATTGCCCACAAGTCGTTTTGGAGGAAAGGGCCTTCAATCAGCAAGACGATCATCTCCCCCTACCGTCCAAACAGATGCCTTCGATCTACTAACCTTTACTTAGCCTCAGTCCCTAGAGTTAAAAGGGCCAGAAGCGGCGGTCGCTCCTTTTGTAATAATGCTGCCAAGCTGTGGAACGCCCTTCCTCTTCACCTAAGCTCAGAGTCTAATCTTCTGGCTTTTCGTAAGCTTTAAAAACCTGGCTTTTCCAAAACCCCACCCATTAACTTGTTGCTGTTAGTCTGTTGTCCCTGCTAGCGCTGGGATGCCTGCGGGTAGCTACGCGCTCTATAAATATTTCTAACAATAATAACCCAGATCTGTGACTGGGGGTAAGTGTCTGAAAAGTTTCGACACTCTGTCCATCATCTTATTGTGTTTGCTTTATCTCTGCTAACCCAAATTCCCAGGTAATGTGGAGAGGTGGAGGTTAGGTCAAGGAAAGGTTTAAGTCCCCCATGTGTATGGCTGGAATCAAAGGAAAAATTGGGATTTGCTACAACTGGTTGTGATGGCAGATAATGCTTTAAAAAGTGTTGTTTCCCTAAAGACCATGCTGAGGTTTCGAGCTGGATCACATAGATAAAGGGTTATATCAACAGCAAAGAGCAAAACCACTAGGTTCCGCTGGGAAAATGCAAGGCCATGATGGCCATTTAAACAAAAAAATTTAATTGCATTTTAACAATGTGAACACTATGCGATCTTACAGTATTATTCCTCACATGGTGCATCTACAGAGTTATGTACAGTAACAATGGCATGGTTCGGTCACACGTTTAAGGCTGTCTGACATCGTTTTTTGCTTCTACTTTCCCAACATAGACATCCCACATTAGCCCTATTGGTGCACAGCTTTTCTTCACTCTAATCACTGTTAGGGTATCAGCTTCTGCCTTTGCCCACTTCAGCAAGTCTTTTGTCCACATTTCCACATCCGGTGTGGCATTAATTTTCCAAGCCATTGCCATATGCCTTTAAATAGTAATAGTGTCATGTCTAGGAATCTACATGCCTGTTTATTGTTTTTAGTTTGTATCATGAGCCCCTGCAGGCAAAGTTCAGGTGCACGTTATCTGGCGGTCCACTATTTCAGATGTGGTTGTCGTTACCGACGTCCATGCGGTTCGCAGCACCTGGAAGTCATTGAGCGCCCGCCCAAACATATGATGCATGTGGTGCGGGGTGAGTTATGTTTGGTGTACATAGTTAAATTGTGTATAGCGGAGTCGCAAGTTCCAAGATACCTGACTGACATACCCCACAATCTTGCCTCATTGCTTGGGCGAAAACTCTTTACCCAGGTCAGCCTCCCATATGATTTTGTTGCTAGGGTTCAGGTTATATGATTGGGAGAACAATAGGGTGTACAATGTTGTCGCCGCTTTTCTGCCCATGCCATGTGCCTCGGGACCCGCTAGGAGCTGAGAGGGGGCGGTTCAGCCTGACCAGCACCCCAGTTCATGTGAATAATATGTACGAGTGCACTGTATGTTAGAAACTGGTCATGTGGTATCCTGTATGTATCAACCATGTCCTGGAATGTGTTGAGTTATCCATCAGCAAACAGGTCACCCACCTGCATCACTCCCTCCTCCCTCCATTTTTTGACCCCTTGTTGTCCCCTTATTTCTTGGTCCTCAGGCAATGCCAGCAGGACTAATTGAGGGGTGTATGGACATGGGCCTCTGCCAGCATGTATTTACCTACGCCAACAGAACTTGGCTGTTCTCATCAATTTTGTGCTGGCTGAACTTTCTCCAGCGAGGGCAGGAGCCAGGTCTGGATAGGCGTGTCTCCCAAAAGTCATGCTACTTCACATCTTTCAGTGTTTGGACCTTGCCCCAGCCATTTCATAGTAGTTGCACTGCTGTGTAGTACATCTTATACTTGGGGCCCTTAGGCTGCCCTCAGTCATTGCACGCTGTACCTCATGTAGTGTCACTCTTTTCCTGCCATGTAACCATATAAGGCCGGAGAGGAGGTCATGCAGCATCTGAAAAAAAATTGCAGGGGATCACGGGCAAGGCAGTAAAGAAGTAAAATAGTCTAGGTAGTATTAGCATTTTGGCTGTTGCCACTCGGCCTACCGGCGAGAGCGGGAGGGAGATCCAAAATAATATGGTGCTACTGATCGATCGTAGGGCTTTACTCAGGTTACCCTCAATGAGGTCTGGTGTTTTATGGTATATCTGTACACCTAAATACTTAAAAGTGTCAAACCTTCAGGTAAGTCTGGCTGTGGAAGTCTCCAGCCATTGATCGACTGGTATAAATTCTAGAGGGAAAAGACAGGACTTGGCCCAGTTAATTTTAAGGTCTGAGAACTTTCCAAAGATTTCCAGCATATCCTCAAGTTGAGGCAGTTTCTCACGGAATTTGCGTAAATAAATCAGGGCATCATCTGTGTATAGCGAGACTATGTGCTGTTGCAGGGATTCTGCACATATACAGAACTATGCGCAGGAAAACAGGACCTCAGTGAATAGGGGTGTACCAACCTACCACATTAGTACCCAAAATCCCAAACCGACTAGCTATAGTGTCTCATTCATTCTCCGACTAACAGCGAAGCTACCAATGATTAGACAACCCAGAACACGACACTCCCGACTCTCAGGAATCGCAGGAGCCAGACAACTCTTTCGCTCATTCACTCATACCTGTCCACAATGCGAGTAATCAGAGTTGCGGTATAGTTTAAAATGTTTATTTTAACTAACGCGCTCTATGGTACAGTACACGTGCCATTACTAGCAGCAAAATGCATAAACACAATATAGTCAGCATTGTCACAATTCCTTAGAATACAAACGGGGATATCATTTTATAAAGACAGTGGAAAAGGGCTACAATACTTAACCACCCTCCCCGTGGTAAGAAATAGTTTATTATAAAAAAGAAGACCTCTGGGCTTTGTCAGCAGACCCCATACCTCAAGGCCTAGATGAAAGGTTTACATCTCAGGATAAGCACAGCTCTTCTCTCCAGAAAGGTGTCTCTCCAAGTGTGTCAACCACTGCTTCGCTTGCAATAATATAACATACGATTTCCAGTAGTGCAGCTGTGTGTCATGTTATGTCTAGGTGCGAGGGACTGACCAGAACAGAATAACAAGGGGCATTGTTGATCGACCTTGTACATCGTGTGCAGACTAAACCTCAGAGCACGGCAGAGAACGCGAAAAGCAGACAGTTCTCATGTGAAAAGGGCACAAACAGAGTCTTGCGAAATCTATGCATGCAGTGTTGTGCGCAAAAGTAGCCTCATGGCAGCGAAGCTCATGCTAACTTAGCAGATGTCAACAATGGACCCACAATCTATACTACACCCTCCCCCTGGTAAGTCCATCATATGTAGACATAGTACAAAAACAGAGTTCAAAAATGAGAGTAGAGTTCAAAACGTGCGAGCAGATTTCAAAAGCGTCTATGGGTTTAAAATTAAATGAAACGAACAACGGAGAAGGGAGAAAAAAAAACCTATTAGGGAGAAAAAAAGTAATTTTGTAGAAAGGCATCCGAAATCCAAGAATTGGTGAATTTAATCCATCAGAGTGTAGGAGCAAAAGAATGCAACACCCTCCAGAAGTACATCATTGTCGTTGGTAGAAAAAAGTGATGCCATCCAGTTTAGCAAATCGAATGAACAAGTGTGCTCCTCATACTCGGGTGCCTCCATTAGCATCTCCCGACAGCTTGCGTGATATTCGATGTAACTTTGAAGTAGGAGATTCTGCGCAGCCTCACAGATATCCCATTGAGCCAAGATTCCAAGTGCAGCCGCAAGCGCCATAAGGCCAATCCCAGAACAGTCCTGCTCATGGGCCAGTAAGGGACCCATCAGCTGGTCGAAATCCGGGTCTGGACACGACGTATTGGAGAGGCATAAATCCAATGCCCATGTAAACGGACATTGTAGACATGAAAAGACTGGTTGCACGCAAGTGAAGTATGCAAAGAGGAAGTACAACCCATAAGACACACCGAGAGTTGGCAGTGCTGGTGTACCGAAGCATCCATGCATACGGTCACGGAGCAATTGCAGCCGGCCCGGTCTGTGCAGCACTATAAGAGGAGCAGCCATTGCACAGCAGACACAGTAGAAGCAGGATTCCAGCAGCTAATGCCAGTATTAAAGGGAATCCACCAAAGACGCTGGAAAAGAAAGAATGAATGAATGCAGATATAACACCAAATATTGTCTGAAAAGAAGTCACAAGGCCAGAGCCGACAGCTTTAAAAAAATGTGCAAGGCCTCTTGTATCAGACGCATTAAATATGCGGTGTATTAGCTCCCCAAAATGCAGTGGGAGGTTAGTGTTTAAAAGTGTTTGAATTTCTCTAGCAGCGCTAGCCACCTGCAGGTTGAAGATTTCTCGTGTGGAAGTAAGGGCGACTTCTTGTTGGGTTAAAAGCGCCTTTAATCTGCTCAACCTGTTGAAATTTGCTTTCAAAGTTGGTATTGAAGGCCAAATTGAGCTATCGAGCTGCCCCCGCGGGGGAGGAAAAAGCACATTTTTACAACAAATTACGCGCTGTGAAACCGTTACTATTTATGGTATGCCAGCCAGCAAGCAGCATTCTTGGTTATTTAGAATAAGATAACTACCGTTAGTAAGCAGAGTGAACGTGGGAATTATTGCGGTAACCGGATGACCTTTCAAAACACATGCAGGGTTCGGAGCTGACATATTACATGCTCCGTGTAACTTTATATTTTTGCAAACAAGGGAATGACCCACTGTAGAATCACATTCTTCCCCTGTAAGGTATACTTCATTTTCTTCCCGCAAACATCGGTAGGTAGAAGGCAAAGACCACAGTTCATGCAGAAAAGCGCTACCCAGGGGTTCAAAGCGGCTTAGCGGGTAATATTTCATACAGGAGCTGAATTGGAACAGTGAGAAAGCCCAAGATGTAACCCCATGAATTAGCCAAACAGCAGAGTCAGTTTCCGCCACAGAAAAGGGCAAAGGGTCTATTTTTTCTATGTGTAGAAGAGTGTAAATTGCATCTTTCATGGACATGAACTGCTGAATGTCAGTCAAATTAAATGGTAAAAATAAAGCAGTTGCATTTAAATAATCCCATGGTACTTTTCCCATTTTTAGAGTTTGCAAAGTCCATGCGAATTGCATTACAGAACGCAATTGATTTTGACCATGATATAACAGGGACACATCTTCTTGCACAATATCAATAACAGAAGAAACAATATTATCCAATGTGTAAATGCGGGAAGATAGTGTGTTAATACTGTTATCGACAACAGCTAGAACCTTTTCTAAGTTCGCTTGGTCAATTTCCCGCAGACGTGACGCCGCTTCAATCTGTGAAAGTTTCCATATTTCATTGTAAGCTGCATAAATGAATCTCTTAATTCTAGGAACCCTGGGTCCCAAGACAAAGTCGGCCAAATTAATGTTATTGGGACAACAACGATAAATGTTGTTTAACGAACGATAGTGTAGAGTGCTGCAATCACTGTTGACATAATTTTCCAACTGAATAGGTTGTTACCGAATGTGTATCTGGAAATCTTGGGTCGGGTCTGTCTTGCATATAACCTGAACTAGTGTTATGAAAACGGAGTTGGCAGGCATTCGAATTCATCTGCCAAACTAGCCAACCTAAAGGATCCATTTCAGATACATTAAACGTGTTATTTTGAAACAAAGATTGTAAGGCATCAATGGTATAATTTGTGTATATGCGCCAATTATTATACTCAGCTAAAGAGGGGATGGCAGGGGCGTTTAACTTTTTTGCAGTTGCCAAACCAAAGCAAGTTGTCTGGTAAACTGTTTCATTTAAAAAAAAAAATTGTGTTGGGATGAGGCAGGCACGATGTAAGGCTTCAGTGCCTCGCACCTGCCAGGTCTTAGAACCCCAGATCGATTTCAAATCAATGGTGGCCTTCCAGTGATCATAACCCCTGACTGACAGATCATGTCTGAAAGAATTTGAATAAATTAATTTCGTATGGGTCAACATTACTTTGGGAGTTGAAGGAACATTTAATTTAAAATAGTAGGACTCAGGTGTTGATCTATCAAAGTCTGTAAAATATGTAAATGTATTTCTAAGTGTTCTCGAACTACCTCTTAATGGTGTAGGGCAATGTTCCCACTGTGTGTAATTGACAACAGGGCGTAATGTATTAGTCTTATGTAGGAAATGATGCCCATAATGTTGATAACAGAATAAATCGGTATAATTGGCAGAATTTAAATATAAATCTTCAGCATTAAAAGCAGCATAATACTTCAAATCGGAAAACAATGATTGTATTGCATGCACATCCCAGTCGTCTGAGCGTATGTCCTGTGTTACCACATCACCCATGGAGACACGAAAGACGTATGGAACATTGATAATTTCCGTCGGGCCATGGACCTGAAAATCCACTTTATTCCAGATGATGCCATCTGCAACTGGGAATGCTGAAATGTTAACAAGGGATTGGTCACGCTTCATGATGTGGGAAGATGAGTGAGGGGCCAGAATACCATCAACCAAGTTCACAGCAGAGCGTTCTGGTAAGTAGTGACCATTGATGAGTAGGAAAAACACCGTCACAAACCCAATTGACATGAAGAGAAAAATCGTGATCAGTATTAACCAGATGTATGTCCAAGGAGGGACTAAATAAGTCTGTTTAAACTAGGAGACAAAAATAGAAAATTTGGTAGGGCCACTCGAAGTGGTGGAGGACGAGTCAAAAGAAAAGCTGCCATGGTGTAAAGGGCTTTCGGGCAATCCATGCAAAGACTCACTCGTGGGATAAGTATACTCAACTTCCTTGTTGCAGGAGGGAGCAGGAGGGACAGGTAAATGGTCAACAATAGGGTCCATCTCGATGACAGTGTCATGTGGTGAGTCGAAAGATGCACCAAACCCAGGACTTCTAGAAATTGAGGGGCACGAAACAGCAGGCGTCACACTATTCAGAATCGACCAGATGTTGTAGCTTGACATTGTCAATTGAGATGTATATGTTGTCCTTGCGACCAGGAAGCGGTGGTAAAATGACTGTACGAGTACCCTTTAAGCCAAGCACTGGAACCGGTGCATGATAAGAGGGACCAAATTCGTTTTTGTTCTCCAACTTCTCTCGGACCAGATCACCAACTTTCGGAAGCCAGCCGGCCACCGGAATCAGCATTGCAGCATCTGTTGCCGAAGGCAAAAGTTCCGTAGCAAGACTGGCATGGGTCTCTTGTAGGTCCTGTAACATAGTAGAATGATTATCTACGTCAAAGGTCGCGGCTGCCGCTGCAACGTCTAGACCATCAAGGTCTGGCACCAACATTTTGATGCCAAAGAGCATCTCATATGGGGTCCGCCCACCCAAAGGTCTTCTAGGGAGATTATTAAGTGCACGTTGGACTCCAAACAAATGGGCTAGCCAGTTCCTGCCAGTACCTAAGACTCTAGCTGTCAAAGATTGCTTTAAGTCACGGTTCATCTGTTCCACAATTGAGTTGCCCTCAGGCCTGTATGGAGACGAAAACTGCACCAGCACCCCCAAAGACTTCATCGCGTCCTTGTACGCCTTAGAGGCGAATGCTGGACCTTGGTCTGAATGAAAGGTGCCACAGGCAAAGATCCCTACAAAGACACCCAAATCCCTGATGACATTTCGAGCGTCAGCACTGCGTTGTGGCCAAACCCAAAGGAATCTAGTGAATGAATCAACTGCAACCAAAATGTATTTATATGCAGTATCAGAAGTAAATGGACCGCAGTGATCAAGATATACACAAGCAAAGGGGCGATTTGCAATGCAAAGCTGTGTTTGTGGTGGACATGTTACCGTAGAAGGCTTGATTTGTTGACAGTTGTCACAAGAAAGTACATAATTACGGTTCTGTTTATATAAACCACGCCACCAATAATGTTGCTGCAAGATAGAAACAGTCGCGGACACTCCAGCATGGGCCGAAGCCATACCTTTGTGTGCGGTTTTGATTAAAGTGTGTCTGCGGTCCGCGTTGGGAATCAGCCGATCTCCAACGTCAGGTATTCTAGCAAAAGGAACTTGTTCAGGAGTTAACTGATAAGAATACTTTGAAGGGAAACCCTGTGGATAATTAGAGCCCTCCGCAGTTGCAGCTATTGCTGCCAAAATGTCATTATCAATCTTAGTCATGGACCTTGTAACGGCTGCTACGGAACACGTGGCTACTGCAGATTTGGCTGCTTCATCAGCAAAACCATTTCCAAGAGCTTGTGCTCCCACACGCTGATGGCCAAGAGTATGTATAACATGTGTGAGTGGCAGACGTTGTTTAAGATCTGCCACTCAAACCCAAAGCGTTTTATGCTTAATCGTGCTTCCTTTAGTATCTCGATAATCATTTTGAGACCAAAAGAATAAGTTGTCATTGAAAGACTGAACACAGTAATAGGAATCACACACAATGAGTGTAGAAACACTCGGATCTGCAAACTCGAGAGCAAGAACCAGAGCGCGCAGCTAGGCCAATTGGGCGAAACAGTACCTTAGTGCCTGTGTATGCACTATATTAGACTTGAATTCTCCATTCACCTTTGTACCAGCCACAATAGCGCAAGCCGCTGAATAAGCATGTTTAGAACCAGTGGCCGGTTGCGCCGAACCATCGGTGTAGATGATACATGTGTACTCCTCTAAGGGAAGCAAAGACAGAGGAGGTGGATGAACGTGTTCATACTGCAAGAACTCCTGTGTCTGAAGAGAGGGGTCAAAGATAAACATGACATCCGGAGAAGTCAAAGAAGTAGCCCATTGTATCCAACGGGGATGTAGTGCTTTAGAGTTGGGCACACTCGCCTTAGTTACTGCTTCCAAAGCAGGGAAAGGTGTAACCACCAAAATGCGTTTCCCCTGTGCCAGTGCGCGTTCCTTCAGGACCGCCATCTGCACAGCTGTCAAAACCTTTTTGACAGTGGAAAACCGCATTTCGGCTGAAGTGTACAAATGTGATTTGTATGCAATAGGTACTGTGTCGCCTTCATTGTACATCAAGTAAGTGAAACCCACTGCTCCTGGCACAACTCGTATCACCAGGTTTGTGTGGTTATCACGTGTCAACAAGTACTTAGATTCAAGCAAATCAGATTGCAAAGAATGCAAAATAGCAGAATGTTCCGGGAGCCAGCTGGCTTTTGAAAAGGTAGGTTGTATCAAAGCATAAAGAGGCTTGATACGCTGGGCATACTCGGGAATGTAAGACCTCCCGAAATTTAAAAATCCCAGCAAAGACTGAAGTTTTTTCAGGGTAGTTGGAGATTGCAAGCGTGCGCATTTCTCCAGAAAGTGGGGTGCCAAGCCCCGACCTTCATTATTGAGCTCATAGCCCAAAAAAAGCACCGCATAGCAAGTGATGTGTGATTTAGCAAAATTAAATTTGTATCCGTAGTCCGCAAACTTAAGGATGATACGGTCAACACGGCATAGATGCGGCCATAATTTCGTCGTCTGTGAGATAAATATCATCAACATACGAGAATGCTTCTGGGTCTATGCTGTCTAACAAAGAGACAACACGCGCGGCGAATACCCCGGGGCTATTCTTATACCCCATAGGTAAGCGCCGAAATATATCTGTTTTCCACCGGCCATGAATGCGGTCCATTGACTACATTCAGGGGACAGGTTATGACTGTAAAAGCCATTGGAAATGTCAAGTGTCATTTTATATTTTTTACGAACAATACTGTCCACAAGAGCAGAGCTATGGGTATTCTGTACCGCAAAAGTACAACAATGAGAGTTCAAATGCCAGTAATCTAAAACTATGCGATAAGACCCATCGGGTTTGGACACAGTAAAAAGAGGATTATTCATCGGTGACACACATGGCTCAATCACTCCTTGATACTCCAACTCAGTTAGAACATCAGAAACGGGACCTTTGGCTTCCCGCCGGATGGGATATTGGGGTTGAGGTTGAGGCATAGACCGCAATGGAATCTCATGTGGCAGAGACTCTTTATCCCAGCCCACTTTATTACGGTACACTGCCGGTGCCAGGGCCAAAGCCCACTCAGCTGCAAAAGCCTCTGCATGCTCCTTGGGGACATAACGCGAAAAACTCGGAAGTATGACGTACTCCCCCCTTGATGCGGCCAGTACAAAAGGTGGGGGCCAATCTGCCTCTGCTAACAAAATGTCATAGGAAGCGGTCAGATTCTCCCAAAAAATCCCTGTGATTACATGCTCAGTGTCACCTTCAATTCGAAAAACTATGTTATACAGCCTATCCGGGGGGCACCCCGGGTGTCAGCTGTCTCTACTGTAATGAAAGTTTCAGTTGCTGTTGCCTCCAGACAAGGACGCAGTGCCTCCCGCACTATGGTAACTTCCGCTGCGCTGTCGAGCAGAGTCACCGCCCAAGTCCAATCCAGCAGTCGAGTTCTCATCGTCTGAGGCATATCTCGCTGTCAAAGCGGCAACCTTTTTCCTTTGAAACGGGGCACAGAAGCGTGGTAGCTCCTCTTGTTTCCCCTTGACGTCAATCTGACGAGGCTGATCACGTCCCTGTGGCGCAGGATGACTCTTGCCACGATCCTGGCGATCCCAACCACTGACTTCAGATCCAGATGTGTCCTGTGAAGAACGAGGAGAACGCTGATCAGGGACTTGAAATCTATCAGGAGTCTTAATTTTCACGCGGTCGCGCAAGTCTTAAGTATGCTCAGAAGTGTCAGGTGTCGGTGAACCAGCACGCGAACCCTGCTTCTGTTGTTGCTGCCCCTGTTTTTTATTTTTCCAGTTCTTTTTAGGAAAGACTGGACGCGCGTCTTTATCAGACTGCGCTTTCTGTTGTGTTTGAGATTGTGTTTGCGTTTGAGTAAAAGGCTTAACTCCCAAACTATTGCGGCCTATTGTTTTATAAGCCTTTGCAATAATCTTCGGTAATTCGTGTGGTTTGTCTGCATCAGGCATAGCCTCCAAGCCGTTAGCGACTTGAAAGCTTACTGCATCGCCCTTGACATTGGCAAGGATCAGATCAGCAAGCACGTCGAACATCCCCACCAGTCTCATCCCCAGCTCTACAGCCGCTTCAGCATCGTGTTCATCTTGAACACGTTTAATCACGGAGGGGAGTACAGTCATAGAGGGAGTGCCGAAACACTTTGAATATACGGCTGCAAACACTCTACCCCAGGTGTTACAATCAGCCACCTCAGGAAGTAAGTCTTAAGGCAAACTTATTGTCAATATCCTGTGTTTCTCCACAGGATTTGTATTGGGAAAAACAGCTTCAAGCTGTCCAAATTTCTCAGCAAGCCAATAAGGTAAATCATCCTTATTTTGTGGGTGCTTGCCCATTACGGAATTAACCATGACAGGACTGATGGTTATACCAGCAGGTCCAGCAGGCTGCGCAGCAACGGCAGGCGGTCCCACCTGGTAGTTGCGTGACATGAACTGAATAACAGCTCTATGCACGTGTATTAAAGAAGTGTGTAACACGCGAAGTTCTGCCAGCGTAGCTGTTGTAAGCCCACGCGGGTGAGGGATATACCCAGCCAAAACCGGCCATGTGGCCCCATCTATTGATAAAGGACCTAAACGGACCGGTGTGAGTGGGTGAGGAAAGGCGTCATTAAACCAAATTTGGTGTAGCCAAGCTGTGAGCGGAACCTCTAGAGTCCGATAGGGATGATACGCATTAGGAACAGCCGTGGCAGTGTATTCATGAAACAGATTATCTGCTCCGTCCACCGCCGGAAAGGTGACTCGAGAGTAAAACACTTCGAAGCTATATGCAGGATCAGCTTCTACTACAAAAATCAGCTCCACACCCGCATCAGGGACCCCATGTAGAGTCAAATGAGCCCTGAGCGGTGCGCAACTAGGTGGCGGGATGTTAACCGCCATCACGAAAAGCAAAGAAGAACAACTCAATAAGTGGCAGCGCAACAATGGGTTAAGAATAAAGAGAGAAACCTTTTATTTAAAACTTCAAGCTTGAAAGAACCTATAAAAACATCAATATAGGAGGTTACACCATCACAGCTGTCTCCGGAGACAAAAGTGAGGGTATTGTGGACAAGCACAAGCACTACTCAAGCGTCTCGTAGATAAGAACCAGACCAAACGTTGGCGGCGCCATGTTGCAGGGATTCTGCACATATACAGAACTATGCGCAGGAAAACAGGACCTCAGTGAATAGGGGTGTACCAATCTACCACATTAGTACCCAAAATCCCAAACCGACTAGCTATTGTGTCTCATTTGTTCTCCGACTAACAGCGAAGCTACCAATGATTAGCCAACCCAGAACACGACACTCCCGACTCTCAGAAATCGCAGGAGCCAGACAACTCTTTCGCTCATTCACTCATACCTGTCCACAATGCGAGTAATCAGAGTCGCGGTATAGTTTAAAATGTTTATTTTAACTAACGCGCTCTATGGTACAGTACACGTGCCATTACTAGCAGCAAAATGCATAAACACAATATAGTCAGCATTGTCACAATTCCTTAGAATACAAACGGGGATATCATTTTATAAAGACAGTGGAAAAGGGCTACAATACCTAACCACCCTCCCCGTGGTAAGAAATAGTTTATTATAAAAAAGAAGACCTCTGGGCTTTGTCAGCAGACCCCATACCTCAAGGCCTAGATGAAAGGTTTACATCTCAGGACAAGCACAGCTCTTCTCTCCAGAAAGGTGTCTCTCCAAGTGTGTCAACCACATGCTTCGCTTGCAATAATATAACATACGATTTCCAGTAGTGCAGCTGTGTGTCATATTATGTCTAGGTGCGAGGGACTGACCAGACAGAATAACAAGGGGCATTGTTGATCGACCTTGTACATCGTGTGCAGACTAAACCTCAGAGCACAGCAGAGAACGCGAAAAGCAGACAGTTCTCATGTGAAAAGGGCACAAACAGAGTCTTGCAAAATCTATGTATGCAGTGTCGTGCGCAAAAGCAGCCTCATGGCAGTGAAGCTCATACTAACTTAGCAGATGTCAACAATGGACCCACAATCTATACTACAGTGCCAGCGTCCTGTCATGTGTATCCCCCACTTGGCTGCCTTTGCATGAATCAATCACGCCAACGGATCCATGGCTAGTGCAAATAGCAATGGGGACAGTGGACAGCCCTATTGTGTGCTCCTGCCTATTGCAAGGATATCTGATATTGTCCTACCCTTCTAAACTCTGGCCGACGGTTGATTGTAGAGAGGCCAGATCCACCCCAGGAACATGGGGCCCATGCCCATTTTCTCAACTACCGTTAGGAGGTAAGGCCATCCCAGTGTATCGAATGCCTTTTTATATCAAGAGACACAGTCAAGTAATCCGAATTGGTGATTGGTGATTGTATTGTCTCCCATGAGGTTGAGTAGATGCCTCAGGGATACATCCCTTTTGGTCCGAATAGACCAGGAGTCCCATCAATGGTAGCAGTCTGTTTGCAAAAAAGTTCCCTAGTATTTTGAAGTCTAGGTTTAGTAAGGATAAGGGCCTATATGATTTCACTTCTGCTGGGTCTCGGCCAGGTTTAGGAAGTACCACATTTAATGTTTCTCTTAGGGACTCCGGAAATGTTTCCTTCCCACATGCTTCATTGTACAGCCGAAGCAGTTTCAGGGATAAGTGAGTGCTATAGGTATAATAAAATTCAATTGGGAGCCCATCAGTCCCTGGTGTTTTGTTACGTACTATCTGAGCTATAGCAGTTCTTATTTCCTCTATCTGAATTGGTTCGTCCAATTCGTCTCATTGCAGTAGGTCTATGCTGGGTATCGGTATGTCTTGGACGTATGCCAGTAGTTGGTCGTTAGTCAATGGGGAGTCCTCGGTGTATAACTTAGTGTAATAGTCATGGAAGGCCACGTTTAAATCCACCTGTAAGGTGACATCCTCCCCATCTGGCTGTGATATCAGTGCTATGGGACTGTGTGCCACGTCCTCCTGCAGCAACGATACCAGCTATTTTCTTGCCCTATCTCCCTCTCCATGTTGTCTAGCTATTTACTCCGTGCAGTCCAACATTCCCAGTCTGGTTAAAAGTTCTGTGTGTTTACGCCATAAGGCACTGAGCCTTGTAGCCCTGTCCAGATTTGTGAGTATTTCTGTTTCAAGGTGTTGCATTTCAGTTTCAGTTGTTTAATGTCTGTTTGTAGAATTTGTTTCGCCCCCCCATGTGGTAGTGATGCAGTGTCCCCTTATCACCACTTTGAAAGCCTCATATTCCTTCACCCAGGACTGCGCCCAACCCTCGTTTTCTGTGAAATAGTAAGAGATGTGAGTGTCGATTTTATCACGGAAGGGCATGTCCTGGAGCTCCTCAGGTCAAAGCCTCCAGGTGGGTATCTTGGCCCTGCTTTTACCCCACTGCATTGTCACGATATGAATCTATGTGAGACGGGGGTTTACCTGGCTTCAGAAGAATGCTTATTATAGACTCCCTAAGGGATTGGAGGTTACAATGCTCATTGTACATTTGAAGCAAGCAGGGAGCAAGAATAACAGAGTAAGTTTTGTAAAATTCTGAGGGTAATCCATCGCTACCCGGGCCTTACAGGTTGGGAGATTAGAGATCACAGCCGTGACCTCGTCCAGGGTGATGGGCATCTCTAAGAATTGCGGACGGGGGCCCTTAATCCAGGCTAGCATAATGCGCTGAAAATAGGTTGTTAGCCTTGAGGGTTACGACTCTTTTGTCTTCCAGGTGTAGAATGCCCTTTGGTGGAGTCAGTTGATGTGACAAGTAGGTTAACGTTCTGCTCGGTCTCTCTGCCTCCTCATACGTCCTGGCCAAGGCGTACTTGTGAAAGTGTTTGACCTCTAGGTTGGCAGTTCCATAAATTCCGATAGTTTGGTCCTGATCTCGGCCAGGGTGTGGAATGTTGGCCTTTATGTGTACTGAGCTTCAAGCACACGAAGTTCACTCTCCAGCCTAACAAGATCATTGCGCAATGTTCTCCTCATGCCATGCTGTTGGGGATGCAGACCCGACGTATGTATGCCTTAAAGGCCTCCCACACCGTGCCCACCGTCACTGAGGCCTCATTGTCATGAAAGTAGCTGTGGATTTCAAACTGCAACTCTCTGTTAAAAATGAGTTCAGTAGAGCAATGGGTGATAAGCACCAAGAAAAGACGTAATGTTTAGAATCAGCTATGTCTAGACGTAAATTGACATGCGAGTGGTCTGAGAGAGTGCAAGGGAGGTGCATAACCGAGCGGATCCAGCTGCAAATTTTATGCATGCCCAGCCAGTAGTCAAGCCTCACCCAATAGCCATGTGCCATAAAGACATGTGTGACCTCCTGAAGAGTAGGATATGTACATCTCCGCATGTCCACCAACCCACCTGAGTCCATTATATCAGTGAGGGCGAGTGCAGCCACTTGATGTGCATGCTGTAGTATTTAAGCAATCTAAATTTTATAGAGCATCATATTAAAGTCACCTCCCTACAGCCCCACCCATGGGGAGTGTGACACACACCTGCGAAAGACTCTCCTCAAAAAGTTTGAATTGGAACCATATGTGTTGAGGAGAGTAAGGTGACAACCACCCACCATAATTTAGACTGCGTGTCAGTTTCTTCATGGAGGAGTCAAAACGCCATGCCCCGGCGCACCAGTATAGCAATGCCCTGGACGTATGACGAGTAGCTGGCCAGCGACCTGTGACTACTTCATTTCAGTGCAAAGATGGAGAGCAAGTGTGAATTAAGATGTGTCTCCTGAAGGAGAACTATGTCTTCCCTATGGTGGTCAAGGAATGCTAAGGTGTGTCGAACATTGTGTGGGTTATTGAGGCTGCACATATTCCATGTCAAAAAATTGAATGATTTTTAGAAATTGGGTTTCTGGTTGGCAGAGGTATGTACCCTGTTAAGCAGGAGCCACAATTCTAGTCAGGCTGAGTCAGATACACACCATAAATTAACCTGTGCTCACTCTCTGGTAGCTTGGCACAGAGCAGTCAGGCTTAACTTAACAGGCAATGTGTGACGGGTATTTGTGCAGCACTTCAAACAGTAACACAGTAAAAACACCACAAAAAGACTCCTCAACAAGTTAGAAAAATAGATTATATTTTTATGCACAAACCAAGACCAAAACATCAAAACTCCAATAATTATAACAGGAGTTATGAATCTTTAAAGAATAAATGAAAATATAGGGCCTCAGCCATGTCTTGTTCGCCCTAAATTGGCAGGATATGCCCAGACGTGGGTCTCTTGCTCACTTTGCCACTGGATTCAAGCTAGCCTGGCTGATGAAGGGTGTTACCCAGAAACCGGTCCCAGGATACTTGTTTCCGGTTCAGGGAAGACCTGGCTTGGCAGTTTGGACTGGACTGTTCCCATGAGGCACAGGGTCAAGACTGATTTGCATATAGCTGGGTCTGAACTGAGGTGGCGAAGTGAGCTAAAGAATGATGATGGATTCAACCCAGATCTGTGACTGGGGGTGAGTGTCTGAAAAGTTTCAGCGCTCCGTCCATCATCTTGTGTTTGCATCATTCTAAAAGTGCCATTTTTAAAAGAGTAGTGATAAATTCATCTTTACCAGTATAGAAGGTTTAACATTACCATTCCATTAATATGAAACATGGGGGATCAACTCCTTCTCAATCAGGTATTACAGCTTGTAAGTGTAAGAAGGAATTCCCAATGTTAACCTATGAGAGGAGTAGGCCTCACAGTAGTGAAAGATGGATTTGAGAGTTTTTCACTACCAGGACATGTCCTATCTTTTGATCACACAGCACCCTGTCCTATGGGCTACCTAGGGCCTACCTTAGGGGTGATTTATATGTAATAAAGGGGAGTTTAAGGCTTGGCAAGGGGATTTAAGTGCCACGTCGTCATGGCAGTGTAAACTGCACACACAGGCTCTGAAGTGGCAGGCCTGAGACATGTCTAAAATGCTCCTTGGGTGGGTGGCACAATCAGGGCTGCTGGCCCACTAATAGCATTTAATTTACCGGCCCTTGGCACAGGTAGTGCAATCTACTAGGGACTTAAAAATAAATGAAATATGCCAATTGTGGATAAGTCAATCAAACCATGTTTTAGGAGAGAAGCACATGCACTTTAGCACTGGTTGGCAGTGGTAAAGTGCTCAGAATCCTAAACTAACAAAAGGAGTTCAGCAAAACGTTTGGGGAAGACCACCCTAAGGCTGTCAGGTCTAATAATGATGTTACAGGTGCAAGTTGTGACATGAGGGGTCAGGTTTGATTGTCTAACAGAATGTGCAGCTCAAAAGCGAGTAGTGTAAAGGGAGTTCCATGAGGGATCTCATCAGTGTGATCCAATCCTAGAAGAATATAGTGCACTCTGTACGAAGACAGCATAAGAAAAACAACATTCCTACCCACCACCCATGCCAGCCAACCCAACCTGCCAGTAAATCATCCCCCAAAAAACTACTCAATTCAAGAACTGCATAGGCACCATATGGGTACCCAACTCATGTAACACAATAGAAATACCAGTGAGGTTTCCCCGTGGGGGAATCCAGAGCACCGGCCACACAACACCTCCACTCGCTGAGGGGGTAGTCGACAGGAAAGGAAATTGGTAACAGCAAGAAGTGTCACTGGACCAAGTTACAAAATAGTTCCCAATAAGAGGGAAAAAAGGTGGGGAGGTTAGGACTCTCTGTCCCACCACAGCACCAAGATTCGGTCAGTTAGCTACAATGCAGTCTAATACACACTGGCCAGGCAGTGACAAGACGCGGCTCACACCCCCATACACCATCAAGGGTGGCCCCTAGTGTCCAGAGTCAATAAGGAGCAGGAGGACATGGGTGTTCACTAAATGTCACTTTGTGTGGACGATCCAAGTTCAGAAGTGGCTTTAAAGTCCTGCAGGATTTTCTTTACAGAGCGTAAGGCGCTCTGCGGAGTGGAGAACATTTGAGTCTTCTTGCCATGGGAGATACGTTGGCACGTGTGATACAAAATAGCATGTGGCACGCATGCCTGCCAGAGCTTGGGCTCAAGAGGAAGGAACTCATGGGACACCTCCTGTACAGAAAGGGTAAAACCCAGATATATGGAGACTGTGGAGCCTTCATACTGTAAGGGTTGGGTCTCATGTGTCATCTGTACCGCGGCATTGTGGTCCCTGCAATTCAGAAGTTTGGCAATGATAGGCCGCCACTGCACCCCTGGAGGTGGTTAGGTGCCCAAAGCGTGGTGCACCCACTCAATCGCAAACAGAGGTGAGAATCCAGTAGGGCCAAATAGGGATTTAGAGAGGGACTCTACATAGTCCGATATGTTCCCCGTGTTAGAGGACTCAGGGACTCCCACAATGCAGAGGTTGTTGCATCGGATATGAGCATCTAGATTCTCGTTTTTTGCCTTGATGAGATTCCAGACTTTAGCCATGTCTAGGAGCTTTCCATTATTATTACTCGCTGTGTTGTCCTTATGGGTGGAGAGTCGAGTCTCTGCTGTGGTGAGTTGGTTTTCCTGCTTGCTGAGGGTGGCAGTCAGTTTATCCACATGGGAGGTAAGGGTGTCTAATTTGGTGTCAATTGAGGTGAGGCTCTTCTGCGTGTGCAACAAGCGTGTCTTCACTTCAGTATCTTTAATGTCCATGGCAGTGTCGGGCGAAGGGCAGGGCATCATCAGCAGGCGGACCCCTGCCTGCACTCTTGTCTCCAAATTGGAGTTTGGAATATCTGCTGTCGCCCTAGCCCATCTTTATAGCCAGCGGGGGTCCGGCTCCCAGTCAACTCAGTCCAGGGCAATATGACTTGGGGTAGTACAGAGGACAATAGAACTGATCTCCTTCACGCCACTGACAGCAAGTAATAGCGAGGATGTCTAGCACTAGGGGGCCCCACGTAGGAGAAACACCCAGGCGTTACACCCGCAGAGCACACATCACAGGTGGGGGTGAAGGTGTAGGGTAGACCCCTCACATAACACTAAGTGTCGGGCACTGGGCTCCCTCTGGGATTTAGAGCGTCACAACTGTCTCAGAACATGCACATGCCACTTACTCAGGCTATGTTGGATAAGGCTTGGAACCCCCAGGCTCCAGGCAAAGGGGTCAGCCAAGCAATTAGGGCAAACTGGTACAGGACTGCTCAAGGTGCTCCAGAGATAGCAGCCTCCACGCCACTATGAACAGGGAGCGGCGAGTGTGCCAATATGTAGGGAGTCTCACACAGCAAGCATGCTTGTTCAATGCCCCAGCAGAGTGCCCAGCCTAAGAGTCTGCGAAGGCATGGGACAACCTCCTCCCTAGGCACCCATCGGGACCTAGAGCACCACAACAGGAGTGAGGCACAACCAGTCCACAGTCTCCAATGAGAAGGGTACAGAGGCCCCCAGTGTCCAGACAGGGGAGCTCAACAACGGCTCAGCACCTGGGAGCCGGAAGGCTCGCCCAGCCCCATGCAGGGTGCGTCCCCTTCAAGCCCTGTCCTCAGGCCACTGTATTTCTTCACTAAACTGACCACACTTTTGGTCCCTCCCCGGAGCCACAGAATCGGGTGGCAGGCCAAGCCGCAATCTTGCGCTGCACTGGTCCAGGTGTGGCAGAGGCCGATGGTTCAGTTCTGGGGTTTTGTGGCACTAGGCAGCTCCTGACCACACCACTGGGCACACAGAAGAGCATTGTAAGTTTAGCAGGTGCAGGATGTCTGCGATGGCATCCTGTGCCACTGCGTTTGGATAGATAGGAGGCCCGTGCAAGGAGCCTCACTAAGGTGCAGCCATCTTGAGGCCAGGCACTCTGGGGACCCAAGCTGCACTTATTTCATACCGTCATGGAGGCTGAGATGTAGGGAACATGTAAATATAAGTAGAGGAGCACATATACACAAATTACTTATCTCCAGAGAGAGCCAAGAGGATAGTACGAAATCTGCAGGCGCTATTTTGTACATCAGAATGAACATTACCAAAGATAAGTAACTAGTTATTTTCCTGGATGCTTGCTGAATCTCTCCCAAAGCATCCTACCAGAAGGCGGGCTGTAGATACATAACACAGCAATTAAGTCAAAAAAGACTAGCGCACTCTGCTACCAAATTGAGCATGTTCTCTCATATCTATCTCCAGCAGTAATGTTTGGATAAAGGAATGCTTAGAGGATCATGTAGCTGCTCTACAAATTTCCTGGACTAGGACACCTCGCAGCAAGGCGATAGTTGAAGCTATGCTCTTCTTAGAGTGAGCCCAAAATCCCTGATCAATGGGCTTTTTTGCCAACATATAATAATGCTTAATCATTAAGGAAATTTTCCTCTAAATGGTGGTTTCCAAGCACTCTTATTCAGCTTACTTTCCTTAAATGCTACAACCAGGTTGCCATCAATCAGGTCCAGTGAATGTTGTGGCTTAGGGGTCTCCTGAAGTTTAACCTCCGGAGGCTTTCCTCGTCCATGGGCTGGTGGTGCAGATGGAAAAACTTCAACAATGTGATCACTTGGTCAAAGTTAAAATCTAATCCTACTTTGAGAAGGAATCACTGACTTGGAATGTGACCCTTTCTTTTGTCAAGAACAAGGCAAATGATAGCAAGGCCGACAAGGCTTCAATCTGACTGACACCCATGGTAGAAGTGATTGCAACAGGAGAACTATTTTTCAAGTGAGGTATTCAAAGTGTCAAGAATACAAAGACTCAAGAGGAGGGCCCATCAAGAACCAGAGAATTATGTGAGGCCCCATGAGTGGATCTGAAAAGCAGAAGGAGGAAAGAACTTTTTAAATGCCTAGAAAGTACTGGAAGCTTAAACAAAGATCTTTGATAAGGTAAAAAACTAGAAACAGAAATAGTTCACAAATGAATTTGTACATTCCTAATGCTACTTTTACGGTCCTTATTTATTTTGCTGGAAAGAAGCAAACTGAAGGATCCGAACTGTATCTGTTTGGAGTATTTTGTTGAGGCATTGTGACAACATGCCTGTGAACAATGCCAGTCGACTGGAATTTACTGCCCTGGTGGATGATCACTTGACAGCCTGCAACACCATGCCTGCTTCCGATCGAAGCCATTATGTAGCGAACGTTTCCTTTTCTGTTCCAGGAAAGCAACTTTTGTATCTGGAGGTTTGGATGAAATAGCTGACCAGCCTTCTGAGACAACTGATTCTCCTCCAGCAGAAGAGGACAAGGTGGAATTCAATTGAGATGCAGAAGATCTGCTACCAAGGTACTCTGGCCAACACTAGAACAATTAAATCATGTGTGCCTTATAATAACAAATTTTGTGAATCAAATTGTGCAGAAGCAGAATAGGAGGCCATACATTGGCCTCGATTACAGTTGGCCCAGAAAAGGATACAATGTTTATTGCACCCTACATATATAACAACACTGCTGGGATTGAAATTTATCGGGTGCAATGACATTGTATACCCAGGTTCTGAGGGATACTGGGCAACCCCATTATATTTAATGGCTCACAATTGTAGCATGGCTATGATTTGAGGAGTTATCTGAATCATGACATCGTCATTTTCTGATGCTCGGTTCTAATGCTCTAGTAGATGCCTTACTAAGGTGTATAGGTGTAAGAGTCCATAGGACCAAAGACACAGTGGAAGTTATACCCCCTTGTCTATTTTCTCACCATCTTTTGCACTCTTCTCATGAGAAGGACATGCATCAGCTAACACCACTGTAAGAACTTGGGTAATTGGTTGAGGGGGGTGGAAGCCACCCTCAGGCAACAACCACAATTCTTGTAAGGGTGAACCACAGAAAGTCCCATATTTAACCACCTCTGGTAGCTTGGCACAAAGCAGTCAGGCTTAACTGAGAGGCAATGTGTATTATGCAGCACACAAACAGTAATAAAGTAAAAAAGTGAAAACTCAACAAAATAAAATCCCAAATCTTTTTAGAAAAATATACTAAATTTTAATAAATAAAATAATAGCACAACTACAAAATTCAAATAAGTTGAACTGCAGATAGGCAATTTCAAAGTTTCAGGTAAGAAAAGGAATTTGGAAGCACCAAGCGCCACCCGCTGTCATCTGGTCTCGCAAGACCAGGGGGAAGTCACAAGTTCAGGGCGACTGCGATGGAGCACAGGTCAGATACAGGGACCAGGCGAGTTCCACTGAAAAAGTTACCTTCTCAAAGTCCGGCACGAAGAGTTCCATTCATGGAGGAGGCGGCTGCATAGAGCACGTAGAGCATCGCAGATGGTTGTCGCTGTAGCATGAACAGCAGACATGGCATTGCGGACGGTTGTCACTGTGGCGCAAAGAGCCATTTGGGCATCACAGAGAGTCATTGCTGTAGATATGTGTAGCGCAAAGTGCGGCTCTCACTTTGCCCATTGTCGCTGGCAGTCGCTGTAACGCAAAGAAAAGGTGTCACCGGAGCTTTGCATTGGAAGTCGTCAGTGGCACCAGAGTGTTGTTGAAAGTGGGCCACAAAGAGCCCAAACTACAGGATTTCCCCTTTTCTCCTTGAGAGGAGTTTAAACAGATGCCAGCGGAGTGTCCAGGACCTGGGGTGCACCTCTTGGGGTCAAGAAATTACTCCAGCAAAGGCAAGCGGGGCTCAGGCAGGTCCAGTTGCCACAGGTGAGCTGGGCCCGGGACTCCCTGTACTACCCCCACATCTGGTTCTGGAAAGTTCTTCCTGTTCCACAGTAAAGGCTCCAAATTGTCTCAATTGTCTCAATTGTGACAAAAGGCAGGCCTGGTGTCATATATATATGTATGTGTGTGTGCGTAAATCCGACTTAACCACTAAAGAGGATATTAAATTACAATTCATTTTAAATTACAATTACCCTTATCTCTATCTGCTCCCAATCTAAAGTTATCGCCTATTAAATGTAATAAGGAAACCTGGTGTTAGTCAATGAGAGAAATGGGCCTCTCAACAGTGAAAAATGACTTGAGGAGATTTTCACTGTTGAGCGATGTAAAACTGAAGCACACTTGTACTACTTTTTATATACAATGTACCCAGCCCTATGAGCCTTTAGGGCCTACTTTTATGAATTTAAAAGGAAGGTTTAGGCCTGGCAAAAGGTTTATTTTGACAAGCAAAAATGGCAGAAAAACGGCACTACAGTCTGTAGTGGCAAGCCGAGACATGTTTTAAAAGGTTACTTTAATTGTGTGGCACAATGAGTGCTGCAGGCCCTCTAGTAGCATTTAATTTATAGGCCCTGGGTTCATGGTATAGGTGTAGGCCAAATTTACTGTGTTTCAGGGAGCGAGCACAAGTGCTTTAGCACTGGTTAGCAGTCCTAAACCCAACAAAAACGAATTGAGTAAAACAAGAGGAGTGGAGGCAAAATGTTTGGCGGCTACCACACTAAAGATGTCAGGTCTAACACCCACTATGTAGAGTTTTGGTTTCTGTCACATTCCTATATGAAGAAAATGTGAAGAAAATATATAAATGATGGTGAAATTTGGGGAACGGTTAGAATGAATGTGCCTAATTGCTTGGTAAGAAAAAGCTCAATCTCACTGAGTAGCAAAGTTGCTTTATTTTTGCTTTTTTTTTTTTACTTAAAAGGCATGTTTCAGACTTAAAGTGGGCTTGGAGCCATAATTATCTTCCACACACAGCTAGTAATTGCAAATGTGCAGTACCAGGAGTTAGCACATATATCCCAATTAATCAAGCCTATCCTAATAGGGGCCAAATTGGAATAAAAAGGTCCCTGGGAAAGACAAAGCATAGCTTAGTGATCTGTTTTTAAAAAATCTGAGAGAGGGAAACGTCTCACATTTTCTGTTCTGGCTCATCTCGAAAAGGTCACTGTTTTGTGTTGAACATGAACTGACCAGTTAATTCCAATTCACTTTTATCCGTTCCAAATGGGCAATAGCCTGATGCAAAAACGATTGTATTTTCCTTACCCACCAGATAAGCTGCTAATAGACTAATTTCTCTAAAGCCCAGTTCTACGGGTCTGTCCCCTCTCAGCACAGCTGCACGAAACCTGCTCTTCCATGCTTGTCAGGGAGAACATTGTAGTTGTGCTGTCTATAAAGATATAGACTAAAGAGTCCTTCAGCTGAGGACGGAAAACTCTCAGAGCCAGTTTGATCGTTCTCAGTTCCAGGACATTTATATGGACGGTACATTTTTGAGGAGTCCATGAAACATCAAACTTTGTCTTCCAAATTATCTCCCCAGCCAGGAGGCACATGTTAATGACTACTTACAATTGATGCAATGAAATTCTGCAAGGATGGCCCACCCCATATTGGACAGAGACATTCACTACTCAAGATTTCATAACACAGAGGGTTGGAGGTGAACATCTTTCAGGTGACTGCATTATTGGTTCCACTGATGTCAAAGACAAGATTGCAATGGTCTCATCTTTAGACACACATGTGTAATTAGATCCAGAAAACAGGGCTGTCTTCATCATCTGCACAGGCGAAACTGAACTTCGATATCAATACAAATTATACTTGCCAATCGCTCCTGACATGGAAACACAGATGGAAGGTGTTTAAGACCATTCCCATAAATTAGAGGCAGTTTTTAAAATTCAAAGGAACAACTACTTAATGCAAGATGCAGATGGTTGGTGTTTATGACCATTCCCATAAATTAAAGGTACTTTTTAAGATTCAATGAAGGAAATACTACTTAATGTAAGAGGGTCGCTCTGGCCAAAAACGTCAGCAGGAGTGGAGGCACGGATGAAGTTCTTAGAAGTCAATCATCCTTGTAAGATTGCACAAAGTGACTCTCAGTGAAGATGGGCAACCACCATTGCCATCATCTTTGTGAACACTCTTGGAGCAGAGACCATTGCTCCAAATTTGTAATGCCTGATCCCACTATGTACCATGGCTACTTCCTGCCTTGACCAGGCATTAGAATCTGGAAGTAGCTGTCCTGGCAGTGCAGTGACCTCTAGGACAAGCACTAATGACTGTGCTGTTCACAAATCTCCGTCCTGAGATCTCCACTTGCTTCTGCCCAGTCTCTCTGAGCGAAACTCTCTGCCAATTGTGTGGAGAACCCAGCATGTGGAGGTATGGTTTCTGGAATATTTGTGAAAGGGGCAGAGGGGTTAGTGGAAGAAAATGGGAACTATTTACTATAAATGGGTGGGGTTAAGGGAAATTTAAGGAGGACTTAATGTGGCATAGGCAAATACGAAAACACACCTACAAAACAGTTAAACACCTGTTATTCTCAAAAGTTACATAGCCATTTAGGCAGTAGCACTACTGACAAAACAGGCTCAGATCTACTTCAGCCAGGACGTGGAGTAAGTCAAGCACCACGGCATCCAGGCACATGCCAGAATACTGAGAGCGACCCTAAGTGACCCCAAGGATCAGTTGGCTGCACTCCTCTTATTGGCCATAGGCCATGTCCAGGCGGTCACTGAAGACACAGTGGGATTTTTCAAGCTAGGCAATCACAGTGCTTGCAGCAGGTGCTCAATACCAGTAATCAGGTCTAGGTACTCGGGTACCAGTCAAGTGCACCAGTTTATCGCCACTCCACAGCCATTAGTGAAAATGCAACAGGTGGCAAGAGAATTCTATGCCATTGCACAGTTACCTCTGGTATTAGGTGCTATTAATTGTAGCCATGTGCCACAGGCAAAACCATATCCACTACAGGCACCGCTAACTCTCCCTCGACGTGTAAGGCATCTGCGATTCCACACTGTTTTCTGTTGGTGCACATTCGACAACTACTTCTTCCGACAGTCGCCTCTTGCATGTCAGTTAGCTGAAAGGGATTTTGGCAACATGTGGCTAATAGATTAGTATAACTAACTCACACTCGGACTGCATAGGTACCTAAGAACTGACATCATAAAGACATTCACTCATAAATTCACACTGTTACAATACACAAACCATACACTAAAATGGTATATATGTATATATAGAAGTCTGCAGCTTTACAAAGTGTCTCCTTTTAAAAAAAATATATCACATGTCTTTGTTGCCGGTGATGCTGGCTTTGCTCTCTCTCCCTATCTCCTCCCCTCCTTCCTACATCCAACCACAGAGCCTCAACAATAGTATAACAGGGCACATATGCACATTATCTGAACACACTTTTATCACCCTGAAGTCGTACTTTAGATATCTTGATAATACAAGGGGATGCTCCAGTACTCCCCAGAAGTTGCACACCAGAGCTTCAAATCCTCAGCATCAGTCCTTCTCAGGGTCTGACACACTTTTGTGGAACTCACTAACAACGGACTTAAGAGTCCTGCTGCAAACACATGAAAACCCATCTATTTGAACTATATTTGTCAGATTAAATTAATCTTCCATCTATTCATGTCTACCTACTTGGCTGCAGCTCTCAATACTGCTCCTATATTCCATAGTGGATTGACTTGTTGCCATGTTACTGCTGTTTTTCTTCTATATAATGTTCATTGTATACTATGCATCTTGTTTTTTTTATGTAAAACTCTCTCATACATTTTGGTGCTCTGTGTGTTAAAAAAATAAATACATAAATGTCCATACAATGAATACTTATAACTGTCTGCCATCAATGGTTCAGAAAATAGTTATGGATGCTCCACCCTTCAGTAATCACCTTTAGATCGTTGACTCATATCCAAGTTCATATTTGCAATGATATGCGAATGTAAGAATGACAATAGTAGAGCAATTCATTGTATCCCATGTGCTAGGGTATAGATTTGGCATGGGAAACATAGACAAAGGATAATGTTAGAGGGTGAAGTAATATGTGCTTTAACTGTTTGGTTATTCATAGACATCCACTGTTAAAAATGGAATCTGGAAAGAACAACCTTGCATTGAAAAGGTGGTTTGAGTGCTTGACAATATCACTCTGTCACGTGTATTGTTGAATTTGTTAAGTATTTTAATGTGCATGAAGTATTAGACAGATAGACACATCACATCTTTCTTTTGTCGCCATTTCATTTCAGCAGGCAATGCTGGGGGAAAAATAAATGCAAAAAGAACAATTGATGGACAGAATGCAGAACAATGTCAGACATTCACCCCAGCACAGAGATCTGGGCCTAAATTCATTGTTTTTTTGCTCACTGTGCCATTCCAGTTTGAACCCAGCCATATGCAAATCAGTCTTGACCCTGCGCCCAATAGGAATAGTCCAGCCCGAACTGCAAAGCCAGGTCCTCCCTGGACTGAAAACAGCATCCACAGCCGGTTTCAGGGTTTCACCCCCCATCAGCCAGGATAGCTTGACTCTAGTGGCAAGGAGAGCACAGCACCCACGTCTGGGCATACCCGTCCCACTCGGGGTGACAAATGCAAAAAGAACAATTGATGGACAGAATGCAGAACAATGTCATACATTCACCTCAGTACAAAGATCTGGGCCTAAATCAAAAAATCAGGGCAAGGTTTGGGGCAAAGAAAAAGAAGGACCTGGCTGCTTGTGTGGGGCTACAATAACCTGGACTTTCCAGTTCAGGTTTTGGTACACTGGACTTCGACCGGGCACCTGTGGGTGGGAAACCCAAACCTTGTCGTCCTGGGCCAGAGTCCCAAGTTACGCAATGCCCAGACTTCACGGCATCCTCTGCTTGTGGATGGTAAAACATCTTCGTCAGGCTCTTTGTCCCCAGAAGGTAAAAGAAAGAGTAACTCTGGACCCGATTGAATTGTTGGCATATAGGGAGCTCTGTTGCAATGGCGATGAAGTTCCTTCGATGCCAGCATTAGGGTCTGCCCACCTGATTTTGATTCAGGAGGACCATAGTTTGATAATGGCAGAGATTACTCTGACTCTGCTGTGGTCAAACTTATCAGACGACCCAACGGAGTAAGAACCATCGGAAATTTGGCTATATGTCCACCAATCTAATGTAGATGGAAAGACATATAGCCATTTTTCAATGCCCATAACCACCAGGAAAAACTTGGCAGTAAGGGGCACTGAAAAGTGCACAATGCCCCCACTCGCCTTAGGAGGAAACTCCCATGGAGAGGGGGGATTTTCAAAAAGAAAATCCCACTTTGGGATTTTCTTTTGAAAATAAAAAAAAATTGTAACTTTGCTGTATGGCTCTGTCATGTGTGACGGAGCCTTGATGGTGGTTCATGCCAATGGTTGAAATGTCCCCCGGACCAATGGACATTTCCAAATTAGCCGACCGACACCTCCGTCACGATGAGTATCACAGAGCAATTTACTTCGTTGCCCTGGTGTAGGATGGGCTGACTGCCAAAATTTAAATCTGGACCTTTGTCTATTCATAAAACTGACATCTATGTTTTTTGGGAACAGAAGAAATTTAAATATACATAAATAATACTGTCAGGACTCAGAAACAATGTGTGGATATATGTGAAATACGCTCTTCCCTACAATTAGAGACAGGACAAGAAAGGGTGGAATCATATGATTGTTCCCTTAATCAAAGCTTCCCAGCACATTCGGTTCCCCCAATCACTGCAGTCAGGGCCGGACTGGGTGTAGAGGGCAACTGGCATTTCCCCCATGGGCCGCCAGGGTGGGGGCCGGTTTTGCAGCAATATTGGCCCCAAGCAACAACAGCAGCACAAAGCTTCCCTTCCGCTGGCACCACCTCCCCCGGCCAAGCTCTTTGCCAGAGCCGGTTTCAGTTCCCAGTCCGATCCTGACTACAATACCTATTGAGGAGACAAGAAAGGACTCTACATAACTAAACTTGTACGCCTACTTGGCAGACATGTTATGTGTCTAAATTTGGATTCATGGTCTAATGATTCCGACTGCAATCACATGCATCATTGCTGATATACTGTTTCAAGGACTCATGGCTGCTCATCTGGAAAGACATTTGTTTTTTCTTCTGATAATTTCCTTAAGGAATGCAGCAGCTTAACAGAAGCTGAATTCCTTTATGTTTATCTTGTGATATTTAGAAAGACTGGAACTCATAAAAGTGAAACTCAAAAAAGTGTTTCCAACACAGGTTGATGTGATCATGCTTAATGAAAGAATCAACATTTGCCATCTAGAGAGCAAAAGTAGAACTTTTTCTATTAATGAATTTGTTGACTTTGAAGACAGAATTCAGTTATGTTTGTTGGAAGGAAAAGACTGTAGCAGACCATCAATTAAACAGTTCTACAGTCATTGCTTGGATTGAAAATGATGTCATAGATATAGAGCATACATATTCTAATCACCATACCCAAGTAACCATACTCAAGAGTTATTGATACGCATGCTCTGTGGGAAAATATTAATGCCATGCTATGCTTTTAAGTTTCTTATGATTTCATGATATCTTTTGTATCCTAGATACATATATGTATATAAACATCTCCACAGAGAGACAGCCAGCAAAGAAAGTATTTGAACAAATAGGTGGGTCTAATTCTAGATGTATATGATCAATGAAGAAATACAGAAGTAATAATGAGTGTAGTTTGAAGTTTAAGTTTATTGTTTCAGTTAGTTAAAACCATAACAATTTCACAAGTTAAAAAACTATAATCCATTACGTTGTATAAACATCATAAAATATGTACCAAACAATTCAAAGGCCATTCAACTGGTTTCTTGCTAGTATGTATTTTTTAAGCAAATTAGTGATTTGAAACCGGAACTGAATTTGTGCAAAATGGGCAAACATTAAAGTAAAACAATCCCGGCATGATGACAACAGTCTTTCAACTTTGATTTTTGCACACTTCGTGCCACAGAACACTTTGAAAATGATTTAGTAATTTGGAACTGGTGGAGTATATAAACCTTTCTCAAACTTCAAAACATTTACTGATAAAACTGCCTACTGCAGGTTAAATACGCTTACAGAAATACGTGCTGGGCAGGGGTGGCTTTGTCCAGGAGAACTCTTTCTAAAGACAGTGGTCCCCAGACAAAAAATTTGTGTGAACAATGAATATAGACCCAATCAGTACTATATTATAGGAATCTGTCCAGCCGGGCAGATATTTAATATACAATCGAAAAACAATATTTGCAAACAATGAACATGAAACAGTTATAGTGGGACGCAAACCTGCATCCAACTTGACAAAAAAAGACGTACAGTATACAGTGAGGGGTTCAGGCAAAGGAAGTCGTTTGTTTCAAACACATTTCTTGTAGAACAAACATAATTGCAGAATGTCATTGCATAATATATAGAAGACACCATTACACAAAAATTAGGGCATTTGCATAAAAGCGTATATGGTGTACAAAGTGTCGATGGCGTTTCGATCCCTTAAGAGAATGCCGGGATCATCCTCAGGACATTATGAATCACATGCCTGTTTACATATGGCTAAAATTGCCAAGGGCAGGTGACAGACTTCCTTGAAATCAGTTCTGGGCCAATGCGATAGTAGTCCTTGGTCTGTCACCAACACTAACACTGAATGGTGTGACAGACCAAGGACTACTATTGCATTGGCCCGGAACTCTATTCAAGACCGCTACTGCAGCTTGTCATATACTTAATAGTTACATTGGAACTTCCACAATTGGCTTCCGTTCCCCGAGGCCCACTCCTTTGCACCAACACCTGGACCTCACGTACCACGTAGCTGGTCCTGTTTCCTTGATTTCAGGGAAGTCTGTCACCTGCCCTTGGCATATTTGACAGAAGAACATTAATTCCATTAGTAGACAACTAATTACTGGAATTAAGTCAGGAAAAGAAGACTTTATTGCATTATATGAACCTTTTTAACTGTGTTGATTGAGGTTGAATGGCTAGAAGAAAAATAGGGTGCCTTTTTTTACCATGGATTGAACGATGAATTAAAGTATCTGTTCTCTGTGGTTCCAAATTGACCATCAGAGTTTGAGGAACTGGTGGATATAGTTCTACAAATTGACCATAGATAAAATGAAAGAGTGAGAAAAGATGAAGCGCAGGTAAGATATTCTATCAAATTCTAGAAAAAACGGATCCTAAACCTAGGTTCGCCTCTTAAGAACCAAAATGGATATTGGAGCAAAAAGGTCCCTTATGACTCAAGATGAATGATAATAAAAATGCAAGAATCGCAGGTGCCTATATTGTGGTTCGGCTAAACATTTTGTAATGGAACTGTACAAAAAAGCACAAATGCAATAGTCAGGAAACGAGTATGCCCAGCATTAGAAAGAGTCCCAGTGCTGGGTGATACTTCAGAAATTCCTTCTGATCAGGGATTAATTTGTGCTGTTGCTTGCTCGTGCTCGGCAACCAGCACTTGTTCTTAAACACCAGCACTTATTTATGACAGTCCACCAGAAGGGGGTGCTGTCTGTCTATTTGTTATCAAAACTTATCTACAAAGGTCCTGATTCACAAAAGTAAACTTACACTTTTGTGTAAGGTTAAGTTTGTTTTGGAATTCACAACGCAGCATTTTAATAGTAAGTTTACGATTCCAGAGACTCTGCAGTTGAGGCGCAGAACTCCGCACATAAAAATAGTATGTTTTGGAGTTTTGGGGAGCGTCAAGATGGCGATCGCACTCTGAGAGTGCTCCAGACCCCTCCGTCATCCTCTCTGATTATCCGCCACCATCAGCAGCTATCCTTCCCCTCCAGCAGTGACATCCACCCAACTACAGCCGGGGGCGGATATTGGCGTGGAGCAGAACCACAACGCGCGAAGTGCAGCGGTCAGATCCGCCCCAGGCCTCCCGGCTGTATCCAAGACAAAATGGCGACCCGCACTCGCCACAGAACAACATAAGGGCCAGAGATCATCCTCCCACCTTGTAATGGTGTAAAGACGGCCCTCTGCATTCCTGGGGCCCTCGCATCAAGTACGACCAGCAGTCAGAGGCCCCGGGAAGACCATAGCCGTAAAGACACAACGACTGGCCCTGAGACCGCACTCCGGCCTGCAGACTTACCCGGTGTCCTGGTCCCGATCTGGTGTGGCACAGAAGCCACCTGCTTGGCGCCATCTCCCTCGCAGACCGGAGAGTGACGAGGACTTATACGCGCCCCGGAGGGGGGCCCCCTGCCACCAGAGCCTCCCGGGCCTGGAATGAACACAGCTGAAAATCCGCATGGGCTGGTGTCCATTTGAGCCCCGGTTGTTGACTCGGGCACCAGAGCTGTCCCTGAGGGAGGGTGAGACCGAGGACGTGCCCATCCCGCCCCTTATGACAGCCAGGACCCGTACCGGAAGGGATCGGCTGCGGTGGACTCGCAGCAGGGGCCACCAGTGGAGTTCTCTCCCTTCCCTCCTGATTGTTAAGTCCCCGCGAGACTCTTCTGTGGCCGCCTCCTGCTCCGGAGGGGCCCGGATCCTGGGGAGAACTCCTTCTCTGGACCGCGGGAGCCTCTGGTGTGGGGGCATCCTCCCTGGACCTGGTGGACTGGCGAGTCTTGGGAGGGGAGCCGGAGCTCTGACACCGCTGAGAGAGAGGAGCCGGCTTTGTCATCCTGCGGACCAGCAACTCAGGATGGCACCGGACCGACCTCGGGTGGGGAGATCGGCTGCGAATTTGCGCAGCTGCGGGCCTTGGTCCCCCCTTCCTTCCCCAGTTAGCCTAGGCCTCCCGACTGCGCCTCAGACAAAATGGCGGCCCACACTCATCGCACAGGAGCATAGAGGCCTGATCTCATCCTCCTGCCTCATAACAACGTGGCAGTGGCCCGCCACATTCCGGTGAAATCCGCATCGGGTTGCGACAGCAATCAGAGGCCCCGGGGGTGCCACCAACACAACAACGTGACGATTGGCCCTGGACCTGTTCTCCGCCCCGCCTGGCACAGTCTCTCTGGCATCTGAGGTGAGCACAACCGAAGACCTGTGAGGAATGGCCTGCATCTGGCCCTGGAAGCCTGTTCGAGCACTGGGGCTGGCCCTGAAGGAGAGTGGGTTTCAGGGCATGCCTATCCCGCACCCAATGGAGGCCTAAACCCCCTACTCCCTCCTGACTGTCGAGCCTCCTTGGGACTCCCCAGCTTGTGCCCTCTGTTCCTGGGGCGGGAGCCCCGGATGCAGAGGCGCTCACCCGAGGCCTGGAGGACTGGTGAGGCCTAGGAGGGGAGAGCATAGCTTTGACTCCACTGAAGGTAGGGAGCCACATTCGCCATCCTACTGCGCAGCAACGCGGGATGACACCTAAATGCCTACAGGTAGGGAGATCGGCTGTGAATTCGTGCAGCGGTGGTTTTCTGTCCCCCCTCCCTTCCCCGCTGAGCCCCCAGGATTCCGCGCTCTGGCCGCCTCACTGAGTGGCGGGGTGCACTCGCTATCCCACCCAGTTACTCCATCAGAAAACCCCAACTGGACTCTGGACGCCTGAGGGAGACCGAGTGGATCCCTTCTGCGCCGCACAGGCGGTGGACCTTAACCCTTCCACTCTACATCCTACGGGCAACAACCACCAGGCAAAACGTTCTAGAGGGTGATCACCTGACTTAGCCCCACTCCCCTACCAACCCGATCTGCCATGCACACGACGTATCAGGGAGTCGAACGAACTTTGGGCTGAAGTGGCCATATCCCAGGGACTTGCCTACCCTCGTCCCTCTGACGCATCGACGGTGGAACCCTGCTCTGCCTGAAGTCGAGACCTATCTCGACACAGCCAAGCGACCTGGCCGGAGAGATACCGGGACTCCCCCTGCTGGATCAGTAAAGACCCAAGTGAACCCACAGGACGTCTGGATAAAGCTGACCGCGGGGATCACGGTAAAACCACCCGACTATCTACAACACCACCAACATCCATTGCCTACCCTTCGTCTCCGCCAACCATGAGAAAGGACCGTGGTCCAAACCGGCTGCAACACAGACCAAAATCGATCAATACACTGTCAGCAATGCTGGGGCCCTGTCCGGGACCGCGGGGGGACCTGCTCCGGCGGGATGCGACCTTAATATGATCCTGCAAGCCATCAGCGTCTCACAGGCCTCGGTTGAAAGCAAGATCGGGGAGGTCCAGGTCGATATGGCCCTGCTTCGACAGGATCTCCGCAATGCGTCAGCACGCATTACTGAAATTGAATCCCGTATTTCCTCGGTTGAAGATGACGTCCTGAGATTGATGGAACAAATGACCCACCTGCAAACCCAAGCCAAAGAACTACAGAAAAGGGCCGAAGACGCAGAGAACAGATCTAGACGCAATAATCTGCGCCTGGTAGGATTTCCAGAGGGCTCAGAGCAGGGCCCGATGAAGTCCTTTAGCGAACAATGGATCACCTCATGAATGCCAAAAGACGCATTATCAGCTTGGTTTGTGGTGGAACGGGCCCACCGCTCTCTGACTCCAACCCCCCCCCCCGGGTGCCCCGCACCGACCCATTATTGCTAGGATCCTCAATTTCAGAGACAGAGACTTGATCCTACGGCAGGTCTTCCAGGATAAAACATATTTCTTTGACACCCCAGAATCAGCTTGGACCTGGTTGACTGAAGAACGCCCTCTTAGACTCAAAACCACAACCCTGCCCTCAAATGCCCGAGCCGCCTCCACCACCACCCCACTCCAAGAGGGAGGCAAACACATTCCCGCAAAGGTCAAAAAACACGTACAACCGGATCGGCCTCACCGGCAGCTGGGGCCCCGGCCCCCCAATGCCGAGAACTGTCTTCTGGATCCTGCCCTCCACCGCAGTCCGGCTCTCGAGACCAGTCACTCACACGAAGCAACTCCCCTAAGACTTTGGGCATTGATTCCACGGACTCGGACCACTCCCGCAGCCTGGCACTTCTCGGCTGACGGACCCATCGGGTATTCACGATCGGTGCCCTGTGGGCCAGGGCGCTCTCTTTGTATATGGACACAATGCACCATGCCAATCAGATAACTCTGCCAATGTGCGATCTTATCCTGTAATGAAGGGGGTCCTCCACGCTACCCTGACTCTAAACGTTATAGTTTAGCCTTTTCCTTCTACAGTTATAGGGCGACAGATGCTTCTGTTCTCAAAGTATAGGGTGGGGGGTGGGGAGGGGTTGGGACCGTTGTCCCGGATTCACACCTAGTTCAACAGTTCAAAGTTCACAGCACAACCTTGCAATACATACCAACAGGCGAGGCCTCCAGCCAACACTAACCACCACCCAAACATTCCCACCACATGGCGGGTTCCTGGGACTCCGTGGGCTTCTCGCACCGACTATGACACAGACGATACGTAGAGGAGACTCTCTCCGGGTAATGTCATGGAATGTCTATGGCCTGCTGGACAGAATCAAGCCAACCACTGTTCTGCTGCATGCCTAAAGGTACACCCCTGACTTACTCCTGCTCCAAGATACCCATCTCATGGGGAATCTCTGTCCCTTCCTCGCAAGATACGGGTTCGACGGATCCTGGCATTCAGGCTTCACACTGGGTTCACGCGGGGTGGCGATCCTCCTGAGGCACAACTTGCCCTTTGTACCTACTCAAATCAACAGGGATCCCCACGGTCGCTTTGTTGCCCTCTCCGGAACAATGGGCGACAACGCCCTCAACGTCCTCTCCATCTATATTTCTGGTGCCATGCATATACAGACTTTAGGCCGCATCGGGGAGGTGATTAGCTCCTTACTGCCGGGAACAACAGTGGTGGGAGGAGACTTCAATGCCGTCATGCAACACAGACTTGATACCACAGGGACCCCCTCTGCCTCATGCATCCTACACGCCAGGCAATTGGCAAGCTGGACCGAAGCCATGGGTATCTGTGATGTATGTAGGTCGTAGAACCCACAAGACACCCAGTACACCCACACCTCAGCAGCGCACCACACTCAGGCCCGCATCGACATGATGTTCATGCCGGCCCCCGAATGTCGCAAGGTCAGAGAAATACGTATCCTTCCCCGAGGCATCTCGGATCACTCACCTTGGCTCCTAACCCTAGGTGACCCTCTTGATACACTCCGCCCGTTGTGGAGGAAGAATACTTGGTTTCTCCAAGACGGGAAATTCAAAGAAGCAATTGGAGCTCACTCTTGGCTCTCCTACATGCTCCGTTATAAAAGTTGCCAGAGGTGAGCACATTGTTCCCCCTGCGCCTATGTTTTCCCAGAACATCTCTAACATGCTCCACTAATTTCTCATGATTTTTTGCAAAAATCTCAATTCCGGAAGCGAGAACCAGCTTGGATAGGGTCTCATTAGTAGTAATTGTACTTTGTTTGATAGTTTCTAACGCTGCTGGTTTTTTTATTACCCAATACCATCTAATTGACTTAAAATTGTTGGTATATGATAGCGATCCTGTGTCGTTTTTACTAACGACTGTCTTTGCTGGGGTCGCTCCATCACAAAGCTTCATGAGTAAGGAATTATGGGCGCTATCTAGGCGCTCAACTATGTTCATGTCCACAATTGCTGCCCAGAGCTTTACGTCTGCCAAGAAGTAGTCGATTCTACTACTGTGACCCACCCTATTAAATGTCTGTTTGCCTTGACGATCAGAATGACACCTACCATTGGCAGCTCTAAGGTCACAATTTAGTGTCATGGCCAATAATTTGCTCGCCCTTGCTGTCCACCTAACTGTGGGTAGATCCAGCGCAGGGATGCCCCAATGAGTATCCTGCTCTTGGGTTAGATCTAAGGGGGAAGCAACCAGTGGTTCAAAGGTAGCATTGAGATCCCCTGCCACCAAAAGCCTGTCCTTATCCGGGCTCTCCAAAAAGGACTTGCTCCAGAACACCAATGGCATTCGTCTCCTGATTGCTATTCTCTACTCCGTTGTAGACATTAAATATTCTGAGTATCAGCCCAGATGGGAACACCAATCTCACTGCTAATAGTCAAGTGAATCTACAGGCACTTGGGAAATTCTGCATTGGAGTGATGTTTTAATCCATATGCAGAGTCACCCCGAGGGTCTCCCCCTTGCAGAACGAACTGCATTAACACTGAAAGACGTATACCCACTCCTATGGGCGGGAACTAAGCACTGCGTCTTCTGAAAGATGCAGATGTCATATGCATCAATAAAGAGACCCCACTCATCCTCTTCTAAAAACTTGGCTAGCCCTGCAACATTCCATGATAGTATTTTAATAAAAGAGGCCTGGGATTGCGAAGTCCCTCCTACAATTGGAGAGACGATTCCTCTACAGTACTACCCTCAGCAGTTGTGGCCAGGATCACAGAGTCCAGATGGTCAATCAGACCTGGCAGACCAACACCTAACACTCCTACATTGGTGCCACTAATCGGGAGAAAAGAATCAATCTGCAAGTTATGTAATAAAGAGTGTGTTGACTTCCTCACCATTAACCCTTTCCCTGGCACCTTTACTAGTACATAGAGAACCCTTTTTCACCAATTTGAAGTCCCACTTAACTCACTATTGGATGCACCTCTCCCGGTCTTGTCTCCTGTGTTATTCAATTTATGAATAGGCACTGGATCACAAAACTTAATTTGAATCTGGGTGTCTGCCTTACAAATGGTAAGGGCTTCAATTGCCATAAGACCTTCCACCAAATCTTTATTGACAAAGGAAATATGCAGTTTGTCAAAGTGCTGGTCTCAGTATGCAGCCTTTCCACCCTTGTAATATCACTCCTAATTAGTGCATAACATTGTCTGGTCGCTCTAAACCAGTATATTACTTTATTTGTTAGGGAATCTGAGTATTCTCTCACACCAAGGGCCAGCTTTTGTACCCTATCAAGAAAGATCGTAGCTGGCTGGCTGCGTGCGATGTCCCAAGTATAAATACCATCATGAACTCTCCCTCTTGCCCAGCCCTCCCCTGCTACTGCAGAATTCTTAATGCAAGTATCTGAAGGAGGCCGGTACCACCAAGCCTCTGTGAAGGGCTCCCACCCTAGTGATCTCAACCTAGGGTGGGATTGGGGGGTATCCACCCCTTCCTAGCCACCACACACCCCCTATCATCTACTGTGGCCAAATTTGGTGCTGACTTTGGGGCAGCAACATTGGCTAATACCTGAGGGAGTGGGGATCCGGAATCAGGAAGAATAGGTTCCCAGATACCAACAGGAGCCCCCCACCTCGAATTATACCTCTGGTCCAATTGCCTTTTCCTCTCAAGGCTCTCAACCATCTTCTGCAGAGTTGTTACTTGGTACCTTAGAGCTCCAATAGTCTTCATCATATCATGCAGTAATGCCACAACCCCCAAATCGGTACAACCCTGGCCGTCAATATGAATATTCTCACTTGCTGGAGCAATTTCCTCAATGGGGAGGGCAGAAAAACGATTACTACATTCAATAATCGAATCAACACATTTAGGGTGTAACTGGGCAGAGGTTATGTTGGAGTTAGCCCCATATGGGTCTTTGTGTGGTGACAAGGAGGGGCACGATTGCAATTTTCCGTGAGACTTCTCAAACATTTAATGAACCTGTAGAATCCGTTGAGTAGGTTCTACATCGGGCAATTTTGTATCAGACTGCGAATTAGAATTAACCAAATCTGTACATTCCAACAACAGATTGTCAATGCTGTCCATTACCTCATCGTTAACCATACACAGCTGCATTTTTTTACCTTTGGAGGCTTTATGCCCTCCTCCACAGCCTTGCATTTGCCCATTTCCCAATCTTACACAGGAGATACACAGGTAAAGGGGTAATAAGTGGGATTAAGGGGGGTTGAAAGAGCAAATAATGCATTTCAACTAATATCCCCCTAGGCAAAATAAAACGAAAACAAGACCAGCAAGGACTGGATCAGACAACAAAGATATATCATAAAAGCATACGCTCCCGAAGGGGCCTCCCTAGAGTCTATGCCCTCAAACAGGAACTTATGCACTCCTTAGTTCATTAGCTCTGACAATAGTCAACAATAGTGCTAGTTAGGTATTAAATAGTCCCAAAACCATGTCTGCTGTTTAGGTGAGGAGCAGCTTGGACTCTCTGCACTCCTTAGGATTCCCACTGTATTTTGGTGATGCTATGAAAACAAAAATACAATCCATTTGCGAAAAATTTAAAAAATGTGATGCCCAAAACCGGGGGAGTCTGGGGATTGTAGTCCTCTCCCCAAAAACAGGTACGTGCGGGCTACTCGCGCCGCGGGACCCGCAAGTAGAATTTAAGCGCCTCCAGGTGCAGTGATGATGTGGCGGTGGTGCGTCCCAAAACCGGGGGAGTCTGGGGATTGTAGTCCTCTCCCCAAAAACAGGTATGTGCGAGCTACCAACTAGTCCATCAGGTTACGTGCTGATTTAGGAGCTAGCGCCAGGACACCCTTGGGTAACAGTGCACTTTACAAATCTCACTAACATTAACATTATTCAGGTGCAACAGTTGCAGGGTGTTGGTGGTGAATTGTATTGTTCAGACATGAGCCGATCAATAGCAATAGAATGCTCTCAGGCCACACAATGAGCCAGAATGAGCACTTCCATAGATGTACTGAAGGAGTCAAAATAGATAATAGCATACTAAAGGAAATTCAAAGGAACCACCTCTTCGGATCTTGAGGCAGAAGTACAAAAACACTGGTTAAAAAATATTGGTCACAAACTGCGACAAGTATTTTTGCGACCAGTGTTTAATTTTACAACCTGACCTATGTACTAATTACCAGCATCTCAGGGAAGATTATAGGGGAAAAAAATAAGGAATGCCTCATGGCCCATGGTGCACCTACCCATCATGGTGGGTCATCGACCCCTTCTTTCAAAAGGGAACCACGCGGGTCTACCTGATGGAGTTGGACATCAGTATGGCGAAAGCTCTACTCTTATGCCTGGTATTTCGTCAGCTGTATTCAACATCAGAAATGATCACTAACCTTGGGAGGCACTGCCTTTGTCCAGGTCTTCAGCCTGGACAAAGGCAGTGGCTCCAGTGGCGGCTCCTCCGCTATGGCGGAGGAGCGCCGCCCCACTGCTTTTGAGCAGTGCAAAGCGCGAAACATAAAATGATAAAACTTTGCGGTATTATCATTTATTCTTTGTGCTGCTTTGCAGGCAGGCAGGTGGGCGGGGCTGCTGTGCTCCGGGAGCAGGACAGGGGAGGAGTGGTTTGCCCACTCCTAAGTGTGCACTGACTGTTTGGTCAGCCCTCTCGGGCCGCCCAAACCAGTCATGCGCACTTTCCCTGTTCTCCATGCTTGCTGCATTACAGCCTGCATGGAAAACATGCCCACACCTCCAGCCCCTGGCTGAGTGACCTGTCATGGCGCTCAGACCAATCACAGCATTGTGATTGGTCAGGGGAGCCTGGGTGCTTACCAATCAGTGGGGCCTGGCTGTACTTCCTGTTCAAAGATGAGGAGATCAGGAGCAGAGACGCGGGACTGGCGGCAAGGTAAGTTTAAAAAAAAACAAATAAAGCGTACTCAAGCCCCCTGTGCGACTCCCTCCCCGTGACTCCCCCTCCAAGACACCCCACCTGCCCCGCCACCCACGAGCCATGCCGGCCACCACTGCTGGCTCCACTTAAATTGAAATGAGACTCGTGCTATGTAAGGTGTGCACCTGTGGATAAAATGAAAAACGGCAAGAAGAATAAAATATTTTTTATATGCTTTTCCATATTATTGAATTGTTGAGTAATTCCTGTGGGTTCTGATTTAGCTAGTAGTGCGCTGAAGACAATCAAAATCAGGCATGTTCATTTATTGAACAGTTGCCAACAGACGTGCACACATGGACGGACGTCATTTAAGGTCGCCAGGGGTCACAGCTGCGACTCCTGGCTTGCCCCTTGCGACCCCTGGCACTGACTTTGCAGCCTCTGCCAGGAACACTATGGGGAAGCTCCGAATTACTTATTGTCTGCCTGTTTTTCATTATATTAATAGCGAATAATATTCCATTATTCACTATTAGTGTAATAAAAATGGAGCACACTTATAGTTGCACCTATGGTAAGTAAAAATGGTTTTAATGTATTTTGTTTGCGCGCTTGCGGATGAGAGTGTGTTAAAGTGAGGGAGAGTGTGCGTATATCTGAGAAAACTATTTCTGTATTTGTAGTCATGTGTTTGTAGAGTGAAAGTGAGTGGCAGTCAAGTCACAGGTAGTGAGTGAGATTTTGTGAAATTGAGGCCCGGGGCAGATTTATCATTCTTTCACACAGCACAACACAGCAAGCCACCTTGCTGCGCTGCATGAAAGGGAAAGGGAAGGAATGTGCCATATTTACCATATATACAGTACATTCATGTCCTTTCCTAGCACTAGTGCCCTTTTGGATTACTAGCGCCAACGCAGGCACCCTTGCATCATAGTGCAAGTGTGCCTGCGTTGAGGGCAGAATTGGTTTGGGCAGGAAATCACACTTAGGATTTGTGTCACCTTTGTACCCCCTAGCGTGACGCAAGGGTGACACAAACCTTGAAAAATCTGGCCCTGTTTACTATTCTTTGATGCAAGGCAACACTGCACCAACGTTGCTGCACTGTCTTAAGTCAAAGGGGGATCAATCAATAAATCAATCAATCAATCAGGGTTTTGTAGAGCCCACTACTCACCCGATAGGGTCTCAAGACGCTGAGGGGTGGGTGTGAGCAGCTCCGTTAGGGTCATTCGAAGAGCCAGGTCTTGAGGTCCTTCCTGAATTGGTGCAGTGTCGGGTTTCGCTGGAGGTGAAGGGAGAGATTGTTCCAGGTCTTGGCTGCGAGGTAGGAAAAGGACCTTCCACCTGCTCTGGTCCTGTAGAAGAGTGGTACGGTGGCTAGGGAGAGGTTGGCTGAGCTGAGGTTTCTCTTGGGGACATGGAAGGAGATGCGGTCGTTGAGGTATTGGGGTCTGGTGTTGTGGAGGGCCTTGAAGGCGTGCATGAGCATCTTGAAAGTTATTCTTCTTTCGACGGGGAGCAAGTGGAGGTCACAGAGGTGTTGGGTGATGTGTTTGTGCCGTCGAATGTCGAGGATTAGTCTGGCTGCCGTGTTCTGGATGGTCTGGAGTTTGCGGAGGAGTTTTTTCAGCATAGATGGCTTTGCTTTAGACCAGTCTGCTGGTGACGAGTGCGTGAGTGTTATGTTATGTTATGTTAAAAGTACTTGTTAAAGCGCACGTACACCGAAAACGGTTTCATGGCGCTCAGGGCGAGAGGACGGTGCAGAGAGTGAAGAGGCAGTGTTACTGATAAGCTTGAGAGAACAGCCAGGTCTTGAGCTTTTGCCAAAACTGGGAGTAAAGGGTCACTGATCTTACTTCAAAGTGAGTGACCGTTTTCCTCGAGTTGGGGGTGATCCACTTGAATGTTTTGCGTAGTATGCGGTGGGTGTTGAAGCATGCGGAGGAGACGGCGTTGATCTGGCGATTCATGGTGCATGATGAGTCTAGTATGATGCAGAGGTTACGCGCATGGTCCGTTGGGGTGGGTGGGTTTCCGAGGGCCAGGGGGCACCAGGTGTCGTCCCATGCGGAGGGGGTAGAGCTGAGAATAAGGACTTCTGTTTTCTCCAAGTTGAGTTTCAGGCAGCTGTTCCTCATTCCGGTTGCGACAGCTTTCATCCCTTCTTGGAAGTTGTGCCTGGTGATGTCGGGTTTCTTGGTGAGGGAGAGGATGAACTAGGTGTCATCATATAATAAGATATGATGCACTTTTCTTTCCTCTTGCGCTGGAACACAGGGTCAAGACTGATTTGCATATGGCTGGGTCCAAACTGGGGTGGTGTGGTGAGCAAAAGAATGATGGATTTATCCCAGATCCTTGTGACTGGGGGTGAATGTTTGCATTGTCCAGCATTCCGTCCATCAATTGTTTCTTTTGCATTTGTCGCCCTAAGTGGGAAGGGTATGCCCAAACGTGGGTCCCGTGCTCACCACACCACTGGATTCAAGCTAGCCTGGCTGAAGAAGGGTGATGCCCTGAAACCGGTCCTAGGATGCTTGTTTCCGGTCCAGGGAGGACCTGGCTTGGCAGTTCGGGCTGGACTGTTCCCCAAGGGACAGGGTCAAGACTGATTTGCATATGGCTGGGTCCAAACTGGGGTGGTGTGGTGAGCAAAAGAATGATGGATTTATCCCAGATCCTTGTGACTGGGGATGAATGTTTGCATTGTCCAGCATTCCGTCCATCAATTGTTTCTTTTGCATTTGTCGCCCTAAGTGGGAAGGGTATGCCCAGACGTGGGTCCCGTGCTCACCACACCACTGGATTCAAGCTAGCCTGGCTGAAGAAGGGTGATGCCCTGAAACCGGTCCTAGGATGCTTGTTTCCGGTCCAGGGAGGACCTGGCTTGGCAGTTCGGGCTGGACTGTTCCCCAAGGGACAGGGTCAAGACTGATTTGCATATGGCTGGGTCCAAACTGGGGTGGTGTGGTGAGCAAAAGAATGATGGATTTATCCCAGATCCTTGTGACTGGGGGTGAATGTTTGCATTGTCCAGCATTCCGTCCATCAATTGTTTCTTTTGCATTTGTCGCCCTAAGTGGGAAGGGTATGCCCAGACGTGGGTCCCGTGCTCACCACACCACTGGATTCAAGCTAGCCTGGCTGAAGAAGGGTGATGCCCTGAAACCGGTCCTAGGATGCTTGTTTCCGGTCCAGGGAGGACCTGGCTTGGCAGTTCGGGCTGGACTGTTCCCCCAAGGGACAGGGTCAAGACTGATTTGCATATGGCTGGGTCCAAACTGGGGTGGTGTGGTGAGCAAAAGAATGATGGATTTATCCCAGATCCTTGTGACTGGGGGTGAATGTTTGCATTGTCCAGCATTCCGTCCATCAATTGTTTCTTCAACATTTGTTGCAGCCATGCGCCAACACACATACCCTTATGCCAGAGTGCAAAGAGTCTGCATTTTCGAAATCATAGATTTTGTACTGAAAGGGGTCCCTTGCAGGCCAAAAGCTATGCTTTTGGGCTATTCCCACTTTGAATGTGTGCTGTATAATGGAGCACACATGCAAAGTTTGGAAAACAAGAAAAAATAAAAACAAATCTCCTTGTTACATCTGCATAGAGAAGGCATAAACATTTTTCACAAATTCCTGCCTACCAATGTTTGTTGATAGGAATTTGCTTTAAAACCCATTAGTAGGTGCATGGGAACGCCAATGCACCATCCATGGAATGCTCCCTTGATGCAAAATAATGCAAAGCAGCGCATAGCACAACTCTGTGTCACTTTTTGCAACTATCCAATGACAACTTTGTGATACTATCCAATGCAAATCATAAATAGCTGTCACCTTAGGGTCAACTGACATGCTTTCCTAGAAAAAAATCATGGTCAGTAGTCCTGTGATGTCAATTCCTATGATGTCATTAAGGTTAAAGGGTATGCGATGCCACTTCCAGTACCCCTGGCATTTTGGTAAATTGGTGCCCATGCGTGCACATCATCGAATGGACATTTCATCTGTTTAATATCATGCAAGGATCACACCTGAGCACTGTATAACATGCTCGTGAATTTATAACTTCTGGAAAACTTTAATCATACAATTTAAACAAAAATCATTAGCCAAAGGATGTTTAGAGTCAGAGGAAACCGCAGCTTCTTCCTAGTGGCACTTTGGCTCTGTTTAGTGGGGAAAGGAACACCAACGATAGAAAAGACATGGTATCACTGACAATTTTATTCTTGACTTCTGCAGTCATTGGTGGAAATCTAGCATGCCATATATTGGCAGGTGTAAGGATGACTTGTGTAATCTGGAAAAAAGTCAATACGGTAATAAGTTACAGACCTCAAGTTAATTTTACCGAATCTACAAACATTTCATTTCAAACATTTCACAAGCAGACTATGGCCTCAGGGTCCCACCAAGTTTCCCAATATTGATGTTTGACAGCAACCAGATTATTAGATTTTCCATAACTGTACTTAAAACATGCAAACATTTTGAAAGGAGTTTAGATGCTGGAAATTAGATACATTGTGTAAGATGTGACTCTCAATAGTATAATTTGATAGTATTTTATTAGTATAATTTTGTTATTACGTTCCAAATTAGATAGTGCTTAGATCACAATCTAGTCATTGTGGGGCTTGTAGGTTGGGTTTTAATACTGTAAGTTTTGCCTCAAAAATCTCAGCAAAGCAAGGTTCATAGCTTATTACGTCGAGCTTAAGGCTGCCCTCAAGTACGCAGGATATAAAGCTTCCATGGGAATCCTATGAGAAAGCCTCAATTAATAACTTAGGTTACTAAGACAACCTTGACCTAAACCTGCCTTCGAAATTGTGTACCAAAATTCTCGCAAAAAACGCAAGACTAAAATATGCAGAGGATGACTGGCTTGAGCTATCACGCGGACCTGTGTGCCACTTTTTAACAGTCCATTGGGAGGGCTTCATATCTTTCCAGCCATATGAGTCTAGAGCAGAAAAAAGACCAACCAAATGAGGCTAAGACGGAGTTGGTGGAGTGCCACTGTTCCACAGAGTTGAAAAAAACTGTGTGGAACTCCGCTCCGCTCCACCCTAAAAGATAAATGGGAAATATAATCACTTACCTGCTCTGGCGTCTCCGGGCTGCCCTCCTCCTCGCCGTGGTCTCCTCCTCGCCGTCCTCTCATCCTCGCCGGTCACAAACCCATACGTTGTACGTCTTGCGAGGACTGCGCATGCGCACACGCGCGCGAACGCGGAGTCCTCCCAAAACGTACAAAGTAGGGGTTTGCGTCTGTGACCGGCGAGGACGGCACGGAGGAGAGACCACGGCGGGGAGGAGGGCAGCCCAGAGATGCCAGAGAAGGTAATTGATTATTTCCTCAGTTCCGGTGGGCATGGGCGCAGGGGCTAACTCCGCCACGCCGCAGAGTCAGAGTTTTTGCCTGAACTCCGCGTTCCCAATGGAGCGCGGAGTTGGTAAAACTCCTCAAACTCCGCTGGCAGAGCGGAGTTCGCCACCCGGGCTTAGGAATACTACCTTTGAAAGCATAAAATATGGACTCTTAAAAGGGGCTGCAGACTGTGTAATTTCAAGCATGAATCGTTACTGCATGTACTATCCCTTTGTAGTGAATTGAAGGACTTAAGGCACTACTGGCTAAAACCAGCATTTCTACACTTAGGAATCAGGCTATGCCAAAAAGTGATAACAACGTGTTTGAGTGAGGATAATGTACAGCTAACATCTAGGTTTTTAAAGTTCCTGAATGACGCTTACAAGGTCATTAAAAAGAGCGCTGTATAGAGCCTTAAACCTTGCAATTACTGTATTTAAAATAGCATCACAACTCAATGCACAGAGCGCTTTATCAAGCTGATTTTAATTGTCTTTCAAGTTTTTACTACTAATGTATACTAGCGGGGACAAGGCATAGTCAATACTTAGAAATGTGAAGACTTTGCAGAAGGTTTTGTAGTTTGTCAATAAGAGGGTGTTGGATAGAGGCGTAGCTTTTAGTCATGGTTGGTTTTCAGAAAAGCACGTTCACGCCCGCATGCTGCACTTTTCTATGGTGGCTTCAACTGTATATGTTGTACCCTGTACATAGAGACACTGGTAGCCATGTAAGGAAAGCACTTTTTAACCCACATGCTGCACTTTTCTAAGCTGGCTTCAGTTGTGTATTTAGTTCTTAGTCCCAGATGGACTTTAGTGGGGCCCAAGCACTGTTAGCACCCAGGATTGGGAAACGCTTGAGGGATGTTCATAAATCAGTAATAAGAGAATGTTTTCAGAGAAAGCTGTTACCCTTCTGTTTCTTCTTGCGGCACATCACACTTAATAGAGCGGACTTAAATTGATATTGGTAGCTGATCAGGGTCATAGTAATGGCAACATTTAGGTACATGTAGGGTGAGCCATAGCAGGTCTGCATTTGGCACTTTAAATAATTACAAATGGGCCAATTACAAATGGACAGTCAAGGGGCTATCAATCTAGTGATTTTAGGTAATAATGATGGAATTAACTAGTTTTGAAAGAAATGTTTAAATTATATGTTATGATGGATATTTTATATTGTTTTAACGTGCTAAATTGTTATAGTTAAAATAACTAAAAACAATAAAAAAATCGTACTTACTCAGAAAGCAAAGTGCTATAAAAGCAAGGACTGCATAAATGTGTCAAACATGATATGATGCCAGCTGCCACCCAAGGTATTTCGGCAAACATTGGCAGAGAAGACTTTTGTCCTTACATTAATATTATCAACGTAGAACTTATTTCACATCGCCAATATATATAACTAAGTGGCCCAAGCTCATTTGTGACACTTTCGTCTAGACCTGCGTTAGGACAAAATTTTGTTACACTCTTCATATTCCCATTCACTCAACTACTATTGAAGGTTGGGAGAATAAACTCATCCACAAGGTTGTATGACTGTATAACATTTCAACACTGCCAATTATCACGCATGCCTTTACCACACATTTTTTACCAAGCAATTTTTTTGCCACGCATGGAAAGTCTATTTAAGGTAAGTATAACTAAGGTAAGTGTTGCATATGTGTATATATACACATACATACACACACATATATAAACAAGGTCTTATCATAAGGTAAATTCTAAATATATATAATATTATATATATATATATATATATATATATATATATATATATATATATATATATACATCACACAAAGCTTCTCCATTAACGCAGCCTTCGACCACAGCAGGGCGGCTTCGTCAGACAGGAATGGAGAATCCTGTCAAACTATCCACAACCCATTTCTAAACAGAAATGTGACGACTCCAAGTCGGATGGATAAAAAACATTTATTTCAACTTCGAGGCAGGCTGGCAGTCCATTCCGAGCACTCGCCCTTGAAATGACTCTCCGGACAGAAGGTTAGTCCTTTATTTAATACATAAAGGACTTAATTAATACAGTTGTTTCTTCTTGTGTCAATTCATATTTTGAAAGATTCACAATTAAATTGGTCTCCACTACTTCCGGTTGCGTAGTGGGTACTGTCTTCTTTCGCAGAAGGGCAAAGCGAAAGAAGACAGTACCCACTACGTAACCGGAAGTAGTGGAGACCAATTTATTGTGAATCTTTCAAAATATGAATTGACACAGAAAAACAACTGTATTAAATAAAGGACTAACCTTCTGTCCGGAGAGTCATTTCAATTATACACAGGTCAGGATTGACCTCTATAAGTATATAAGGAAGCTAAAACTTCTCCATTAACGCAGCCTTCGACCACAGCAGGGCGGCTTCGTCAGACAGGAATGGAGAATCCTGTCAAACTATCCACAACCCATTTCTAAACAGAAATGTGACGATTCCAAGTCGGATGGATAAAAAACATTTATTTCAACTTCGAGGCAGGCTGGCAGTCCATTCCGAGCACTCGCCCTTGAAATGACTCTCCGGACAGAAGGTTAGTCCTTTATTTAATACATAAAGGACTTAATTAATACAGTTGTTTCTTCTTGTGTCAATTCATATTTTGAAAGATTCACAATTAAATTGGTCTCCACTACTTCCGGTTGCGTAGTGGGTACTGTCTTCTTTCGCAGAAGGGCAAAGCGAAAGAAGACAGTACCCCTACGCAACCGAAGTAGTGGAGACCAATTTAATTGTGAATCTTTCAAATATGAATTGACACAAGAAGAAACAACTGTATTAAATAAAGGACTAACCTTCTGTCCGGAGAGTCATTTCAATTATACACAGGTCAGGATTGACCTCTATAAGTATATAAGGAAGCTAAAACTTGCAAAAATACATGCCTCAAAGCATAGTGGAAGTAATAAAGATAACTCGGTTCGAACAAATACCAACTGAACCCACAATTACGATAGATCAGATGAGTGATCTAAAAACAATGTTTGATCTATTATATGATTTGGACGAAGAGAATATGTCAGAGGAACAAATATTAGTACACCTGGATATTGAAACAGATAGGAGACCTGAAAGTGGATTGAAGAAAAAATCCAAATTTTACCCATCGTTGTCTCCTGGGAATAAATTTGATTTATTTTCCGATGCAATAATTGAAGAGCTGGAAAAACTGCCAAAAATTAGGAATCAAAAACAAAGGGAAAACTTAACAAATAAAGAAAGGGAAGCAATTCAAAAATTGATTGAAAATGATGAGATTACAATAAAACCAGCCGATAAGGGTGGAAATATTGTTCTGATGAACACACAAGATTACGTCAAAGAGGCAATGAGACAGTTAAACGACACCACCAACTATTGCAAGATGAAAAATAATTCCATTAACAAAATGACTGTGGAATTGCATACACAATTACAGCAATGGCATAGTGAAAATCTCATTAGCAATGACGAATTTAAATTTCTCATCAAAGATTTCCCTCAAATACCAACGATATACTTTTTACCGAAAATCCATAAGACTCTTCAACACCCACCGAGACCCATCGTCTACTCGTGTGACTCATTATATGAAAATTTATCACAATATGTCGTCAAATGTTTGGCACCTATAGCTCAAAGTATGAGCTCGTATATAAAAGACACGGGCGATTTCCTCAGAACCTTGAATGGAATTACATGGAACCAACAATATCTTATGGTGACAATAGATGTGGTTTCTTTATACACCTCCATTAGGCATGATGTGGGAATAAAAGCTTGCAACAATTTTTTAAGACAACGAAGCATTATGGATTTAAAGCACACACAAATGCTATTGAAGATGATTGAGATTTGCCTCACAAACAATATATTTTTATTCAATAAAGAGCTCTTTAAACAACAGTGCAGCACTGCCATGGGCATCTCATTTTCACCAAATTACGCGAATACAGTCATGGGATGGTGGGAGAAAACAATTGCATGGTGTACGGACAATCAAGATGCACTGGAACAGACTGTTCTATAGGTCCGGTACATCGATGACTTGTTTTTAATTTGGAATGGTACAGAGAAGGATTTTAAAGAATACTATGAGACATTGTCCAACAATGATATTGGGCTTTCTTTCACGTATACAATCAGCAGGAAAGGAATTGCATTTTTGGACATTAAAGTTTTTATTGAGGATGAACAGATACACACTACCCTATTTAGGGAAGAGACTGCAACCAATAGTGTCCTGCATGGAACAAGTTTCCACCCAATTCCCTTGAAGAACAGTATTCCGTATGGAGAATTTATACGGATGAAACGTAATTGCTCTAAGGAAGAAGATGCTGAGAACAACATACAAGAAACCATGGCAAGAATGAAGGCACGAGGATATAGTGAAAGAACTCTGAAAAAATGTAAGAAAAAGGTTGACCAAAAACCAAGAACAGAGACATTAATTCCCAAAATTGAGAAGAAGAACGCAATAAACAACTGGCGCCGAGATTCATCACCACATATAGTAAGGAAAGTGGGATGATACTTAATAAAATCAAAAAATACTGGCACCTTATTTCTGGAGACCCAGATATTGGAAAAATTTTGGGGAAAGAAACCTGTGGTAACTTATAGAAAAACAAGGTCGTTAAAAGACATGCTTATCCCAAGTCATTTTCAAGAAAAACCCAAAACAAATTGGCTATTGGACCAACAAAAGGTTTTAAAAAATGAAATACATGCAAGGCTTGCAAAATTGGCAAAAATATGCGAGCAATCATGGAAACAAATGGAAAAATGATGAACATTGATCAAAGTATATCATGTATATCTCGCTTTGTAATTTACATTATTGAGTGTGACTGTGGAATGAAATACATCGGAAGCACCACATGTATGCTCAAAAAACGGATCCTTGAGCACATACGTGCAGTAAAGAACAAAGATATGACATATGCTACAGCTAAGCACATGCAGCAATGCCAGAATGGAGATTGGAAAAAGATGTGCTATTATGGAATCCATATGATACCAGTGGGAGAACGTGGTGGAGATCGGATCAAACGATTAAGGCAAACTGAATCACGTTACATTGTTAGATTAAGAACTAAGGCTCCTAGGGGCATTAACAATGACGAGGAACTTTTATACATCTAGGATAAAAGATGTAAGAAACTGATAGTTGAAAGAGAACAGAAACAGCTAAATGAATGTTTTATGGTACTATACCAATAACTTGAATTGTCTGCATTCTATGATTTTATGCACATTGATTATAATATTATACTAAATAATTTTTTAGATATAAGGTTGCAGGAACTATTCCTAATTACTTATGTGCACAATATGGTCACCATTCTAATGTGACACATGACGTGGTACTAGATCTAGAAATGTTATGAATTAACAAAATCATAAAGTGTAAATGTCATAGATAGCGCGCGACTCATGAGTATTTTAAATAGATATAGTAATTGGATCACTGAACCTGACATAAAATGCAAAGTTCGTATGTTTACCTTTTTATTGTTAATAAAGTTTTATAGATAATACACTACATATCCCACAATGCCTCATTAAGGCTACATGTGGGTATAAATAAGTGTAATAAACATAGGACTCACTAACCGTAAGAAGAAGCCGTGGGAGGGCTGAAACGCGTTGGTCTGAGCAGTTGCCAAAATAAATTGTGTTAAAAACCAGTTCTGGAGTGCCGCGTTCTTTGTTGAAAAAAAAAAAATATATATATACATATATATATATAATTTGTTCATATTTTGGGGGAGACCCTCTATCCCCCCTTTTTTAATTACACTTACCACCCAATACCCTTACCCACACCTAAACCCTAAACATACGCTTACCCCAATACCTTTACCGCCCCTAAACCCTAAAAATACCCTTACCACCCAATGGCCCTACTGACACCTAAACCCTAAAAAAAACCTTACCACCCAATACCTTTACCCACCCCTAAACCCTAAAATAACCTTACCACTCAATATCCCTACCCACCCCTAAACCCTAAAAACAACCTTATAGCAAATACCCCTACCCACTCTAAACCCTAAAAATACCCTTACCAACCAATAACCTTACCCACCCCATAACCCTAAAAACACCCATACCACCCAATACCCTAACCCACCCCTAAACCCTACAAGCACCCTTCTCATCCAATACCCTTACCCACACCTAAACCCTAAAAAAACCCTTACCACCAAACATCCTTACTTACCTTTAAACCCTAAAAACACCCTTGCCACCCAATACCCCTACCCATCAAAACCCTAACAATACTCTTACCACCAAATTTCCGTACTCAACCCTAAACCCTAAAAAACACACTTACCACCCTATACCCCTACCCATCCATAAACCCTAAAATACCTTTACCACCCTATACCCCTACCCATCTCTAAACCTAAAACCTCTACCCAACCCTAAACCTAAAATCTTAAATGTATATGTATATACATATTATCTACTGGCGGTCGCCAGTAGATAGTTATAGTTAGGACCTATTTTCCATAGGAAATCCGCAACATTCTATTTGAAATAACGTTGGCGCCGGTTGACGAATCTTCGCGAAAGTTTCCAACTTGTTGGGGTGCTCCAGTCCGCTCCTATCCTGAAAGTCTCGGGGTGATTCGTCAAGCGGGGGCCGAGGAAAAAGGGGATCCCAAAACGCGTTTTCCCCATTCATTTTTCCATAGGAACCTTTAGTCGCAGCTACAGCCTGAACTGCTGAACGGAATTACACCAAATTTGGCAAAGAGGTAGCCCTTGGTTCAGTGTCGTGCCTTTTGCTTAAATGGTGTAAATCCGTTCAGTAGTTCCTGAGAAAATCACAAGTAAAATCACATATATATCTATGGGCGCGTCGGATCCGCGTACCCTGAGCGCACCCTGCGCGCACCGTCCCGATCACGAGCTGCATGCTAATTGGCTGTCAACTGGCTGTCAACACTCCAAATCAGGAAGTGTTGGCAGTCATTTTGTCCCTCGGTAGAACCGAGGCACAGAAACAAGTGCGCAAAACGCACAAAGGGGGCAGGGTAGAAACACCCTGACCCCCTAGGTCTGCTCAGGGGGTCTCCCAAGGTCCCACCTCCCCGGAGTTAATCCCCCGACTTAAAACGTGCCACGGGGCGCGTTTGCACAGTGGTGAAGGGAGGGGGCGGGGCTTGAGATGACATGTGTGCAAACAGGCCCCGTGGCGCGTTTTAAGATGGGGAATTAAATCCTCTTCAGTCCTGAGGGTCCCTGGGGGCCAACTAGCCCACCAAGGTACGTCCAGAAAGCGCCACAGAGCTGCGTTGCAGAGAGGTGGAAAAAGGGGCGTGGCCTCAGAACACCTCTCTGCAACGCAGCCCCCTGGCGCATATTGGAGGTATCTGGTGGGCTAGTTGGGCCCCAGGGACCCTCGGGATTGAGGAGGAATTAATTCTCCAACTTAAAATGCACCACAGGGCGTGTTTGCAGACATGTCACCTCAGGCCCCACCCCCTTCCTTCACCATTGTGCAAATATTCCTCTAAAATCAGCCGAACTACGAATTCCGATTTACTCACCTGTTATCAGGAGAGACCTCAGTGCTGCATCTTTGAGCCCAGTACTGATCCTGAAAAGTAATTTTAACCGTACTTACCAGTAACTTGAATTTCCTTCCATAGGCTAACATTGACTGGTTTCACTTGGAAATTCTTCTAAGTGTGGAGTTTTGGAACTTTATAATATTCCTCTAAAATCAGCCGAACTACGAATTCCGATTTACTCACCTGTTATCAGGAGAGACCTCAGTGCTGCATCTTTGAGCCCAGCACTGATCATGAAAAGTAATTTTAACCGTACTTACCAGTAACTTGAATTTCCTTCCACAGGATATCATTGCCTGCTTTTTGCTGAAAAAGTTTCTAAGTGTCGATTTTTGAAACATACAAATATTCCTCTAAAATCAGCCGAACTACGAATTCCGATTTACTCACCGATTATCAGGAGAGACCTCAGTGCTGCATCTTTGAGCCCAGTACTGATCCTGAAAAGTAATTTTAACCGTACTTACCAGTAACTTGAATTTCCTTCCATAGGTTAACATTGACTGGTTTCACTTGGAAATTCTTCTGTGTGTGGAGTTTTGGAACTTTATAATATTTCTCTAAAATCAGCTGAACTACGAAATCCGATTTACTCACCGATTATCAGGAGAGACCTCAGTGCTGCATCTTTGAGCCCAGTACTGATCCTGAAAAGTAATTTTAACCGTACTTACCAGTAACTTGAATTTCCTTCCATAGGTTAACATTGACTGGTTTCACTTGAAAATTCTTCTGTGTGTGGAGTTTTGGAACTTTATAATATTCCTCTAAAATCAGCCGAACTACGAATTCTGATTTACTCACCTGTTATCAGGAGAGAACCCAGTGCTGCATCTTTTAGCCCAGCACTGACCCTGAAAAGTAATTCTAACCGTACTTACCAGTAACTTGTATTTCCTTCCATAGGAATCCATTGTCTGGTTTTCAGCAGAAAAGTTTCAGTGTCGATTTTCACAAACTACAAATATTCCTTAAAAATCGCCTGTATGACTTAAACGCATTCTTTCAACTGTTTACAGGAGATGCACCAGTGCTGGATCCAGGATCCACCACTGAGTAATAAAAAGTAACGATAACACTACTTACCTGCTAAGTGAATTTCCTCCCATAGGATAACATTGGTGATTCTATGTGAAAAAGTTTCTAAGTGTCAACTTTTAAAATACAATAATATTCCTTAAAAATCACTACTGTAACCAAAACGCTTTTACTCAACTGTTTACAGGAGATGTCCCAGGACTGAATCTAGGATCCAGTCCTGTGGTTAGAAAAGTAATCCATAAAGTAACTAATTGCATTTAACTAGAAATTCACATTGAGCTCAATGTTGCATTGTGTTTGAAATTGTGTTGCCCATTGCAACAACTGTAACTACTGTACTTAAAAGTCTATTGCCTATTTGCAAAGTATTTAAACTAAAGTAATTCATTCTGAGAAAGTATATTTTGTAATGTAATGTATAATGTAATTACAATGTAATTTAAAAAATAAAATATGTAAAAATAAATAGTTTAAAAAAAATGTAGTAAATCAGTATCAAAAAAATAAATATAACAATTAATACATTTAAAAATTGTCATTTACAAAACCTTTGAAATTCACTGAAAAAAACCATAGGTTTCAGACATGTTATAGTTAGGAATTAACATTTAAAAAACCTTTGAAATTCACTGAAAAAACCATAGGTTTCAGGCACGTTATAGTTAGAAATTAGCATTTAAAAAACCTTACAAATTCACTGAAAAAACCATAGGTTTTAGGGACAGTCATAGTTAGTTGGACATTGCACTCATACAAAACCCGTGAAATTCCCCCGTTATAGTTAGTTCAGCTAACTATAACTCGCGCCCCCGCAATGCACTGCTGATGACGTCACATATTACATCACTCATGACATGGTCAGTGACATCACTGATGACATCGCGAGCGGAACGGAACGGAATTTGCCGCCCAGGGTTAGTTTGGAGGTGCAAAAAGGTTTTAACCAAAGGCATCAATTGTTCTTTGTCAATACCTCTGCATTCAGCATACCTTTTGCCCCAGAAAACATAGCTGTGCCCTACAATCCATACTGTAAGCATTTTGAAGGGATGTTTGGAAGGAATCAAAAGACGTCTGTAGCTGAGGAAGTCAATTGGTGGAATGAGAGGTATCTAAAATGGTGGAGATAGTGCTGTTTAAGAAAAAGCAGATAACTGATTGGTTGTTCATAAACATTGTGTACCCAAAAAATAGGATGCATGTTGCTTTCCTGAAGAAGCATGTTTCTGATTGGTTATTGAAAAATGTTTGAAAGGTACAGTTGATAGGATAAGGTATTATTTTGCAAAAGTCAACCTCACTTGCTGTTTGCATTTGTAAGCTAGTGTGCTGAACTTGAAAATATGGTGAACTTGCGACCTTCTGGTACAGTTGAATGTTGCAGAAAGTGTTACTATGGAAACTAGGATTAAACAGAATGGGGGAAGGCTTGAAACTTAACTGTGGTTTGAAAATATGAAATGCTAACTTATATATAAGTGTTATGCTACTAAAGTAAGTTTTCCCAAATCAGTAGTATGTTTAGAAGTAGTGTGTTGTTAAAAAATAATACCAGTATTATTGGAAATAGGTTTTTGAACTCCCGTAAGGGTTCGCTGCTCCATCGCGACGCTACACTGCGGCACCGCAAAGGAATCGCGATTCCAGTAAATTACAGAACCAGTTTGGGCACTTTTAGAAGAGACTAAGAAAGGGTTTATATGTTTAGCCAATAGAAATGTGTTTTAGAATTTGAAATAAGGAAGGAAGCATTTTGATTTGTTACTTACATTTATTTGTGTGCAGAAAGAGATTGAAAGTTTGCCATTACTCGTTTTACCTTGTTGAGAGTGGTGCATACATTTATTGTGTGAAAAAGAAAATCAATTATGAGTTCTTCATATTTGATGTTATGTAATACTATTTGAGAGATGAGTTACAAATTTGTAAGGTGTGTTATGTATTGTGTAGTAGTGCTTCAGTCTTTGTAGTGATATTTTTTACTTTGAAAAGCATTATTTTTAAAGTTTGCAAATTATTAGAGAAGAGTGATGTTTGAAATATGTTATGAAATGTACAAAAGTGTATTGTAGTTTGTTTTACTGTACTGAAATGAAGATTGAAGTAGGTTGTGCATGGTAATATGTATGCTTCCTGAGTCTCTAATGAAAGTAGTACAGAAAACTGATGTTTTATTTATATTGACAGATGTATTAAACTATATCGCAGTCTATATAACTCTATACCCATGTTGCCTGTATTATGATCAGAAAGGAATACATACACTTTTTTCTACATACATTTAGAGAGCATGCGGTCTGAAATACAGATATTCAAGTATTTTTATGTTTCTTTTTATGTATGATGTCACTAGCAAAAGACACAGACATACGCATGCATACATTCAGAAATATGGTGAGACTTACAACAGTGACATGGGAGGAATTGCTGTTTTAAATTTTGGGTATGCCCAACATTCTCCGGAGTCGGTGAAAACTGAAGCTGCAAAAAAAAGTGAGCTTTAAGACATGTTGGCAGAGGTTTTAGTGATTAGGGTACTTTGTTTGAGTCTCTGGAAAGGTATACTTAAAGTAGGCAGTATAAATGTAGGTGTCTGCTTGAAATGGGAAGTGCAGTCCATCAAGTTTAAAGGTCTGCATGGTCTTGTGACTGAGGTATGTCTCAACTTGTACATGTATTTTCACACGTGTTATGCATCTGAAGATGGTAGATGTGTGAAACACAGGTATACAATTGTTTATATGTTTCTTTTATGTATGATGCTAGTAGCAAAAGGCACAGACACGTGCATGCATGCTTTCAGGAACATGTGAAGACTTACAACAGTAACATGGGAAGAATTGCTGTTTTAAATTTGGTAGGTCTAACAATCTGAGCAGTCGGTGAAAAATGAAGGTGCAGCAGAAAAGTGAGCTTTAAAACATGTTGGCAGAGGTTTTAGTGATTAGGGTACTTTGTATGAGTCTCTGGAAAGTTATACTTGAAGTAGGGTGTATAAATGTAGGTCTCTGTTTGATATGGGAACTGCACTCAGTCAAGTTTAAAGGTCTGTGTGCTCTTGTGACTGAGGTATGTGTCTATTTGCACATGTATTCTCAAATGTGTTATGCATCTGAATATGGTAGATGTTTGAAACACAGGTATAGAACTATTTGTATGTTTCTCTTTATGTATGACGCCACTAGGAAAAGGCACAGACACATGCATGCATGTTTTCAGGAATATTTTGAGACTTATAACAGTGACATGGGAAAGACACAGACATATGCATGCATATGTTCAGAAATATGGTTAGACTTATAAGAGTGCCATGGGAAGGATTATTCATTAAAATTTAGTAGGTCTAACCTTGTGAGCGATCAGTGAAGTAAGTAAGTAAGAAAATTTTTATTGTTTTTGATTAATTAAAACCAATACAAAAATACACATTGGTAAAAGACATATATTAAAACAGTTCGAAATACGTTTCTAAAAACTAAAAAGTCTCCGGGTTAAGGGACGCACTTGTTCGGGTTATGCTGAAGAGGGTCCAATATCTGTACTCACAGATTACAGTTACGTAGGCTAAAACCTTATGTATTTTTTGCGATTGCACGGGGTGCATCTGATCCTTGCTTAGATTCTGCTAATAACAGGAATTTTACTAGCTTCCCATTTAGCTGCGGGTCTTTGGGATCGAAGCATGCAATCACAGCCTGTCTCCGAGTTCGAATCCCTCGTTCGTTGAAATGCGCTTTTAATAGACCTACCCTTTCCTCTTTTAATTTGGTGCAGGAGCATATTAGGTGTTCCATGTCCTCAATACCGTTCCGGCATAGCCTGCATGAGTTTCCATAATTCACTCTCTGCCAGGGAGGAAGGTGCGGTATGGCTGGGAGGATTCCTAGCCTGTATTTTAAAAATTGGTCTTTGGTCTTCCTTGAGTACCCCAGTTTGAAATATGCCTGTGGCCCAAGTAGTTTGTAGCTGCTCAATGTCATCCAGGTGTGGCTCCTACGAGCAAAGGCAGCTTTGTCTTCAGCAAGAGAGAGCTTCTTGATGACCTTGTTTACTGCTTGCTTGAAGAGCGAGTGGGTAGTTTGGGTTTCCCATAAGTCGACTAATCTAGTAAAGGCGAGTGACTCCTCCAAGTATTTTTTAACCGGCGAGATGGATGTGCTACACAGTTCTTGCCAGAGCTGATGGTTCAGTGTATTCCTGGGAGAGATCTTAATTTTGTGCCAACACTTGATATAGGAACCTTGCCTTGCAAAAAGTTGTTTGATTAGGCCAAACTCCAGTCGGATCTGTGCAGGTGAAACGTAATATGGGAGGTTTAACATGAGTCTATATGCTTTGGCCAAGGTGATATCCAGCAGTTTGGCATCCCTGCCCCTCAGAGCTTCGCTGCCGTCAGTAATAGAAGGTGGAATTTTAGCTTGCACTACCCAGAACAGGGGGGAAATAATAGGACCTGTACGTTTTGTTTTTAGTTGCCTTAGTGTTGTCGCTATCACCATCCCTTTCCTCTTGATAGCCTCAAGTTGGTTGGTGAATTGGCCACCCTCGTCAATGATCACCCCTAGGTGTTTATACGCAGGGGTGTTCACAAATGCTTTTTTTTCCAAAGACCAGGAGTGGGACCGTTGTTTGCCGTTGATTGTCAGGGTTTTTGTTTTGTTAATGTTTACTTCTAGGTGATTTTCAACTGCATATTCGTGCATTTTATTGAGTAACCGTTGCAGGCCAACTTGAGTATGGCTTGCCAGGACAACGTCATCCGCATATGAAATGCTAGAGATGGCTTTACCGCCAAGTCGTGGGGCGTGCACGTTGCAGGTGCTAAGGGCTGATGTCATGTCTGCTGTATAGAGGTTAAACAGTGTTGGTGCAAGCACACATCCCTGTTTGAGTCATTTAGTGGTTGGTATACACCTCGAGAGATGGGAGCCATTGCCTAGTTTGACCTGTATCCAAGTGTTGGTGTGAAGATGTATCAGGAGGTTCAAAAGAGATGAAGGGATTCCCCAGAGTGCCAGTTTCCTCCACAGTATTGCTCGATTGACATTATCGAAGGCGGCCTTGAAATCGATAAAGCAAAAGTGAAGTGCTTGTTTGGATAGTTTCACCTTATTGATAAGTAGTAACCTAGTTAGTATGTTAGTTGTTGTTCCAGTGTCTTTGCAGAACCCTGTTTGGTAGGGGGGATTATTTCATTCTCTTTTGCCCAGTCCTGTAGCTCTGTGAGTAGGATGCCGGCAAAGTATTTTGCCTCTATGTCTAATAGTGCAATCAGACGATAGTTTTTTGGTGAGGTTTTGTCGCCAGCCTTATAAATCGGTGAGATAATGGAGCCCTTCCACTATGCGGGTAGGAGCCCGGACTGCCAGACAGTATAGAAAAGGGGGGCCAGTGTTTCTGACCAATATACCGGGTCTTGATGGAAAAGAGCTGGTGGAATCCCGTTTGGCCCCGGTGCTCCTTCTTTCCTCAATCAATCAATCAATCAATCAATCACGGCATTTATAGAGCGCGCTACTCACCCGGGAGGGTCTCAAGGCGCTGGGGGAGGGGGTAAGTTACTGCTCGAACAGCCAGGTCTTGAGCTGCTTCCTGAAGGAGAGATGGTCCTGGGTTCGCCGAAGGTGAGTGGGGAGGGAGTTCCAGGTCTTGGCTGCCAGGTAGGAGAAGGATCTTCCTCCGGCGGTGGTTCTGCGGATGCGTGGTACGGTGGCGAGGGCGTGGCTGGTTGATCGTAGCTGGCGTGTGGGCGTGTAGAAGGTCACGCGGTCGTTGAGGTACTTTGGGCCCAGGTCGTGGAGGGCCTTGTGTGCGTGGGTGAGGAGTCTGAACGTGATTCTCTTGCTGACGGGGAGCCAGTGCAGGTCTTTCAGGTGTCCGGTGATGTGGCTGTGTCGGGGGATGTCCAGGATGAGTCGTGCGGAGGCGTTCTGGATGCGCTGGAGTCTTTTTGAAGTTTGGCTGTGGTTCCGGCGTAGAGGGTGTTCCCATAGTCCAGTCGGCTGGTGACGAATGCCTGGGTGACGGTCTTCCTGGTTTCAGTGGGGATCCATCTGAAGATCTTGCGGAGCATGCGCAGGGTGTTGAAGCATGAAGATGAGACGGCGTTGACTTGTCTGGTCATCGACAGGGAGGAGTCCAGGATGAAGCCCAGGTTGCGTGCGTGGTCCGTTGGCTTGGGCGCGGTGCCCAGGGCCGGGGGCCACCAGGAGTCGTCCCAGGCGGAGGGTGATGAGCCCAGGATGAGGACTTCCGTCTTGTCTGAGTTCAGTTTAAGGCGGCTGTTCCTCATCCAGTCGGCGACGTCTCTCATCCCGTCGTGTAGGTTGGCTCTGGCGGTGGTGGGGTCGTTGGTGAGGGAGAGGATCAGCTGGGTGTCGTCGGCGTAGGAGATGATGTTGAGGTTGTGTTGGCGTGCGATGGCTGCAAGGGGGCTCATGTAGACGTTGAAGAGGGTTGGGCTGAGTGAAGATCCTTGTGGAACGCCGCAGATGACTTCGGTGGCTTCGGATCTGAACGGGGGGAGGCGGACTCTCTGGGTTCCTCCCTTTTGAAATTTGCTTCTTAATCAATACAGCCTCGGTTCCGTTATCGTCTTCCTCTGTATTGTTCGCGGTTTGAGTAGAAGGAGCTAGTTGGTTGTCTGAAATTACTTGTAATCCAGGTGTTTGTTGATTGAAGTGGGATTCTAGAAAGGTTGTCCATGAGTTCTCTGTGATGTGTGATGTTAAGCCTCCATGTGCCGGTTGTAGGATTTTGTTAATGGTAGACCAGAAGCGGGCGCTATTGATTGCTTTGGAGTCGTGGTAGAGTTTTGCCCAGAAGTTGTTTTCGTTGGACCTGTTGATGTCCCACTTGAGTTTTTTGATTTTGGCCTTTCTTTTACGAAGTAGGTGGTTTAGATTCTCGTCTGCAGGACAGAGCCTCAATGATCTTAGAAGTTTGTTTACAGATTTTTTAAGTAATTTCAGATCTGTCCTCTGTGTGGGTCGTTGGGAGGGGAGTATCTGGCTACGGTTGAGAAGGAATTTGCAAGCGATGCCGTGAAATTTTCCCATGTGCTAGTTGGGGTGTCGGTAGGGTAATTGAGATCGTATAGCAGTGATTTTGCTGCCAGGAGCACCTCCCCGGAGTTTGCTAGGGACGACTTAATTCTTGGAAATGCTTGGATTGAAACTTCCCGGGGCCGATGGTCACTGTCCCCTTTGTCTCCTAGGCAGAAGCCTGATACATGTGGAAAAAATGAAAGGGAAACTATAGTGTAGTCTATGGTGGAGTTTGCGAATTCCGTGTAAAATGAGGCGGCCGGGTGGAATCGTCAGCGAATCTTCCGTTTAATGCCCTTAGGCTGATATGCTCCAGGTCTTCTAGCAGCTCTATACCGGTCTTAGACGGTCTTCCGTGGTTGCTTTTGGTTTGAGCTGGTATGTTCCAATAGAAGGACTGGACCTGTATGTCGTCGTTTGATGATGTGCCTAAGATTTGCTGGTTTAGATCACCAGAAAGGATGAGGTTGGAAGTGCTGTGCAAACTCATGTATAGAAGCAAGTGTTCGATTAGGGTTTTTGACTCTTGTTTTTTCCGTTTCGGGTTTATGTATGTGTTAATCAATAGCCCCTCCTCCTTAGAGCCGTTAAGGTTTAGATGGATCTTGACAGTGTTTACAGATAATAAAGAAGATGGAAATTCCAGTGCGCTGTCGATTTTTGTTATGGCAATGTAAGTGGCTAAACCCCCTGATAGGTGGCCATATTTGGATTTCCTCAGTGCTGGGGTGTGGAAACAGATGTACCCCTGTAGTTGGTATGGATCCACTAACCATGTTTACTGCAGGAGGACAATATCGAAGGTTTTTAGATATGCAAGAAATTCGACGTCGGCTACCTTACTATTCAGCCCGTTGATGTTCCATGAGCATAGCCTCAGGGTTGTTTCGTCATGGTTTTCCCGATTTTTGTATGGGTTGGTTTGTCACTGTGGCGGTCTGGCTGTGTTGATAGTTCTAAGAATCTGGGAGTGTGCAGGGAGAGTGGGATGATGGTAGTTGGTGCCTGTTTGTGTGCCCAACGCCTGCTCCCTATGGGGTGACCGACCTCAGGCTCCCCTGAGTACCGAGGATGTTTTTTCTCTGTTGCTGTTGGTTCGCTGTCGCTTGGTGGCGAGTAGTGGGAGCGGATATCCTATATTGTAGTGCGGGGAGGTTCGTATGCCCCATGATTTAAAAGTTTCCCATTCTTCCAAGACTTTATTTGCAATTTGGATTGAGCCCCAGGTGGTTTTAGTGGATTCCCTGCCCAGGGCCTTATCTGACTTTATAAATTCTATCGACAGAAGATCGGTTGTATTGATGCCTCTTAGTGTTGGTATTGCACCTAATAGTTGGAGAATATTCCCTCTATTCAGGGTGTCGCAAAACCCTTTCGAGTCATACTCTGGCAGTCAGTGAAAAATGAAGCTACAGCAGAAAACTGAGGTTTAAGACATGTTGGCAGAGGGATTAGTGATTAGGGTACTTTTTATGAGTCTCTGGAAAGGTACACTTAGAGTATGCCATTTAAACTTTGGTGTCCGTTTGAAATGGAAAGAGCAGTCTGTCAAGTTTTATGGTCTGTGTGGTCTTGTGATTGAGGTATGTCTCTACTTGTACATGTATTTTCACTTGTGTTAGGCATCCGAAGATGCTAGATGTCTGAAACATAGGTATACAACAATTTGTATGTTTCTTCTTATGTATGACGCAACTAGCAAAAAGCACAGACACATGAATGCATGCTTTCAGGAATATGGTGAGACTTACACCAGTAACAAATGCAAAAACAACAATTGATGGACAGAATGCAGAACAATGTCATACATTTACCCCAGTACAGAGATCTGGGCCTAAATCCATCGTTGTTTTGCTCCCCATGCCATTCCAGTTTGAACCCAGCCATATGCAAATCAGTCTTGACCCTGCACCCAATGGGAACAGTCCAGCCCGAACTGCCAGGCCAGGTCCTCCCTGGACTGGAAACAAGCATCCTAGGACCGGTTTTGGGGGTTCACCCCTCATTAGCCAGGATAGCATGACTCCAGTGGCATGGAGAGCACGGGACCCACGTCTGGGCATACCTGGATTGGCAGTTCGGGCTGGACTGTTCCCATGAGGCACAGGGTCAAGACTGATTTGCATATGGCCAGGTCTAAACTGGGATGGCATGGTGAGCAAAAGAATGATGGATTTAACCCAGATCTCTTGACTGGGGGTGAATGTTTTGATTTGTTCTGCATTCCATCCATCAACTGTGTGTATTTTGCTTTCTCGCCCTAAGTGCGCCGGGTATGCCCAGACGTGGGTCCCGGGCTCACTGTGCCACTGGATTCAAGCTATCCTGGCTGATGAGGGGTGAAACCCCGAAACCGGTCTCTTTCTGCCCCGTTCTTTCCTCTTTCTCCACCACTGTTGCCTGTTTGTGCACCTCTCTTGCCTCTTTCTGCCCCCTTCCTATCTCTTTGTGCACCTCTCTTGTCTCTTTCTGCATCCTCCCTTAACCCTTTTGGCCCATCTCTTGATAATGTCTGCACCTCTCTTGCCTCTGTTTGTACCCTTCTACCCTATTTCTGTACCTCTGTTGCTTCTTTCTGCACCCCTCTTGCCTCTTTCTGCACCCCTCTTCCCTCTTTCTGCACCTCACTCACCTGTTTCTGTACCCCTCTTGCCAATTTCTGCACGTCTCTTGCTTCTTTTTGCACGTCTCTTGTCGCTTTCTGAACTTCCCTAGCCTTTTTGTGTACCTCTTTCTCTCTGTCTGCACCTCTGTTGCCTTTTTGTGTACCTCTGTTGCTTCTTACTGTACTCCTCTTGCCTCTTCTCCCTTCTTCCCTCTTTTTGCACTTCTGTTGCCTCTTTCTGCATCTCTCTTGCCTCTTTCTGCACATTTCTTCCTCTTTCTGCAATTGTCTTGCCTCTTTCTGCACTTCTCTTGCTTGTTTTTGAACGTCAGTTGCTTCTTTATACATTTGTCTTGCTTTTTTCTGCACCCGTCTTGTCTGTTTTGCACTTCTCTTGCCTCTTTCTGCATCTCTCTTGACTCTTTGTGCACTTCTCTTGCATGTTTGTGCACCTCTGTTGCTTCTTTGTGCACCCATATTGTCTCTTTCTGCACCTCTGTTGACTCTTTCTGCACTTCTCACATTTATCTGTAGCTGTGTTGTTTTCTTTGTGCATTTCTTTTCTCTGTTTCTAAACCTTTCTTTTTCTTTCTGTCCCTTTCTTTCTCTTTCAGCACCTTTCTTCCTCTTTCTGCAGTTCTCTTGCTTGTTTCTACACTTTTGTTTTTTTATTTGTTATAAAGAGTATAGCAATGTAATTGTAAGTAATTGCTTAGTGGTTATTATGAATATTGACATGTAATTTATATTAAAATTGTTAATTGATGTAACAAACTATTGGAACTGTTCTTTGTTTTTTAGAAAATTACTTTATTTGGATCACAAATTGAAGATGACAAGAAAACATGAAAAGAGAAGAGAACAAAGAAAACAGTTCTACTTAAAGAAAAGTAAAAAGAGTGCATTAGAAAAAGAGAAAATTTTTACTCAGGATAAAATCTCTTCTGGTAAGAGCACTAAACAGTTTCTTAAAACAGTTGCAGAGAGATTAAAGAAAGTCAATAATAATAAAAGGATAAAGAAAAGTTTTACAACAAAGCAGAAGGAAAAGAAGAATTGTAATGGTAAAAAAACATTACTTTTTGGAAAAACAACACATGTTATAAGAAGGCAAAAACTATTTAAAGAGATACGTAAGAATGTTTAGAAGTAGAGTAATTCAAAATGTATTAAAAAATTGTAAAAAGTATTAAAAAAATATCAGCAGCGTATAAGAAGGAGCAACATATTGAAAGTGTAGTAGATACTGCTTTTGAATTGAAACAAAAATTATTTATATTAGTTTTGAAGAGAATGAGAACATTGGATAAAATAATGGTGTTTATGAAAGAGAATAGCAAAAGAAAAAGACTTGTTAATAGAAGTAACTATTGTAAAACTTTTACTAGTGACTGGTAGCACACTTCTAGTACTGAGCCTTTCTTTAATGACGAAAGCTATTTTCAACAGAACACATTAGTCCATGCAGTTGATACTAGTGGTCGATGCTATGAGATGAAAGATGGTTGTCCCATTCCAAAAGAAAAAATGGTTGTTAGGAATGTGGAAGAAGTCATAGCTGAAGAAGTTCAAGGGAGGCGTACACAAGCTCATGTATATAAGTGGGATTGTAGCAGTATTTGCAGTATTCGACAGGAATCTATTGACATATTATGATTTTATTTTACGAGAATATAAAAAAAGTGTTAAACAGAAGATTAAGATGTTACTAGATCCATGTAAAATAAGAAAATATACTAACTTGCAGGGTCATTCTCTGACTTGTCTTTCAAGAAAAGTGTGCCAAAGGACTTTTCATCATTTAAGAATATTAGCAGTACACCACTCTGAAATGCAGAAGTTAGTAAGGAAACTCTACTATGTAAAAACTCCTGCATTATGTGTATGTGAAATGAACACAGCTCTTTTGCACGGTTCAGTATCGGATGTATAAAAAGTTTGTGATGATATACAGTTTTGTTTTTTTGGTTCACAAAGGGAATGCAGAGAAAGTGAGAGTTTGATAAGTGTAGGTGTTGAAGAACACGGGAAAGAGATTAGCATTGATGAGTTTGCAGAAGAAATTACAAAGTTTAAGACAGTTTCGTCTGAAAAACCAAACTATGTTTATATTTGTTGTTGACGTACTCACTATAGAAGTCAAACTAGGAATGTTGATTTATATTTAAAAAGTTAAAAGGAAAACAATGGTAAATGGCCGCAATTTGGTGCTTTTTTGTTGGTAGAAGGTCAGTTTGAGTTGGCTACTGATCAAGTTATTTGTAAATACTGTTACAACAAATTAGAAGAGAACAAAATGCCAGCTAGAGCAGTACATAACAACTTAGAGTTGGTAGCTATTCCTCAGGAACTGGCAGATTTGAATGCATATGAGTCTATTCTTATTCAATCTGTACTCCCATTTCAGGCCATAGTTCGTATGGAGCCTAAACCCGGTAAGCTGCCACCAACAGATTTACAAAGAGATCTGAAAGGAAGAGTTGTGTAGTTACCTTTAGATTTTAAGAAAAATATTGAAACTGTTGGTGTAGACAGGGAGGAAAATGAGCCAGTAGTTAGTCTAGTAAATGGTGTACCACCAAAGAGTCGAAAAATCTGGCAAGAGTTTGTAGATGTTAATAAACTTCAAAAGGGTACATTATTTCTGGTACAGAACAATATTTATTATAAGAATGTAAATGTTGATGAACAGGTAATATGCTTAGAAGATGAAACAGAAATTTCAAGTGGCCAAATAGAAAAAGTTGATAAGCCCAGGAGTGAAGAGATTTATGAACATTATACTATACATCCTCTACATTCGAAAGAAATTATAGATAACAGTATTGAATTATATCAAATGAAGGAAGCAAAGGGAACTCCCATGAGTGTATGGGAAAAAAGTTTAGAAGCTCGTTGTTTTCCACAGCTATTCCCCACTAGAGAAGGTGGACGATTTGATGAGCGAGTTGTACGGATTCCAGCCTCAGAATACCGCTCAACAAGATTGTACTCTGAAGATCCAAGATTTCGACAGTGCATTCCATATATATTTCATCTTCTATTTGAAAGTGATTTGTCTGCACTTTCATATGCAGTGAACCACATATTAAAAACAGGAGTTCATCTTCAACATGTTTCTGCAAAAGAATTCATGGACAAAGTTCAACAAAGAGAAGAAAAAACATTGAATTGAAGACACCTGGAGACTCTGTTCCTTGGATTATTTAAATGTCTGCAGGTATTTTAACCGTAGGTTTCAAAGTATGATGTAATTTATCTGCAATAAAAATATTCCTCCTCTTGGAGAAGTTACTGATTTTTTTTGGCGAGATGAGTACCCAGCCAGAGGTGCTCCTCATATACACATGCTATTAGGGATAAAGAATGCACCAAAATCTGGAACTGATACTGATGAAACTGTTTTGTCTTTCATCGGACAGTATGTTACATGTGCCATTCCAAGAGATGGTGGAGAAAAGAGCTTGAGACAACAAGTGTTATGGTTTCAAAGTCATTGATGTGGGAAGTACTGTCGACCAAAATACAAGTGTACAGGGAACTTTTATACAAAATTTAATTTTGGATTCCCACGTCCTATAATTTCTAAAGGAAGAGTAAATAGTTTTTTGTCAGCAGTAAGGCATACAATAACTCAGAAATCTCTGAAGAATACATACAACTTAAAAAGAACAGAAGCTTCAAAGTACATTAATGACTACAATCCAGTTATTTTGAAAATGTGGAATGCAAACATGGTTATATAATATGTTGCAGATAATTCAATTGCTGTTGCCCACTATGTTACATCATATATAACCAAATCTGAAAAGACAGAGATGAAGGAAATGTGGAAAGAAATTTCACAAGAAAAGAGTCTTAGCAAGAATTTGTATAGCTTTCGCTTGAAAATGCTTTCCCATCGGGAGATTGGATCCTATGAATGTTCGGATCGCTTGAGCTCTGCCAGTTTATATTCAAAGTCAAGAGGAATCATTTGGGTAAGTCTAGGTCTTGCCTCCACACAAAATAGAGTTTTGAAATCTTTACAAGAAATCGAATCCTTAGCACAGAATGAACCAGAAAGTACAGATATTGTTAAAACTAATATGTTGGATACATACTATCCCAAAAGGAGTCCACATCTCAAAAACCTATGTCTGTATGAAATACTTCAACATTACAGCTTTAAAAGAAAAGTTACAGAAAATATAAAAGAAGAGAACTATGCAATAATTGGATGTGACGGAGGTTTAGTAAAACATGCCGAATGAAATCTTATTAACCACAGAAAACTCAGTTGCGAAAGTCCAGATAAGAGGGAATTTTTCTATTTAGCACTTCTGCAACTGTTCAAGCCTTGGCGTAGTGAAACGGAATTACTTGGAGATTTTGAATGCTATGAGGATTCTTTTAATGCAACTAAAGATAGCATTCAGTGGACAATTTTCCCAACTTATCTACAAATGTTAAATGATGAGATTGAACAAGAAAGTACTATTGCAGCTGAAATAGCTAGAGAAAGTTACCAAGGCAGTCAAAGTTCTGGTCCACTGAGTCAAGATCCACTGGGACAACCAATGATCGAAAATGAAGCAGCAATAGCCATGAATGAGGTAGAAACTGCAATGCAACAAGAACAATCAATCAATCAATCAATCATGTCACTTATAAAGCGCACTACATACCCGTGAGGGTCTCAAGGCGCTGGGGGAAGAGGGGGTGGTGCTGCTACTGATCGAAGAGCCAGGTCTTGAGGAGTCTTCTGAAGGCCAGTAGGTCTTGGGTCTGTCGGAGGTTGGTGGGGAGGGTGTTCCAGGTCTTGGCGGCGAGGTGGGAGAAGGATCTGCCGCAGCGGTCGTTTTCCGGATGCGGGGGACTGTGGCGAGGGCGAGGCTGGTCGAGCTGAGCTGGCGGGTGGGGGTGTAGAAGCTGAGTCGTCTGTTGAGGTAGGCTGGTCCGGAGTTGTGGAGTGCTTTGTGTGCGTGGGTGAGGAGCTTGAAGGTTATCCTCTTGTTGACAGGGAGCCAGTGCAGGTCTCTCAGGTGGGGTGTGATGTGGCTGCGTCGGGGGATGTCGAGGATAAGACGTGCAGAGGCGTTCTGGATGCGTTGCAGCCGTCTCAGGAGCTTAGCCATCGTTCCTGCGTAGAGGGCGTTTCCGTAGTCCAGCCTGCTGGTGACGAGGGCCTGGGTGACTGTTTTTCTTGTTTCGGTGGGGATCCACTTGAAGATCCTGTGGAGCATTCGGAGGATGTTGAAGCAGGATGAGGAAACGGCGTTGACCTGCTTAGTCATGGAGAGGGTGGGGTCGAGGATGACCCCTAGGTTGCGTACGTGGTCGGTGGGTGGCGGGGCTGTTCCCAGTGATGTTGGCCACCAGGAGTCGTCCCAGGCTGAAGGGTTGGAACCAAGGATGAGGACCTCCGTCTTGTCCGAGTTCAGCTTCAGGCGGCTGGTCCTCATCCATTCGGCGACGGCCTTCATTCCTTCGTGGAGGTGGGCTTTGGCGGTGTGAGGGTCTTTGGTGAGGGAGAGTAGGAGATGATGTTGAGGTTGTGCTGTCGGGCGAGGGGTGCCATGTAGATGTTGAACAGCGTTGGGCTGAGGGAGGAGCCTTGGGGTACGCCGCAGATGATCTTGGTGGCCTTGGATCGGAAGGGGGCGAGGCGGACGCTTTGTGTTCTGCCGGAAAGGAAGGATGTGGTCCAGTCCAGCGCCTTCTCTTGGATCCCGGCGTCGTGAAGGCGTGTTCGTAGTGTGTGGTGGCAGACCGTGTCGAAGGTGGCTGATAGGTCCAGGAGGATGAGGGCTGCTGTTTCTCCGTTGTCTAGCAGGGTCCTGATGTCATCGGTGGAGGCGATGAGGGCGGTTTTGGTGCTGTGGTTGCTGCGGAAGCCGGACTGGGAAGGGTCCAGGATGTTGTTCTCCTCGAGGTAGCGGGTCAGTTGTTTGTTGACGATTTTCTCGGTGACCTTCGCGGGGAACGGGAGCAGAGAGATGGGTCGGAAGTTCTTGAGGTCCTTGGGGTCTGCCTTGGGTTTCTTGAGTAAGGCGGTGATCTCGGCGTGCTTCCAGCTTTCCGGGAAGGTTGCTGTCTCGAAGGAGATGTTGATTATTTTCCGGAGATGGGCGCGATGGCTGTACTGGCTTTGTTGAAGATGTGGTGAGGGCACGGGTCTAGCGGTGAACCGGAGTGGATGGTGTTCATGATCTCGCTGGTGTCCTCGTCGTTGATGTTGGTCCAGGAGAGCAGGCGGTTGGTGGTTGTGGGGGCAGTGGTCTTGGTGGTTGCCGGGGCGGTCGTGGTGTTGAAGCTGTCGTGGATGTCGGCGATTTTGCGGTGGAAGAAGGTGGCCAGTGAGTCGCACAGGTCTCGCGACGGCTGGATGTCGTTGGTGTTGGAGCTGGGGTTGGAGAGTTCCTTCACGATGTTGAAGAGCTCTTTGCTGTTGTGTGCGTTGTTGTCTAGGCGGTCTTTGAGTGAGGCCCTTTTGGCGGATCTGATGAGGTGATGGTGACTGCGGGTGGCGCTCTTGTGGGCGGCGTAGCTGTCCGCTGTCCGTTCGTGGAGCCAGATCTTCTCCAGTTTTCGGCATGTTCGTTTGGAGGCCTGGAGGTCTTTGGTGAACCAGGTGGCTTTCTTGCTGGTGTGGCTGTTGGGCGGATTCTTGAGCGGGGCGAGGGTGTTGGTGCAGTCGTCGATCCACTGTCTGAGGTTGCGGGCGGCGGTGTCGGGGTCGGAGGGTTCGGCGGGTGGGCTCAGGGCGAGGGTTGTGGTTAGCTGGTCTTCCGTGACTCTGCTCCAGCAGCGGCGAGGCATTTGTTCGGTGCGGTGGTGCGTGGTGGGCTTCCTGTAGGTGAAGTGGATGCAGTGGTGGTCAGTCCAGTGGGGTTCGGAGGTGTGGTTGAAGGAGACGTGTGGGCTTGCGGAAAAGATGGAGTCGAGCGTGTGGCCGGCGGCGTGGGTGGGTGTAGTCACGAGCTGTCTGAGTCCGAGGGTGGCGAGGTTGTCGATCAGGGTGGTGGAGTTGGTGTCCTTGTTGTTCTCGAGGTGGAAGTTCAGGTCCCCGAGGAGGATGTAGTCCGTGGAGGCGATGGCGTGTGTGCTGACGAAGTCAGCGATGGAATCGCTGAACTGTGGTCGGGGTCCGGGGGGTCTGTAGATGAGGGTTCCTCTGAGGGTGGTGTTGGGATCGGTGTGGATCTGGAAGTGCATGTGTTCGGCGGTGCTGAGGGTGTCGTCGGTGTTGGTTGAGACTCTGAGGGTGTTCCTGTGGACGATGGCGATGCCTCCTCCGACTCCGTTGGTGCGGTCCCTGCGGGTGATCTTGTATCCGTCCGGGATGGCAATGGCGATGTCGGGGGCTGAAGCGGGATTCAGCCAGGTCTCCGTCAGGAATGCGACGTCTGGGGAGGTTGAGTCGAGAAGGTCCCAGAGTTCGATGGCGTGTTTGCGGGCGGAGCGGGTGTTGAGGAGGATGCATCTGAGGTAGTTGGGTTCTTTCCTGGGCGGTGGTTTGGCGGGGCGGGTGCTGGTGAAGCTGCAGTTCCGGCAGGTGAAGGGCCCTTGGGTGCGCTTCGGGGTGGCCTGGTAGCAGGCATGATCTTTTCCGGGGTTGAGTGCGTGGAGGGTGCTGGCGTCGTATCGGCGTCTGTTGATGTGGCGGGCGCGGGGATGCCCGGACCAGGGGGTCTGGCGCTGGGCGCGGTCACGGCGCGGACGGGCGCAGACGGGCTTGCCTTAGGCGCGCGCTTCGGCGCGCCAGCGGCGCGCCCGCTGCGCGGACGCACAGCGGCCGCCATAAATGGGGAGGTGGGAGGGAGGAGCAGGGAATGGGGCAGCGAATGGGCAGTGAGGGGGCGGGGCCGCAGGGCGCAGCGGCGGGAAACAGGCACAGAAGGGAAAACGAGCACAATCAGGGCATCAAGGGGGCACAGAAAGGAAAAAAACGAGCACAATGAGGGGCAGCAAGGGGGCACAGAAAGGAAAAAACTAGCACAATGAGGGGCAGCAAGGGGGCACAGAAAGGAAAAACTAGCACAATGAAGGGCAGCAAGGGGGCACAGAAAGGAAAAACGAGCACAATCAGGGGCAGCAAGGGGGGCACAGAAAGGAAAAAACGAGCACAATCAGGGGCAGCAAGGGGGCACAGAAAGGGGAAAAAAGCGAGCACAATCAGGGGCAGCAAGGGGCACAGAAAGGGAAAAAAACGAGCACAATGAGGGGCAGCAAGGGGGCACAGAAAGGAAAAACGAGCACAATCAGGGGCAGCAAGGGGGCACAGAAAGGGAAAAAACGAGCACAATCAGGGGCAGCAAGGGGGCACAGAAAGGAAAACGAGCACAATCAGGGGCAGCAAGGGGGCACAGAAAGGAAAAGCGAGCACAATCAGGGGCAGCAAGGGGGCACAGAAAGGAAAAACGAGCACAATCAGGGGCAGCAAGGGGGGCACAGAAAGGAAAAAACGAGCACAATCAGGGGCAGCAAGGGGGGCACAGAAAGGAAAAACGAGCACAATCAGGGGCAGCAAGGGGGCACAGAAAGGAAAAACGAGCACAATCAGGGGCAGCAGCAGGGCACACAGACGGAGCTGTGTGGTGGGGGAGCGACCTACCAGTCAAGGTCCATTATTCAGTTGGAAAAGTTAGAAAAACAACTAAATATTGAACAAAAAAAAATATAAATACAAGTCAAACAACAGATACAACATGGTTTGCTGCACGAAAAAAAGAATGCCAATGTTCATCATTTAAACCTATTCTATTGTACATCAGTGGTCAAGCTGGAACAGGAAAAGGATTCTTAATTAAAGTTTTGACTAGTTATCTACACAAAACTACAGAATCACGTTTATCTTGTGTTGTAACAGCTCCAACTGGATTAGCAGCTCACAACATTAAAGGGATTACTTTACATCGATTACTTATGCTACCAGTTGAACATGATAATAAATTGGAATATCAGAAGCTATCTGGAGAAGCTTGTTATGAAGTCTCAAGAGTACTGAAGAAAATGAAACTTTTAATCATTGATGAGGTGAGCATGGTCTCAAACTTAATGCTTGCCTTTGTACATTTAGGAATGCAACAGATTTTAAAAATAAATTACGATGTTCTGTTTGGAGGAAAACATTTAATTGTGTTTGGAGATCTACTACAACTTACTCCAGTAAAAGGACAACCTGTTTTTAAAACACTTGTCCATGAAGACACTAGGAAATCTTTGGGAAGTATTGGAAATGTGAACATTTGGTTACATTTTGAATATAAAGAACTTGTTAAGAATATGCGACAAGCAAGTGATGAAGATTATGGAAGTATTCTTCAAGACATAAGAATTGGTGTCTTGACGGAACATGGTAAACAAGCTTTAGAAAGTTGGCTACTAAGGAACTCGTTTACAAGTGGGGACACAGTAGCTGCAGTAATGTACAATATGCTTGGAGCAAAGAAGTCTATAGTTTGCCTAAAGCCTACACTGCATTATCTGGACACTATACTGTTTATATAAAGTGTAACCAAGGATGGACGCTTTGCAATGATGCCCACTTGGCATTAAAACCTAGATTGCCTTATTAATTACCAAATTCATATTTTCTATTTCTGCAGCCAAAGTTTTGAGTACATCATTCAGCCTATTGGGAAAATGTAAACAGAAAGTAGACAGCACTGCAAACTATTAGTATTTATAATTACTGTTTGGATTATTATTTGCGCTAATTGATATTACATTTGGAAAATTGTGTTTAAATCAAATAGTTTATATATTTGTTGTCTACATTGTACCAGATGTAAATGAGAGTTTACATTTTGGCACATGTATTTGAGATAAATAATAGAGTTAATGTAGATGAAGTAGGTAATTAACAAAGTGTAGATAGGAAAATACATTGCTACACATATTGAAATTGATGCTCTATGCTGATTTATTTTTCTCCAATCAATTTGATTGTTTGTTTCCCCGCTGTTCAATGATGATACTACATTAAAATCACTGTGTATGGTGAAGTTAAGTGGAATCTGAGAACAGCAAAAAAGGGAAACTGAAAATGTTACGTAATTCTAAATTTATGTTGTGGTCTTAAAAATATAATAAAATAATTTCTGTAATATATTATTATTAAATAACAGTTTTTCTTTTTCTTCTTTATAGTAGCTACTGTTGAAGTTAAAAAACAGTTTTAATGCTGTTTAGGATAACACTACTCTAAAATAGTTCTACTGAGTAATGTATCTAAATTACTTAAAAGGTAAGAATACATAATATAATATCCATAACAACCTGGAAAAATGTTTAAAATGTAATTATATGTTATTTGTTTCTAATATAAATAATGTTTATCCTTTACACTATTTGAAAAGTATCTTCATATTTCTGAGGAGTAGTATCATACTTACTTTTTACAAAAGTGCATAGACCATTAAAAGTGCTTTAATTGAAAGTTATTTACTTCTCATTATACAGGACAGGTGTGTATTGAACTCCCTATCCAATGTCTTCTCACATGCATAAATACAAAAAATATGCACTAATAGAATTACCCAGGGACTACCCTTCCAGTCATTGAATGAAACAGATACTATGAATGCACTCATGCAATCACACACAAACTACCTGTACACTCATTCATTACTATCTATGCACTCATAGAATCAGCCAGACAGTGGTGTTGCACTGAGCTATTCATCTAGCCAGCAGCCATGCACTCATCCATTTACTCCAGGCCTGGGCAAAGTTCGCGGAGTTTTGCTACGCGGAACTCCGCGAAGTTACAAAAAAACTATGCGGAGTTCCGCAAGTGGCGGAGTGCAATGCAAACTGCCGTTCGTGCTGGCCTTCCTGCCGCTCGGGTAAAAATTCTACCCAAGCGGCAGCTCGCGCTCGTGAACTTACCGTTCGTGAACAGGGAAAAACTCCGCTGCACTACGCGAAGCAGAGTTTTCTGCATTTCGCGAGCTCTGCGGAGCGCGGAGTGCAGAAAACTCTGCAAACTCCGTGAACGGAGCGGAGTTCACAGCCCAGGCCTAATTTACTCATGCACTACCCATGCACTCATCCAATCAGCCAGGCAGCACTCCTGCACTCATGCAATCACCCAGGCACTACCCATGCACTCATGCAATCACTGAGGCACTACTCTTGCACTCAACCATTCACGCAGGCACTACCCTTGCACTAATCCATTCTCTCAGGTACTACCCATGCACTCATCCAATGATCCAGGCACTACTCTTGCACTCATCCTTTCAGTCACGCACTACCCATGCACTCATCCAATCAACCACAAACTATGCCTCCACCCATGCAATCACCCAGACAGTACCCATACACTCATGCAATCACTTATGCACTATTCTTAAAGTCTACCATTCACTCAGGCACTACCCATACACTCATCCATTCTCTCAGGCACTACCCATGCACTCATCCAGTGACCCAGGCACAACCCTTGCACTGATGGATTTCACTCACGTGCTACCCTTGCATTCATCTAAGAACCCAGACATTACCCTTGCAGTCATGAAGTCACTCAGGTACTACACATGCAGTCATCCAATCACCCAGGCAGTACCCCTGCACTCAAGCAATCACCCAGGCACTACCCATGCACTCATGCATTCACTCAGGCACTATTCTTGCACTCAACCATTCACTCAGGCACTACCCATTCACTCATATTTTCACTTAGGCACTACACATGCACTCATCCAGTGACCCAGCCATTACCCTTGCACTCATCTTTTCATGCATGCACTACCCATGCAGTCATGCAATCACTCAGGCACTATTGTTGTACTCAACCAGTCACTCAGGCAGTACCCATGCATTCATCCAATCTCTCAGGCACAACTCATGCTGTAATGGAATAACCCAGGGATTACCCTTGAACTTATTCTTTCAGTCAAACACTACCCATGCACTCATCCAATCACTCAGGCACTATCCGTCAACTGAACCATTCAGTCACGCAGTACCCATACACTCGTGCATTCACTCAGGAAGTACTCATGCACTTATCCAATCACCTACACACTACCCATGCACTCATGCAATTACCCAGGCACTACTCTTGCACTTATCCAATCTCCCAGGCACTTTGCATGCACTCATCCAATCACCCAGGCACTACTAATACACTCATTAATTCACCCAGGTACTATTCTTGTACTCACCCATTCACTCAGGCACTACCCATGCACTCATCCATTCTCTCAGGCACAACTCATGCACTAATGGAATAACCCAGGTATTACACTTGCACTTATCCTTTCAGTCAAGCACTATCAATGCACTCATCCAATCACCAAGGCAGTAGCTCTGTTCTCATGCAATCACTCAGGTACTATTCTTGTACTCAACCATTCACACAGGCATTACCCTTGCACTCATTCATTCTCTTAGGCACTAGCCATGCACTTATGGCATCAGCCAGGCACTGCTCTTGCACTCACCCATTCCTCCAGGCACTATCCATACACTCATCCATTCAACCAGGCACTACCCATGCACTCATGGAATCATCCAGGCACTGCTTTTGCACTCACCTATTCATCCAGGCACTATCCATACACTCATCCATTCACCCAGGCACTACTCATGCACTCATGCAATCACAGAGGCACCATTCATGCTCTCATCCAATCACCCAGTAACTATCCATACACTCATCCAATAATCCAGGCACTATCCATGCACTCATTCATACAACACGTACAAGTTTGTCTATCTTTAACCAAATAGGCGGTTCTAAAATGAACCATTATTTTTTATTTTTTTTGTGTTTTTCTAAATCTTTTATTTATTTTTTAGGTGTTTTTTTAAAAACCGTAATCCCAAAAACTGCTGTAAAGCAGTAAAAACATTTTGCAATTAGAACATTATTACAAAAACAAAAACTAGCATTTGTAATTTTTGGCAGCAAGAATAACTGCTCTGATAGACTGCGCTCCAGCACAAAGAAGCTTCTTACCCTTTGAGCAGTGTTGCTCTAAACCAGCAAATTCAGGTATGAGCAAGGTTGTGTCAGCAGTTAAAGTAGAAGTTGCAGCTGTACTAGGTCCTGCAACTTCAGCATCCTGTGATTGTTCTTCCAGTTCTCGCCGGTGGTGCTCTCTGGCGAGACGATTAGGATGGGTTGTCTGCAGATGTTTCATCATTGATAAGGCTCCACAGCAGTACTTTTTCTCGAAGCCCAGAGATAAAACTTTTTCACACAATGTGCAAGTCACTTTGCGTGCATTTTTACTTTTTTCTCCCTAGGTGGAATTGAGAAAAAAGTCCAGACAATGCTTTCTTTTCATTTCTTCACAGGCGCCTCCTCCTCCTTCTCCACATCTTGAACTTCATCTGTGGGTGGATTTACAGATGCCATTTGTAGTGTTGAGTTGAAACACCCAAAAAATAAATTCAAGACTAAGAGAGAACACAAGAGGTGTTTATTCTCTAGAAGCTCCAGAAAGAAAGAACAAATTGGGTGGGGGCCTCCAAATAGTAGGATAGAAAGATTCTTAACCAATGAAATTGTTTCTTTTGAAGTCGCATGGGATTTGCGAACCGGACGTGTAGCTACCGCGCACCGGACGCGAATCCGGAAAATATGTGTAAACAATATTGAATATCTATTTCAGTTACATATATATAGCAGATTTACAAATATGAAAGTATATCTATTGGTATAATGTATGATAAAAAATTATATATATATATGTTTTTATGTGATGACGTCACATAGTACATCACTCATGACATGGTCAGTGACATCACTGATGACATCTCAAATTACATCCAGTGAATGAGTGTTTCTAAAAAGTTCAAGAATGTTATATATATATATATACGCCAAGGTGTATTCGAAGAATGAGTGGGTGTATGAGTGTCTGTATGGATGATTTCGTTGGTGCATGACTGACAGTATAAGCGAGTGATTTAGCATGTCTTAGTGAATGTATGGGTGAGTGACTAATCTGTGTGAATGTGTGTATCAGTTTATCAGTTGGTGGGTAAGTGCCTGCATGGGTTGGTGAGTAGGTACATGAGTGTCTGTATGGGTTATTGATTAGTTGTCTGAGTACCTGTATGGGTGCCTGAGTGTCTGTGTGGGTGGGTGAGGGGGTGTGTGACTCACTGCATGGATGTATGAGTGGGTGAATTCCTGGGTGTATGGGTTCATAAGTGCATCTGTGAGGGAATGCATGGGTGAGTGAGAGTGCATATGGCTGTGTCAGTGAGTGAATGTCTCAGTGGTATATGGGTGAGTAACTGAATATGTGAAAGGCAGTATATTTGAGTGTTGGAGTATATAAGTGACTGTATGTGTGAGTGTGTGCTTGTGTCAGTGACTGTGTTCTTCCTTCCTTCATTCTAGTGCTCGGATCACAATTTCTTGCAAATTGTTACTGGGGATTTAGATAATCAGCAACAGCACATTCTGAATCAGGTAGTTCACTTGAGAAGTCTGGTGGTGGTAGCGGAAAACCTTAATGGCATTTTTCAGATTATTGCCATTGTCTTGCTGCAGCTCCCTTGGTATTGTATCTGTTTCCCTACCCCTGGGGAGAACCTCTCGCTGCCCTTCTACTGATAAGCAGTAGTCCCTTCAGAGGGAGGAATGGCGCCTCTTCAGATCCACTCTTGAGCGTGCATCTGTTACCAACTCCCAAAACCATACACCCAGTCTTTTGTCCAAGAGTATGCTGAAGGCTGTTGATTCAGTTGAGTCGGCGTATATTTGAGGGCCTGGCCAAACTGGGCTTCGGTCCACATTTCGTGTGCTGGGTGCAGCTCATATACACTGACCCCTTGGCACAGGTGAGGGTCAAAGGGGGGACATCCTGTGAATTTTAACTCCAGTGAGGTGCTAGACACGACTGATCCCTGCCGCCCTTAATCTTTGCCCTAGCCCTATAGCCTTTGGTGGCCTAGATCCGTCAGAATATGCTGGTCTGAGGTCTGCAGTGGACTGACACCTGGGAGGACAAAATATCCTTATATGCGGATGACATCCTGCTATACGTGACAGACGCTGAAACCACTCTGGATGGGTTAATGCAGATCATCACCATCTTTGGCCAGTGCTCAGGATATACCATTAACTGGAGAAAATCCCAAATATACAATCTACAGGGTCAACTGTTGTGCTTGCCTTATGACTGCAAAGGGGTAATGGCCTCTGAGGGATTCCACTACCTTGGTATCTATGTAACAATGGACCCGGACCAATTCTTCCACAGCAACCTCCTGCCATCACTAGAGAGACTACAGCAAGATGTCCAACATTGGAGGTCACTACTGTTGTTGCTCCTGAACACAGCTGCACTTTTTAAAATGATGTCTCTGCCGCATTTCCTCTGCATCCTGCAAAACACACCATATCCTGTACATTCGTCATATTTTAAGAAAATAGAGGGCAAGATTAGGACACTGCTTTGGGATGGAGACCCGGTGAGGATAGCACACAACAAACTCACGAGGGGATGGTATGACGGAGGGATAGCTCTGACAGACATTCAAAAATAATGCTTGGTGGCACAATTACCCACCGTAAATGGTTGGGTCTTCCGTAACTCGGAAGAACCAGCATTCCGGATGGACTGCTAATGCAGCCTGGGGGGTCATCTCAGGGCTCTCTATGGTACTCTGAGACATGTCACTCTTCCAGGACCAACAGGCACGGTGATTACACTCTGGAATTCAGCCATATGGGCCCTAGGCTGGAAAAATAAAATCACACGGGCCACTCCCCTCTGGGACGCAGCTGGGCTGGGTACCCTGGGAAGACTACCAGGATTTGACAAATGGGACCTCATTGATCTCTCTCGGGTGGGAGACCTATGGACACAGGGAGTCGTCATCCCCTTAGCCAACTTACAGCGAGACTACCAATTGGGGCCAGGTGAAATATATCGCTGCCTACAGGTGCATCACGCATTGTGGGCGGTGTTGCCGAAAGAAGCGGAGCTCCCGGAATCTTCGCCCATGGAGGACAGACTGCTCGATAAATACATGCCTCGCAAAGCCACTTCCCTAACATACAAAAAACTGCTTAATAATGTGATCGACACCCATACGCGACTGAAAGAGCATTGGGACTAGGCCTGGGAAGTCTGAAGGACAATGAGTGGGCGGAGACCCTGGCATCCCCTAGACAGGTGACAATATGGGCAAGTTTTCACCTAGTTCAATTAAAGATCCTCTACTGCTTCTACTGCCCTCAGACCACACTGGTGAAAATGGGTAAAATATCTAATGAAAACTGCCATCGAGGCTGTGGACACACTGGTACTTTTTACCATACAGTGTGGGACTGTCCAATACATAAATAAATAAATCAAGTATTTGTAAAGCTCAAGCTAATCACCCCATAAGGGTCTCAAGGCGCTGGGGACTGTCGGGTAGATTAAGTGAGTTATTGCCCAGAGTCACAAGATGCTGAGCTGAGCTGCCGCCGGAAATTAAACCTCAAGCCCCGCGCTGCGCATTCAGCGCCATACCTCTCCCTACTTCAATGCTTCTGGGTGGCAGTGGTTGCATGTATGGGCGTGGTTTGTTGAGGCTCCCTCACTTTATCTGCAAAGTTGTGTCTCCTGAATATCTGGGAGGAAGCGGACCGACTCCGCATGGAGCGTATATGGATCACCCTTGGTTTGGCTGTCGCTAAACAAATTGTGGCTAGATTATGGGGGGCGGAACGTCCACCACAATTGGAGGATTGGAAATTTGATGTAGATTGGTGTATGCTGGTCGATGGGGTAATATATGAAGGCTGCGGATGCCCCCAAAAGTGGGCAACGATCTGGTGACACTGGATTAGCTATAGAGGCAACGTGTGTAATGATCTCACCTCTATCAATTTGTAAGAATTGCCTTCTATTGTGGATAAGTCGATATCTGCTGGCGGCTGTGGTGGTGGATGGCAAGGGTTGATGCTTCAATTACAATGGAGTTGGTGGAATTAGCAGTGCACTATTTGATTCTTATACTTGTTTTTATTGTAATGCAAATAAAAAGATTTGAAGTATGCAGGCTGGACTTTTTTACCCCAGTGTTATGTCCAAAGTATGCTTCTTTAATGCATCATGTAAGCAGTGTAATGCTTATGTGCTCACACGCTCCACGCACGCAAGATGGAAGGCATGGCATGTCAGGAGTAATAAAAGGCATCCTTCCACACTCAGGTAAGAGCCTTCAGAGCTTGTTAGTACATTTTCACTCTGCACTGCTGCACTGCTGCACTCCTACATGACACACTACTACACTCACAGCACACAATAAATTCATTGGGAACCAAGACGGTGACAGTGAATAGCTGTGAGGGAGCAAACAAGAAAAAAAATGACAAAGGAATATGAACAACAGGACGAAAAGGAAATAAAAGAAAAATGTCAGGCAATAAGGGGGCAGCTTCCAGGAGGTAGTTTCGCATGATCGTGCCAAACTCTCTACCGCCATTTTCCCCACATCTTTATCCAGCATCTAACTTCCTAAAATGAAAACAATATATGGCGCCAATGAACATTTTCTTTTTGAGCACTGGTGAGAATGTGCCGAAGATGATTAATTCTAAAGAAAATGGGGCAGACAATCACAGTTACAGCCTTTTAATGTACACTTTGCATCACACGTGAACAAAGATTATAGTCAGTCCTACAACAAGGCTAAAACCTGACAAATCAATGCATGCCTTTCATGCCTGGCTAAGTGAATGACGAGTAGCAGCACTTATTCCAAAGATGGAATAAGTGCCACTATCACTGTGGTTTGCATCTTCTCAAAGCTCTTGTTTCAAATCATGTGGGAACCAAGTGAGGCCAACCAGGAGAACTTTCTAACACTGGGACAATCACTGGAGCTCTCACAAGCTATAGCAAAGCACCTCGAGGTAGCATTTGCCAAAGTGAGTGTAAAGGAAAAACCCCAAAGTAGAAAGAACACCATCTTATACTCCAAGCCAAGACGAGGACTAATGGAAACGTATAAGGACTGCATACTGTGACAGCAAATGGGCTCACTCAGAAAGATGCCCTGCCCAAGGAAGGGTATATTCTGGCTGGAGGAAAAATAACAGCGTCAAACTGATGGAGCAAGAACTCACAATGAGACTTGCTCGTAAGCAATCCTCTCACAGTATTAATTTATTAAACTTTGTAATGTCTCTACTAACAAATGCACACATGAACACTATACGAATGAAGCTTGCTTATGTGTTTAAGCTCATAAGTAACGCTTGTCTAATCCAAAATGGCCGCTAAAGCGCGGGAATTTCAGTGCGCAGGTGTCAACCATATCACGTGGTATGACGTCTTTTCTTTGCTTGGAGGGAAAACTTTGCTTCTGCGCAGTATGTATTAAAATGGCTGCTTTATGTTTTCACGTGCTAAAGCTTGCGCAGTTGCTGCAATTAAAACTGTGGTATTCTAATGCTACTAATGCGGGATAGATTTATAATTAAATGGGAATAGAGTAGAAATAAGGGGTATACAGTGAAGACATTTATTAGTGATTTTAATGTTTTCTTCTTTGACTTTTATTAGTTTGTAAAATGGGGCCTGGGTTAACGGAGAGGCAGCTTGAAGCCAATGCGAAGTACGCATTGGCCTGGAAAAACAATGCACAGCGATGAAGTCAACTTGGACGTCATCCAAGGCAGTGACCTGGTGGCCAACTCCACTGCATTCACGATGTTCCTGCAAAATTGCAACAATTTATATAAAACAATGTATTAAACTTTGTCGTGAGACGGGTGGGAAATAAAGCAAATGTATTAATTGTGAGGGGCGGTATTTTCAGACAAAGGGCTTTACAAAATTGAACTAAATTGACATGGTGTGAGGATCAACCCCCTGTCCCCGTCCAATCAGAAGTAGTGGGCCCATAAATTTGAAACATTAATGGGAGGTACCTGGGTGTAGAAGGGTATAATAGGTATAGATTAGTTAATTAGTTGAGGAAGCGATGCTACATTCATTGATCCAGACACTGATGCAGCGCAGAACTAGGCTTATTCGCTGTCCAGAGAGGTCTTGAGGTGGGGGCGGCGGATTCTTAGAAGACGACTCGAGAGAAGCAAGGAGAAGCGAAGTATCAGAGAGAGGAACGACGCAGGCGTCGTTGATAGAGAGGTCACTTGTCCTGTCCTGAACCTGGTCCGGAGGTCTTTGGTCTTCATCCTTCTTGGGACCTATCTTTCCATCTCCTTGGCCAAGGGGTTTGGTTCTTGCACCTTTAGGTAAATATAAGCAACCTTTTGCTGTGCTGCTGTCTCTATCTTCTCCTTTCTGAAGGACCGTCATTGATCGAGATTTGATTATTAGTATGCTTCATCCTTGATATACGATTAAGTATTATGTGGTTTTGTAATTTACTCTGTAAATTTAGATAAACATTTTAAAACTTCCTGACTTAGTGATTATTTCAGGATTATGAATTATATTGAATGTCACTCATTTTAAACTTCCCAATTATCAAAGGGTCCATTGGTAAGTCATTACTCTTCAATCAGAAAAGTAATTGGTAGCAGGGATATTGATAAAAGAGTACAACTGACCCTCCAGCGGAAATTGTTAGCGTAGTATAAATGAATGGGCCCAGGTGAATATTCGGTGTATGAATGCTTGTTGCTAGTAACCCGCTGGATCAGCTTTCTGGTTATCAGAGGGTGGTTGCACTTTGTTAATTGGGTAATGAGAATTATATTTTTATAAACTAACATCCGTTTGTTTAAAAGTTTTGTTTTATGTTGTCCAGAATCCCCGGGGAAAATTGAATAGCGGATGGTAAGTGGAAGCCATACTGCAGTGAGGTTATCTGTCAGGCAGAAATAGTACTGAAAAGTTAAGAAGGGCTATCAGTACTTGTTAGGGACTTATGCGTGTGAATAATAGCAAAGGAATACGCTGGTAAAAATTTGATGTTATATCACCTAGAAAGCGTAACATTGAAGAAGTAGTAGGTATTTCTGAAGCTTACGTGAAGAGTAAACGGAAGGGTTTTACTCGTAGTGTATGTTTAGTAAACGGAAAGGTTTTACTAAAGTGTGAGAGAAACTATCCTTTTCAATTTAGCGAAACTGGCACGATAGCGAATGTTTTATGTTGTTACTGAATTTTAATAAGAAGTACTAAGAAAATAAATGTTTTGCGTACGATTTTGTAAAGGGAGGGTCAGCTGCCGGAGAGGAAGCTGACGTCACAAACGCCGCGCTAGGATTGGTTGAAACAGCGGGCGTGGAACGACTCCTGTAAAGGAGGTGTCAGTAGTCAGGAGCAATACTGACGTCACAGGTGTCGCGCTAGTATTGGTTGAAACAGCGAGGGACAGAGAAGCGCAGATTGTAAAGGATGGGTCGTCAGACAGACGTCACTGAAAAGCCGCGCTAGGATTGGTTCAGAGACAAATGTTAGCTGGAATTTAATTGGTTGTCAGCATAGAAGTCGAAATCTTAGTGGATAGTGGAGATTATATGTGGAAACGTGATCCGACTTTAACCGGAACCCGTCCAGACAGGAGATTCCTAGGTTTTGCAGAATATAATTCGATACATAGATATTTACACAAAATGTATGGAGAAAAGAGAAAATTGTCATTTCTACAAAAGGTTAAGAATTATTTTAAGAAGGATAAACCCATCAAAACTAGAGAAGGAATTATCATTCCACCAGCAAAAACGCCCGCTTCATTCATGATGATGGAGAGAGGTTATCATACTTGCGTATGGTTAGAAAATTGGATAGAATATACCAAAAATGATGAAATATTAGCATTCCCAGAGAATGGTACTTTCAATGGGAGAATTCTTCAAAATTTGAGAATGAGAATGAATGACTTAGAACCCAGACCAAGACTAACGCAATACGAAGCTTTAGAAGAGTGGGAAACAGAGGCATTCGAATGTGACCGATCAAGAAGCAGTAGGGGTTATAGGGGATTTTTCCTAGATACCAAAATGAGTCAAGAGACAGTCAAATGAAGCAGTGGAGAAGAGCGATGCTTACCGAAGGTTTGTATCCAGTATTTATGACAGAAGAGTCATTAGGGAGCAAATGCACAGAAAAGACAAAACACTTGACAGGGTTTGGAGATTCTGAAGATGAATTTATGGAAGAAATATTAAAGAACCCACCACCATATCTGGAAGGGACAAGTGGATGTACCCCAAGGGCACCAATTTTAAGAACACCCTTGGTGCCGCAAGTATTGCATAATCCACCAGTTAATAGGGTACTTCAGGATAAAGAAAAGGAGGCTGTAGACAGAAACAGAGCAGAATTGATACAGAAAATAACACAGCTGAAGGTACATACTGATTCCCTGACCATACCGGTAACAATTGGTCCAGTGGTTCCTTTATATGGTGACCAAGTAAATTATCCGAAACCTCTAGTCATGCCTACACCTGTAGAGATTCCCAAACCTGAAACTTTAATAATTGATGACCATATCAGTGATTGTGAATCTATGATATCCCTAATGGATTTACCGATTCGAGGATCTGTAAATAGCACTCCTAGGAGGATAACACCTGGTTGCTCCAAAGATGTAAATATAGTAACCTCATCTGGAACTAAGAGTGCAACAGTAGTAACGCCAGAAGACTTAGAAAGGTGGGCACAAGGATCAGACAGAGTTCACCCCCAAAGATCATGGACATCTACAAATTAAAAGTCGAGTTAGAAGAAATGATAGCAGGAAATGTAGGAGTAGATCATCAAAATACTTACGATGAAGAAGAACTATTGTTCGTATGCAGAAGCATAACTAGAAATGTAAAGATATTTCATGAGAAATTATCAGATTTGGCCTTACAGATGGGGATTGAAATAGGGAAGTCAAAAGTGTTACAGAAGCCCTATAGAGCAGATTTTTCTGACAAGGATCTAGAAAATATGAATGCCTCTGGCCGAAAACTACAAGTAAAAGAATTAATGACAGTATTACAGAAATGGGGAGATCTAGATAAATGGAAAGCTAGATGGACAAAGAAAAAGGAAGAGGCACAGTACAGTAGATCGACTTCTGAATATTTATTGAAAGAAACAGGGAAAGTAGATCAGATATACCCGATGCGGGAGGTACCTGGAGGAGGTTACGTTCATGTTCCATGGAGTAGACAAGATATTCTGTCATTTACGAATGATTTTCCAAAGTTGAGAGAAAAGCCTATAGAATGGTACAAGCAGGTTGAGAGGTTTGTGAAAGTGTCAAAAGTATTGTTGAAAGATTTGGATGGTTTGTTCGACATAGTGGTACCTGCCGATTTGTGGACAGATTGTAAAATTACAGTAGACTGGCCGAGTGAAGAGTATCCTAGAGATGCAAAAACAGGTGCTCCATCAAATGATGTGATGACTTACCTGAATGGAAAAATACCACCAAAGGAAACAGATTGGGTGAAAATAGACAGGACCACCCAAAAAGCAAACGAGTCGGTACATGCCTATTATGAACGTCTATTATAGGTGTTCAAACAATATAGTGGATTTGAGGACATTGGAGATAAAAATATGAGTCAGTTTGTCTACCGATTTGTTTATGGTTTAAAGCCAGAGATTTGTCAAATGATTAAGCAGCACATGTTGTGCTGGCAAGGGAAGCCCATAGATGAGATTTTGAAATATGCAAAATGTTGTGGAGACGATATTGAGGATAGGCACAAGAAACTGCAAGAGAAAGTGATGTGGGCTCAGGTGAAAATGGCTGAGCGACAGGGAATTAATTTGGATAATCCAAATGATAATCAAGGAAAAGATTCTGGAACGAATGGTGACACAGGGAATGGTGGTAAAGTGAGAGGACAAATGAGTAGAGAAGAGGCTAAAAAGAAATTTCCTTGTCATGGATGCGGTAAGTTGGGGCATTGGAAGGATGAATGTAAAAAGATTCGAAATAATAATGGCCCAAATCAAAATTTAAATCCATAGACGCAGAATGACTCACAGCAGGGTGTAAATCCTCAGAATCAGTTGCCACCTGCCCCTATACAGGGTAATGTAAGCAGAGCAAAGCACGGTACAGACGTCGGATATCAAGGAGGAAGTGGTAAGAATGACTATGTGACTTCACAGTTTCTTTTACAGGATGAATTTGGTCTGTGTGACCATCAATGACGGTGCCTAAGAGAGGGGAGAAGGAATGCGTACTTGGCGCATCCTTGCCGGTAGATCAGTCAGGTCCATATGTTGAAGGGAAAGTAAGAGGTAATGATATCACTTTCCTTTTGGACACTGGTGCTACCCGTTCTACTGTGAGAACAGCAGACATCCCAGACCTTCCTCTCTCTGGAGAAGCTATCCAAGTTGTAGGTGTAGCTAATAAAAAGATCAGAACACCCCTTACAGAGCCAATGGAAGTAAAAATAGGAAACTTCCGAGAAATGCACCAATTTGTAAATGTGATTCTAGTCCAGTAAACTTATTGGGTAGAGACCTACTGTGCAAAATGAATTGTACTATTTTCTGCACACCAGATGGTGTTGCAATACAGACCCCGGATGAAGATCATGTTTATAAGTTTATGATAGCCAAGCAAGGTACAGAAATAGATTAAATGTTCTCTTTGATAACGAAAAACGAATGGAGAAAAGAGAAAATTGTCATTTCTACAAAAGGTTAAGAATTATTTTAAGAAGGATAAACCCATCAAAACTAGAGAAGGAATTATCATTCCACCAGCAAAAACGCCCGCTTCATTCATGATGATGGAGAGAGGTTATCATACTTGCGTATGGTTAGAAAATTGGATAGAATATACCAAAAATGATGAAATATTAGCATTCCCAGAGAATGGTACTTTCAATGGGAGAATTCTTCAAAATTTGAGAATGAGAATGAATGACTTAGAACCCAGACCAAGACTAACGCAATACGAAGCTTTAGAAGAGTGGGAAACAGAGGCATTCGAATGTGACCGATCAAGAAGCAGTAGGGGTTATAGGGATTTTTTCCTAGATACCAAAATGAGTCAAGAGACAGTCAAATGAAGCAGTGGAGAAGAGCGATGCTTACCGAAGGTTTGTATCCAGTATTTATGACAGAAGAGTCATTAGGGAGCAAATGCACAGAAAAGACAAAACACTTGACAGGGTTTGGAGATTCTGAAGATGAATTTATGGAAGAAATATTAAAGAACCCACCACCATATCTGGAAGGGACAAGTGGATGTACCCCAAGGGCACCAATTTTAAGAACACCCTTGGTGCCGCAAGTATTGCATAATCCACCAGTTAATAGGGTACTTCAGGATAAAGAAAAGGAGGCTGTAGACAGAAACAGAGCAGAATTGATACAGAAAATAACACAGCTGAAGGTACATACTGATTCCCTGACCATACCTGTAACAATTGGTCCAGTGGTTCCTTTATATGGTGACCAAGTAAATTATCCGACACCTCTAGTCATGCCTACACCTGTAGAGATTCCCAAACCTGAAACTTTAATAATTGATGACCATATCAGTGATTGTGAATCTATGATATCCCTAATGGATTTACCGATTCGAGGATCTGTAAATAGCACTCCTAGGAGGATAACACCTGGTTGCTCCAAAGATGTAAATATAGTAACCTCATCTGGAACTAAGAGTGCAACAGTAGTAACGCCAGAAGACTTAGAAAGGTGGGCACAAGGATCAGACAGAGTTCACCCCCAAAGATCATGGACATCTACAAATTAAAAGTCGAGTTAGAAGAAATGATAGCAGGAAATGTAGGAGTAGATCGTCAAAATACTTACGATGAAGAAGAACTATTGTTCGTATGCAGAAGCATAACTAGAAATGTAAAGATATTTCATGAGAAATTATCAGATTTGGCCTTACAGATGGGGATTGAAATAGGGAAGTCAAAAGTGTTACAGAAGCCCTATAGAGCAGATTTTTCTGACAAAGATCTAGAAAATATGAATGCCTCTGGCCGAAAACTACAAGTAAAAGAATTAATGACAGTATTACAGAAATGGGGAGATCTAGATAAATGGAAAGCTAGATGGACAAAGAAAAAGGAAGAGGCACAGTACAGTAGATCGACTTCTGAATATTTATTGAAAGAAACAGGGAAAGTAGATCAGATATACCCGATGCGGGAGGTACCTGGAGGAGGTTACGTTCATGTTCCATGGAGTAGACAAGATATTCTGTCATTTACGAATGATTTTCCAAAGTTGAGAGAAAAGCCTATAGAATGGTACAAGCAGGTTGAGAGGTTTGTGAAAGTGTCAAAAGTATTGTTGAAAGATTTGGATGGTTTGTTCGACATAGTGGTACCTGCCGATTTGTGGACAGATTGTAAAATTACAGTAGACTGGCCGAGTGAAGAGTATCCTAGAGATGCAAAAACAGGTGCTCCATCAAATGATGTGATGACTTACCTGAATGGAAAAATACCACCAAAGGAAACAGATTGGGTGAAAATAGACAGGACCACCCAAAAAGCAAACGAGTCGGTACATGCCTATTATGAACGTCTATTATAGGTGTTCAAACAATATAGTGGATTTGAGGACATTGGAGATAAAAATATGAGTCAGTTTGTCTACCGATTTGTTTATGGTTTAAAGCCAGAGATTTGTCAAATGATTAAGCAGCACATGTTGTGCTGGCAAGGGAAGCCCATAGATGAGATTTTGAAATATGCAAAATGTTGTGGAGACGATATTGAGGATAGGCACAAGAAACTGCAAGAGAAAGTGATGTGTGCTCAGGTGAAAATGGCTGAGCGACAGGGAATTAATTTGGATAATCCAAATGATAATCAAGGAAAAGATTCTGGAACGAATGGTGACACAGGGAATGGTGGTAAAGTGAGAGGACAAATGAGTAGAGAAGAGGCTAAAAAGAAATTTCCTTGTCATGGATGCGGTAAGTTGGGGCATTGGAAGGATGAATGTAAAAAGATTCGAAATAATAATGGCCCAAATCAAAATTTAAATCCATAGACGCAGAATGACTCACAGCAGGGTGTAAATCCTCAGAATCAGTTGCCACCTGCCCCTATACAGGGTAATGTAAGCAGAGCAAAGCACGGTACAGACGTCGGATATCAAGGAGGAAGTGGTAAGAATGACTATGTGACTTCACAGTTTCTTTTACAGGATGAATTTGGTCTGTGTGACCATCAATGACGGTGCCTAAGAGAGGGGGAGAAGGAATGCGTACTTGGCGCATCCTTGCCGGTAGATCAGTCAGGTCCATATGTTGAAGGGAAAGTAAGAGGTAATGATATCACTTTCCTTTTGGACACTGGTGCTACCCGTTCTACTGTGAGAACAGCAGACATCCCAGACCTTCCTCTCTCTGGAGAAGCTATCCAAGTTGTAGGTGTAGCTAATAAAAAGATCAGAACACCCCTTACAGAGCCAATGGAAGTAAAAATAGGAAACTTCCGAGAAATGCACCAATTTGTAAATGTGATTCTAGTCCAGTAAACTTATTGGGTAGAGACCTACTGTGCAAAATGAATTGTACTATTTTCTGCACACCAGATGGTGTTGCAATACAGACCCCGGATGAAGATCATGTTTATAAGTTTATGATAGCCAAGCAAGGTACAGAAATAGATTAAATGTTCTCTTTGATAACGAAAAACGAATGGAGAAAAGAGAAAATTGTCATTTCTACAAAAGGTTAAGAATTATTTTAAGAAGGATAAACCCATCAAAACTAGAGAAGGAATTATCATTCCACCAGCAAAAACGCCCGCTTCATTCATGATGATGGAGAGAGGTTATCATACTTGCGTATGGTTAGAAAATTGGATAGAATATACCAAAAATGATGAAATATTAGCATTCCCAGAGAATGGTACTTTCAATGGGAGAATTCTTCAAAATTTGAGAATGAGAATGAATGACTTAGAACCCAGACCAAGACTAACGCAATACGAAGCTTTAGAAGAGTGGGAAACAGAGGCATTCGAATGTGACCGATCAAGAAGCAGTAGGGGTTATAGGGGATTTTTTCCTAGATACCAAAATGAGTCAAGAGACAGTCAAATGAAGCAGTGGAGAAGAGCGATGCTTACCGAAGGTTTGTATCCAGTATTTATGACAGAAGAGTCATTAGGGAGCAAATGCACAGAAAAGACAAAACACTTGACAGGGTTTGGAGATTCTGAAGATGAATTTATGGAAGAAATATTAAAGAACCCACCACCATATCTGGAAGGGACAAGTGGATGTACCCCAAGGGCACCAATTTTAAGAACACCCTTGGTGCCGCAAGTATTGCATAATCCACCAGTTAATAGGGTACTTCAGGATAAAGAAAAGGAGGCTGTAGACAGAAACAGAGCAGAATTGATACAGAAAATAACACAGCTGAAGGTACATACTGATTCCCTGACCATACCTGTAACAATTGGTCCAGTGGTTCCTTTATATGGTGACCAAGTAAATTATCCGAAACCTCTAGTCATGCCTACACCTGTAGAGATTCCCAAACCTGAAACTTTAATAATTGATGACCATATCAGTGATTGTGAATCTATGATATCCCTAATGGATTTACCGATTCGAGGATCTGTAAATAGCACTCCTAGGAGGATAACACCTGGTTGCTCCAAAGATGTAAATATAGTAACCTCATCTGGAACTAAGAGTGCAACAGTAGTAACGCCAGAAGACTTAGAAAGGTGGGCACAAGGATCAGACAGAGTTCACCCCCAAAGATCATGGACATCTACAAATTAAAAGTCGAGTTAGAAGAAATGATAGCAGGAAATGTAGGAGTAGATCGTCAAAATACTTACGATGAAGAAGAACTATTGTTCGTATGCAGAAGCATAACTAGAAATGTAAAGATATTTCATGAGAAATTATCAGATTTGGCCTTACAGATGGGGATTGAAATAGGGAAGTCAAAAGTGTTACAGAAGCCCTATAGAGCAGATTTTTCTGACAAGGATCTAGAAAATATGAATGCCTCTGGCCGAAAACTACAAGTAAAAGAATTAATGACAGTATTACAGAAATGGGGAGATCTAGATAAATGGAAAGCTAGATGGACAAAGAAAAAGGAAGAGGCACAGTACAGTAGATCGACTTCTGAATATTTATTGAAAGAAACAGGGAAAGTAGATCAGATATACCCGATGCGGGAGGTACCTGGAGGAGGTTACGTTCATGTTCCATGGAGTAGACAAGATATTCTGTCATTTACGAATGATTTTCCAAAGTTGAGAGAAAAGCCTATAGAATGGTACAAGCAGGTTGAGAGGTTTGTGAAAGTGTCAAAAGTATTGTTGAAAGATTTGGATGGTTTGTTCGACATAGTGGTACCTGCCGATTTGTGGACAGATTGTAAAATTACAGTAGACTGGCCGAGTGAAGAGTATCCTAGAGATGCAAAAACAGGTGCTCCATCAAATGATGTGATGACTTACCTGAATGGAAAAATACCACCAAAGGAAACAGATTGGGTGAAAATAGACAGGACCACCCAAAAAGCAAACGAGTCGGTACATGCCTATTATGAACGTCTATTATAGGTGTTCAAACAATATAGTGGATTTGAGGACATTGGAGATAAAAATATGAGTCAGTTTGTCTACCGATTTGTTTATGGTTTAAAGCCAGAGATTTGTCAAATGATTAAGCAGCACATGTTGTGCTGGCAAGGGAAGCCCATAGATGAGATTTTGAAATATGCAAAATGTTGTGGAGACGATATTGAGGATAGGCACAAGAAACTGCAAGAGAAAGTGATGTGGGCTCAGGTGAAAATGGCTGAGCGACAGGGAATTAATTTGGATAATCCAAATGATAATCAAGGAAAAGATTCTGGAACGAATGGTGACACAGGGAATGGTGGTAAAGTGAGAGGACAAATGAGTAGAGAAGAGGCTAAAAAGAAATTTCCTTGTCATGGATGCGGTAAGTTGGGGCATTGGAAGGATGAATGTAAAAAGATTCGAAATAATAATGGCCCAAATCAAAATTTAAATCCATAGACGCAGAATGACTCACAGCAGGGTGTAAATCCTCAGAATCAGTTGCCACCTGCCCCTATACAGGTTAATGTAAGCAGAGCAAAGCACGGTACAGACGTCGGATATCAAGGAGGAAGTGGTAAGAATGACTATGTGACTTCACAGTTTCTTTTACAGGATGAATTTGGTCTGTGTGACCATCAATGACGGTGCCTAAGAGAGGGGGAGAAGGAATGCGTACTTGGCGCATCCTTGCCGGTAGATCAGTCAGGTCCATATGTTGAAGGGAAAGTAAGAGGTAATGATATCACTTTCCTTTTGGACACTGGTGCTACCCGTTCTACTGTGAGAACAGCAGACATCCCAGACCTTCCTCTCTCTGGAGAAGCTATCCAAGTTGTAGGTGTAGCTAATAAAAAGATCAGAACACCCCTTACAGAGCCAATGGAAGTAAAAATAGGAAACTTCCGAGAAATGCACCAATTTGTAAATGTGATTCTAGTCCAGTAAACTTATTGGGTAGAGACCTACTGTGCAAAATGAATTGTACTATTTTCTGCACACCAGATGGTGTTGCAATACAGACCCTGGATGAAGATCATGTTTATAAGTTTATGATAGCCAAGCAAGGTACAGAAATAGATTAAATGTTCTCTTTGATAACGAAAAACGAATTACCAGAAGAACTAAGAACTACAGTAAATTCCAAAGTATGGGATTTCACTGGGAAAGAAGTAGGACTTATGATCAAAATAGACCCAGTAAAACTCACTGTAAAGGAAGGTGCAATTTTCCCAAATACTAGACAGTACAAAATGAGTGCAGAGGTAAAAGCAGGAGTTGTTGAGGAAATTAACAGAATGGTAAAACAAGGCATATTAAAAGAAGTTATGAGTAGCCCTTGTAATTCACCAATCATGGGCTTGAAGAAGCCTAGTGGAAAGTATAGGATTGTTCAGGATTTGCGAAAAATTAATAAAATTGTGGTACCTTGTTGTCCTATAGTACCAAATCCTGCAGTAATCCTATATCAGATTCCCTGGAGTGCAGAATGGTTTACTGTGATTGAAGCGCTCTTTTCAATACCATTGCACCCGGATAGCCAATATCTCTTTTCGTTTAAATTCGAAAATAAAGTTTATGTATGGAATCGTGTTCCTCAAGGTTACACAGAAAGTCCCTCCATTTTCAATCAAATACTGAAAGGGTGTTTGGAGAAATTAGTGCTACCCAGGAGTTCAGTCTTGGTGCAGTATATAGACGACTTACTGGTGGCATCCAACACTCATGATGATTGTGTTGAAGATTCAATTGCATTACTCAACCATTTGGCTGAGGAAGGACATAAAGTGTCGCCTGAAAAACTGCAGTTTTGTACCACAGCAGTTAAATATTTGGGACACCAGAATGAAAGAGGGACAAGAAGAATAACATCTGATAGAATAAAAATAATTAAGAAAATGAAAATGCCAGAAACACAAAGAGAAGTGAGATTGTTTCTTGGAATAGTAGGGTACTGTCGACAATGGATAATAGGGTTTTCACTACTAGCAAAACCTTTAATTCAGTTAACCAAAAAGAAAGCCAAAAATCCAGTTGAATGGGATGATGAAAGTGCTGGTGCATTTGTAAAATTAAGAAATGCATTGTGTGAGGCACCTGCCTTGGGCATGCCTGACTATACAAGAGAATTCGCACTATTTTGCTATGAAAGAGAAAATTGTGCACTTTCAGTGTTAACTCAAAGACATGGAATAGACAGGCGTCCTATAGCATATTTTTCTGCTACATTGGACCCAGTGGCGGCAGCATTGCCAGGCTGTTTGAAAGCAGTCGCTGCTACCTGTATGAGCATTGAACAAAGTGAGTCAATAGTAATGGGATATACTGTAACAGTATTTGTCCCACATGCAGTTGTGATCCTGTTGACAAGAACTCGAACTCAGCATCTCACACCGAGTCGGATGACAAGGTATGAACGAATTATCCTTGGTGCTGAAAATGTGACCATAGTTAGGTGCACTATCGTGAATCCTGCTACATTATTGCCAGATCCAATTTTTGTAGAAGTTAAGGATGATCCAGAACATGATTGTCTAAAGGTCACAGAATTATGTACAAAACCGAGACCTGACATACAGGAGACGCCCCTAAAAGATCCAGATAGGGAGCTGTTTGTGGATGGCTCATGCCTAAGGCATGAGGATGGTAAACTGAGTGCAGCCTATGCTGTATGTGAACTAACTGGAATAGTCGAAGCATCCTATTTACCAGGAGTCAAGTCTGCACAAGTAGCTGAATTAATTGCTCTGATCAAAGCTTCCAAAATTGGGAAAAATTTAAGAGTAACCATATTTACGGACAGTCAATATGGGTACGGGGTTGTGCATGACTTTGGCCAACTGTGGATGCAGAGGGATTTAATGACTTCTTCAGAATCCCCAATCAAAAATGGACAGTTTGTAAAAGAATTATTGGAAGCAATACAATCACCAAAAGAATTGGCGGTGGTGAAATGTGCCGCACACCAGTCAGGAGATGACTGGGTGGTAGTCGGTAACAGATATGCAGATCTGGTGGCTCAACACTGTGCCAAAAACAGGTTGTCAGTAAATAAAAAGGTTGCAAGGATGGGAATCAGCTGCCAACTTATGTTATGTGCACCACCTGAAACATGGAATGATGTGAAAAGATTGCAAGACGATGCTGACGAGAGTGAAAGAGATGTTTGGATAAAAATAGGATGTACCCGAAGAGCAGATGACGATGTATGGGTATACACAGACGGCAGACCAGTCATGCCCGATTGTCTGATTTCACAAATGGCCAGAATGTATCATGGAGACACACATGTAGGGAGAGATGCCATGATTAGACTCTTCAGACAAAGTTGGTATAATCCAAAGTTTAGGGATGCACCAGAGAGTCTTTGCCAAAGGTGTCTAACTTGCCAAATGAATAATCCAGGAAGGAAAACAGTAATTGGTTTGGGAAAAATTGGAAAGGCTGAAGGTCCCTTTGTGAGATTGCAGCTAGATTTTATACAGTTACCACCATGTAAAGGACTGAAATATGTACTTGTCATAGTGTGTCTGTTTTCAAGGTGGGTGGAGGCTTACCCTACCAGAAGGAATGACAGTATTACAGTCGCAAAGCTGTTGCTACGAGAACTCATTCCCAGTAACTGTGGAATCAGATAGAGGAAGTCACTTTAACGATGTGATCCGAATAATCTGTGAAGCATTCCAAATTGAACAGAAATTGCACTGTGCGTACCGCCCGGAGGCTTCTGGAGTGGTTGAACAAATGAATGGCACAATAAAATCAAGACTGTCAAAGATGTGTGCATCTACATCGCTAGACTGGCCAGATGCATTGCCTCTTGTGTTAATGGGACTCAGAAGCATTCCTGATAGAAACACCGGATTGAGTCCCCATGAAATAATCATAGGAAGAGCAATGAGACAAGCACATGTACCTACAAATAAACTGCTGAACATAACTGATGATATGGTTCTAGATTATTGTAAAGGATTGGCTGATCTGGTGCGTTCTGTCTCTCACCAGGTTGGAGAAGACGCAGTTTCCAGGCAGCCTGAACAAGAGCATGATCTGAACCCTGGAGGCTGGGTTGTTGTGAAACATCATACCAGGGAAACGTGTTTATCACCCAGGTGGGGCGAACCTTGTCAGGTCATACTAGTTACGAACACAGCAGTGAAATGTGCAGGATTGCCTAATTGGATTCATGTAAGCCACACCAAAAGGGTGCCAGAGCCTGAAGGACAAGATCCTCAGACAACATCAATAACTGAGGAAGCTGAAGGTTGGCCAGCTGAAGAATCCCAGCTGAGAGATTCAAGAGAAGCTGAGGAAGAACAACTGAGCACAAGTCAGGACTGGATACCAGTGGTTGAAATACCAGAAGTTTACAACAGAACAAGAAGCCGAGCAAAATTAGAAGAAATTAGGGAAGACCAGATAGGTGAAGAAGAAGCAGCTCAGGAAGTAGAAAATGACACAATAAAAGAGCCTGAGCAGGACCAGATAGGGAGAGGAAATTGGGCTCAAAACGACAACGAAACAACAGAATTTGAGCAGGGACAGACAGGTTTAGAAGAACGCGGTCAGGCTGCAGAAGTACAAAGTGCAATAAGCCCTGATCAGAACCAGTTAGAACAAGAAAAGTACATTCAGGAAGAAGAAAATCAAGAAAACAGCGAGCAGGAAAATCTCAAGCACGAAGACGTCAATCCTGAACAGGGTCAATTAGTAGAAACTCATACTCGAGCAATTGAAGAAAAACCAATAAGACCTGAAAAAGAACAAATAGAAGGAGAAACTGAAAACGAAGAAAAACAAACTGTGCCACAACCTGAAAATAAGAGAACTTCTGAAGAAGAAATAAGAAGTGAAGAGACAGTGCAAACAAAGAAAGCCAGAAAAGGTGATCATTGGCCTAGTGTCGTTAAAAGAGTGAAATACCACATAGAAACCAGAAGTGAAGATCCAGAACAAGTAAATGAAGTAACAAGCCTAACAGGACAAACAAGTGGAACTGAAAAACGAAAAAGCAAAAGACTAAAACTTGTGAACAATAAATTTAAAGGTCCTGATTGGACTTATATAATCCTTGAAGACTACGAGAGTTCAGAGTCAAGTGAAAGTGGTGACGAAAGAACAAGTGCGGAACTGACTTATGAGAAAGAAATAAAACCACCTTGATAACGTTAAAAGTCTTGAAAGAAAAAGATAAGAAGAGAAATCTTGCTTGTCAAAATGCCTGACGACAGAGTTTCTGGGAGACCGAAACGGAAATGTTGTAAAAGATGCTGTGCTATATGCATATGTAGTCTGGTAGTGGTGCTTGTAGTATGGTTAGTTGTGATCGTAGCAATTCCTTACCTTATGATAATGGATAAAAAGATTAACAACGATACTAAGGGAAGGATAGATAACTTGAAAAGTAATAGAGTAAAATTAGAAGTAGAAGATGAACCAGAGTTTCATCATGTGGTAACAGATAACGATACTAGTTTAAATGTTTTCACAAAATTATTGTTTCAGTATGTAGATACCATGGAAGTTAGTAATTGTTATGTCTGTATGAAGTTACCCGAATCAGTAGCAGAAGGATTAACATATCATCATTTACCATTAACTTATGGCATATCATGTAGTGTATTGACTAGTTTATTTTATAAAACAGGGAGACTTCAGTATTACTATTCAAATATAGATGTGATATTTTCTGAGGTTCCGACTCGAAAGAATATGAACCCAGTGCTTAGTAGTCAAGATGCACAGTTTATGGGAGAATTTTTCCTAACAATGAAGTCGATAGATATAACACATGCACATAGAAGCAATCTAACATGTTCGTTACATGAAGAAGAAAAGATATTTTTGAATTTAGTAGAAGATAGAAGACAAAATTTCCCAAAGAAAGCATCTGAGCATAAGGCACATCTGCCACCTTGGGCTGAGAAAGAGGGTAGTTACACACCTGGCAAGGCTCAAGCTGCTATGGCTCTGGATTTTGTAAAGACAGGGAAAATTTGTCTACTTAGATTAAAGACTGATTATAACAATATTTTCATCGGTACCAGTGAATGTGAACATAATTTCTTAATTCTTGGAGGTTGGGGACTAAAAGGAGGAACAGATTCAGTTTTTCCTGGAATCTATTATGTGTGTGGGAATAAGGCTTACTTTAGGCTTCCTGCACGGTGGTATGGAAGTTGTTATTTTGGAATAGTATTTCCAAAAATATACCACGTAAAGAGGAACACTGGGAGCAATGAAAATAATAGTGAATTAACACGTAGTAAAAGAGCTAGTTTTTGGAAATTGTAGGTGATATATTTGGTGCATTGATACCTTCAGTGGGAATAATTCTGAACTCAAGGAAAATATGTAAATTATCTACAGTGGTTTATCGTTTATCAACGGAAACTGCTGGAGGATTTCTAATGATTAATGCAGAGATGATTGCGATTAGATCAATGGTTATGCAAAATCGACTTGCTCTTGATATAATACTGGCAAAAGAGGGCGGAGTCTGTAAATTATTGAAAACGAAACATTGTTGCACGTACATACCTGACAAAAGTGTAGAAATTGGAACGTATATACAGAATATAACAAAACTTGAGAATGAACTAAAACCACTGGAAGTTGATAGTGTATGGGAAAGATTGACGAATAGTATAGCGTCAATTGGTATCTGGTTTGCTAATGTAGGGAAAGGACTTATAGGTCAAATATTAGTACCCTTAGCAGGGATAGCAATAATAGTACTGTCAATAATAATATGGTGCAAATGTTGTAGAAAGAATGAGAAATATGAAGTGACAGGAAAAGGAAAGAAACGAAAGTTTGATGAAATTGAACTAGAAGATCTGAAAAGTGAATTATACAAGAAACTGAAAGGAGATGATAAAAATGGAAAGTGTAAAAATGAAACTGAGACAATTTTATGCTAAAAGTTGGCATCTGGTTGTGGGTAGTATTTGATGGCTCAGAAACGCCATCAGAGAGGGGATTGATGGAGCAAGAACTCACAATGAGACTTGCTCGTAAGCAATCCTCTCACAGTATTAATTTATTAAACTTTGTAATGTCTCTACTAACAAATGCACACATGAACACTATACGAATGAAGCTTGCTTATGTGTTTAAGCTAATAAGTAACGCTTGTCTAATCCAAAATGGCCGCTAAAGCGCAGGAATTTCAGTGCGCATGTGTCAACCATATCACGTGGTATGACGTCTTTTCTTTGCTTGGAGGGAAAACTTTGCTTCTGCGCAGTATGTATTAAAATGGCTGGTTTATGTTTTCACGTGCTAAAGCTTGCGCAGTTGCTGCAATTAAAACTGTGGTATTCTAATGCTACTAATGCGGGATAGATTTATAATTAAATGGGAATAGAGTAGAAATAAGGGGTATACAGTGAAGACATTTATTTGTGATTTTAATGTTTTCTTCTTTGACTTTTATTAGTTCGTAAAATGGGGCCTGGGTTAACGGAGAGGCAGCTTGAAGCCAATGCGAAGTACGCATGCGCCCGGGAAAACAATGCACAGCGATGAAGTCAACTTGGACGTCATCCAAGGCCGTGACCTGGTGGCCAACTCCACTGCATTCACGATGTTCCTGCAAAATTGCAACAATTTATATAAAACAATGTATTAAACTTTGTCGTGAGACGGGTGGGAAATAAAGCAAATGTATTAATTGTGAGGGGCGGTATTTTCAGACAAAGGGCTTTACAAAATTGAACTAAATTGACATGGTGTGAGGATCAACCCCCTGTCCCCGTCCAATCAGAAGTAGTGGGCCCATAAATGTGAAACATTAATGGGAGGTACCTGGGTGTAGAAGGGAATAATAGGTATAGATTAGTTAATTAGTTGAGGAAGCGATGCTACATTCATTGATCCAGACGCTGATGCAGAGCAGAACTAGGCTGATTCGCTGTCCAGAGAGGTCTTGAGGTGGGGGCGGCGGATTCTTAGAAGACGACTCGAGAGAAGCAAGGAGAAGCGAAGTATCAGAGAGGGGAACGACGCAGGCGTCGTTAATAGAGAGGTCACTTGTCCTGTCCTGAACCTGGTCCGGAGGTCTTTGGTCTTCATCCTTCTTGGGACCTATCTTTCCATCTCCTTGGCCAAGGGGTTTGGTTCTTGCACCTTTAGGTAAATATAAGCAACCTTTACCTGTGCTGCTGTCTCTATCTTCTCCTTTCTGAAGGACCGTCATTCATCGAGATTTGATTATTAGTATGCTTCATCCTTGATATACGATTAAGTATTATGTGGTTTTGTAATTTACTCTGCAAATTTAGATAAACATTTTAAAACTTCCTGACTTAGTGATTATTTCAGGATTATGAATTATATTGAATGTCACTCATTTTAAACTTCCCAATTATCAAAGGGTCCATTGGTAAGTCATTACTCTTCAATCAGAAAAGTAATTGGTAGCAGGGATATTGATAAAAGAGTACAACTGACCCTCCAGCAGAAATTGTTAGCGTAGTATGAATGAATGGGCCCAGGTGAGTATTCGGTGTATGAATGCTTGTTGCTAGTAACCCGCTGGATCAAAACCCACGGCCAAAAGGGCTACTGTCTGCAACCAGGACACACACATGTATACACTTTTATAATAGCACACAGACATAAGTGACAGACATATTTCCCCCACTGTTTGTGATATTCTGTTCAACCTCAATGAGGCCAAGGGGTTCTAAAAAATGTGTACCAGCAGCTGCAACTACATGATGCTTCATAAAATATCACCTCCAAATCCACTCATGTCGCATCGAGTACTTATTTATTTGAATTATAAGTACAGTACATGCCCAGCGACAAGGACAGCTGAGCGCTTTGTAGATGACATGGTGACCTAATCGTAGTAACATAGACAATGAAAGGAAATAGACAGTTATACCAGGAGGGATATAGGAATGTGCGTCAGTCTGGGAGGCAGACTTAAAGGTGCATTTCCAACTCCTAATGGAATGTGTGGAAAGTAGGATTCTGATGTGATCAGAAATGGAGCTCTACATTGTTGCTTGTCTGAGGTTTTGTATTTTCTGCTTTTATGGATTTCCAGGATTAGACTAGCAAACCTTTCAGATAAATCCCACATGATGGCTGTAATCGTTTGCAGGGTTTTGTGCTAAAACATGTCATTTAAAAATGAAATCATGGGAGCATGGCCTGCCTGGAAAGATGGTGGACGTGTGAAGCCAAGACCCACTCTACCTCCAGAGAACTGAGAGAAATTCTGTACCCCGTTAGCAAAAGCACTCCCCAGAGATGTGGTGAGGGCAATGAACGCAGTAGACATTTTAGGAGCACCTGGGACAACTGAATGAATGCAAGAGGTGTGATGTGGAAGCAACAGCCACATCGACAAGTCCCTAAGATGACTGATTGGCCGAGGCAGTAAACCAGGCACAACGCCCATCAGCTCAAAAATGGAACAGTGAGGGAGAGTGACAGAGGTCCCAGTCCTTGGCCCCAAACTGAAACAGGTCGCTGCAGAGACCCTCTGGTGAACCGCACCAGGATGACCAGCTGCCGTGCATGACGAAAAAGAACAGCAGGAGTGGGGCTGAGCCATAAATAACCTGGTGAGGTAGGGCAGCACAGACAGCATCGTGGACTGCTAGAAGCGGCAAGAAGAGGCAGGTATTGTTAGAAACTGGATTTCTGATCGGCAGAGTTATGTACCCTGTCCAAGCAGGAACCACAATCCTAGTCAGGGTAAGTCCAATCCACACCATAAATTAACCTGTGCTCACCCTCTGGTAGCTTGGGACATAGCAGGCAGGCTTAACTTAAGAGGCAATGTGTAAAGCATTTGTTCAACACTTCAAACATTAACACAGTGAAAACACAACAAAAAGGCTCCACGTCAGGTTAGAAACATAGAGAATTATTTTATAAATAAAACAAGACCAAAACGACAAAAATCCAATTATTATTTCGGGAGTTATGAATTTTTAAAGAATAAATGAAAATATGGTGCTTAAAAGCTTAAATCTACAACCCAGGACATCTAGTCACGTTTGACTGGGGTAAATCCAAAAGTTTAGGCCAACCGCGATGGAGAGTGGAACGGAAACAGGGATCAGCATTGGCCTGCTGAAAAGTACCTGGGATGCGTTGTCGAAGGAGCTGAGATGTGAGAAGCAAAGAGGTGATGCGTCGGCGTGGAACCGCTGGATCGAAGGCGATGCATCATCGCCTAATCGCGCAAATCAGAGATTCCGATGTCCAGCCGCAGGATGTAGGCGATGCGTTTGGTACTTAAAGCGATGCGCCGTGCAGTGGCCAATGGAAGGTCTGCGTACCGTGCAGCAGCTGCGAAGCATTGAAGAAGATGCGCAGGTTCCGATCAGCGCGACGTCGTCTGCTTGAATTTGTACCAGTTGCAGTACATTAGACACACTTCTAAGGGCCCAGGACTGGATTGACACCGCTTGGCAGGGTAAGACTTGCACCAAACAAAGTCCAGTTTCTGTTGCAGGTGGATGAGAAGTATTTGATGTCCCTGAGACTTAGAACAGGGGCAAGTCAGCATGCCCTTGGAGAAACTCTGAGTTCATGTGAGATGGGTCCAGTCCTTCCTCAGCAGGCTGAGGGTAGCAGGCAGCAGGGCAGCACACAGAAAAGCAGTTCTTTCAGAGCAGAAGTCCAGCAGAGTGGCAGTCCTTGTAGCAGCACAGCAGTCCTTCCTCCTGGCAGAGTTATTCACAGGTCCAGTAGTGTCTGATTTGGTGGAGTCAAAGGCCCAGTATAAATACCCAGTTGTGCCTTTGAAGTGGAGGTGACTTCAAAGAGAGGCTTCTCCCTCCTACCTACAGGGGAGTGATCCAGCTGATTTGACTTTGCGTCACTGGGCCCACTGGATGCTGAGGATATACCTCAGTTGCTGGATCATTTACTCACACATATATTTTCTTTTAAATATGTTTTATCATCTCTAATTTATAATACTGCGATCTTTTTATGTCATGACCATTTATTCTACTACTGTATAATGTATTTTAATAAGGAAGTTTGTTGTTTATAATTTTGTGAATGATCATTATTTCGTTGAATAAAGATTACTACTACTACTACTACTACTCACACTTACTGACTTGCTAGCTTGGTCCTCTGATGAACCTTTATTCATCACACTGAGGCGAGAGAGAGTTAGCATTTCCTGTCTGATCAATTTGACCAACTGGCTACCCAATGAGGACCAGAAATCAATAGCCAGTGTAAACAGTTTTATTACAAGTTAATAATCAAGTTGAAGTAAATCACTCTTAGAACTGTGCTATACAAATAGAGAATAGCAACAGGGAGGCCAAGCCTCCTAAAGAAATTTAGGTGAGCAAGAATTAAACAAACTAATAACTCAGATGCCGCTATACAGAACAGTAGCATAAGCGTCTGATACTCAGATTTAAATCGGTGAGAGTTTTCCCCATACATCAGTATCTATATAGCCCAATTACAATTCAGACATGAGTCCATTTAGATTCAGAAAGTAACAAACCTACAGAAAACAATAGGAATAAGGCATTGAAGTACAAGTAATACCAACAGAAGCATATTAGAAGCTCAGTAAGGAGTCTTCAAGTCTCAAATTGTGTATCAAATAGATTTCATCAGAGGAAAAAGGAATCGGGAATTGTCCTTAAGAGTCCATACTAGGGGCAAGTGAATTTGGGAAATGGTCTGGGTCAGAGTCCAAGGGTGGCTCTGCATAGGTTGCAGGAAAAGGATTCAGCATGCAGTCCAATAGAAAGTTCGAAGTCATCTCTCACTGCTCAGCCAAGGAGTAATAAATTATAACCGGCAAAGTCCGTTGGCTACTCCCATTGAGTTATGTCATCACTAGAAGTTCATTGTATTTGTTGCAAGATCCATAAGGTACATCTTTTGGCAACATGAAGAAAAGTTCCCATACTGTCCATGGAAAAATCAGCTTATCCCCATACTCATAACACAAAGCAACAGTCCTTTGTTAAACCATGAGTTCCTGTGTACTTGTTATTGTCGTCTATTCCCAGGCAATGTAACTAACACTGTTACATGAAAGTAGCAAATGTGAAAACAACCTGTAAAGAAAGCAAGTTACCAGACAATACTCTGCACAATTGGTTCTCACAAGACAAAGATTCAGGTCTTTAAGTGAAACCCTGCTAAATTAAGACATACATTCATAATGCACAATTTACATATAGGTGCACATTAAACACACACATATGTAATATTGCATTAATACTTTTAGTTCACTTGACATTAATATGCATCAAGTCACACTGATAATGTGACTACATACTACAAATTCAAAGTACATATGTGTCACATATATGCATTCTTTGGAAAATCAATTTCATTTTTACTTCTACAACATCATATCTAAGTTTCAGTTTATGTGTGCTACTAAAATAGCTTTGCACCAAATTAGCATTCGCAAACCAGCTGCAACAGTGAAATGCAATAAGGATGGTTCATATTGAAGTACACATCTATTTTAGTTGCAGACAGTCTAAGAACACAATATGATTATATAATTCACATGTAGTTAGCTTTCATCTATCACTTTAATATGAAATAATCTCTTAATCATGAAAGCACACTTTATGTGTTATCTTCTAATTCTAAAATATAGGCACTCTTCATTAGTGCTATGAAACTGTGTGTTCTTCACTTAAACCTTGTGTCACTTACAAATCATGTACAGAGTGCATGTTCATTTTATGTGTCAGATCTCATCTTTTCATCAGATTTTATAACGTGTATATCATTTTCATCAGGTTTTCTGTGATGTGTAAAGAGTGAGCAACTTTGCGCTGTACCAGGGGTATGCAGCCCTTTGTGTGGGGATACGACACAGCCTATTCAGGTGTCAGTGTCAGGTCCTCCTTCCCATCCTGCCCAGGATGGCCCATCAGGATGTGGATGGCCACTCAGTCACACCAAATCGCCCTTTGTGTGGAGCTGTCTAGAGGGAATGCACAAAGTCCAGCTGTCACCTACCCCAGACATGTATTGGAGACAGGCTGCAGGCATACAGGGCTAATATTGAATATTTAGCCAGAAGAGGTTCTATGATCAGTGACTGTGAAGTTCAAAATATCCTTGGGCTAAAGAATATGCCCATAAACCTCTGCAGTGAAACTCCAATAGGATACTCCCATTTTCTTTTCAAAAGAACATGGACAACCGGGATAAAAGAGAATTTAAAACAGGAAGGCTTCTGAAATTGATTCATTCAATCCCTGCTCCTCATTTGGTGATAACTGGATATTGAAGGAAAAATATGAAATCGTCAGCTTCATATCTTTTCTATGGAAATACTTCTCCCTTATAGCAGAAGAATCACCAGGAAATACTTCCTCCTCCTCCTCATAATCCGGAGAAGGCCCAGAGGATCAGGAAGAAGAAGAAATTGCCAAAACTGAGAGGAATGAGAATCATCAGGAGACTAAGCTGGGAAAAACAACTTTTTTGTTCTTTCAAACGTTTGAGAAAGTGATCTCATTATCTCCTCCGGGTTCTGTTCAATCATGGGAGGAAGGTTGAGATTTTCTATCTGCATTCCTTTTCACACCATGCAGAAAATCCCTCTTTGAAGAGGGAGGAGAAAGATGGTTCCTCTTGTGAGCATGTTTACCCATTCTTGTAACAATTGGGTAAACCAGAAATCAGACCAGGGGAAAGGAATCCTCTACTTAAATATGAGAATAGGGTCCTGAGATTAAGGACCCCTAGAAATGTTGACCACTGGAAATACATCTCCCACATTTAAGGAATGTAGGAGATTTAGGCAGATAATCAATTAACTAATCACTTTATCCCAAGCAGGACCGGTTCTAGTAGGGGGGCTGGGTGGACCAGGCCCACCCAAACATGACCTTTGGCCCACCCAGTCATGGCAGAAGAGGCCATGGAGAAGGCACCACTTAACGTCAAAATGTTTTTTCCACTGTCTTTAAAACTAAAATTGAATGGTGTGTTTTGGGGGTAGAGGTGGGCGTGAAAACAAATTAACAGGGAGAGCCGAACTAAGGCTCTAGCTTGGCCCTTACAGCCCATGCACAAGCAGAGCCCTGAAAATGTTTGCTATGTGAAACATACAACAAACATCATGTAAAATATTATACAGTCTCTTCAAAATTCAATATTTTTTATTTCTTTAACACATGGAAGCTTTGACATTAATGTCACAATATAGCGCTGCCCTGAGAAGTACTTATTAAAAGTGATGGTTTTTAAACATGAGCTTACAGTCATTGGCCCACCTGAACGAACCCATGGCCCATTCAGATGAAAATTCCTATAACCTGGCCTAATCCCAAGTAAAAAAAAATCAACTGCCAAGAGGGTATGAGCTGAAACAAACAAACACAGGCAAAAAGAATAGACGCCTCTGTTTTCCTTTTTCTCCTTGTTTTAACAGACAGTAAAAAGATGACTCACCAAGCCACAGCCCCATCTGATGACATCTGCAGAAAAGTAATGGCAGGTTGAAGCAGCCTAAATCCCTGCCACAATTACAATTACAACCTGAAGCCGTATATCTGAAGAAGGCTGTGCCCAGTAAGAGCACTGCATAACACCAGGGATAAAATGGGCCACCGCACCATTAGTTTAATAAACAAAATGCAAACCCTAAGAAAGGAGAAGCATGGGCCAATGCACCACCATATTTCCGATTTCTCAATTTTAAAAAAGCAGGGAGGCCTTAGCACGCCCTAATGAAAATCGAAAGTGCGAGAGTGAAAATCACCTGAAGAAATCGTAACCCAGAAAAGGCACAAATAAAAACAAGAACTACATGAAGTGGGGGTGGGGGTAGTAGTTCATGGACATGGAAAACAGCTTAGGAAAGTGGTAGCTTATAGGGTTTACACAGGATAAACCCTCATCATGAAGAGGATCAGGAGGTAATGTGGAGGCAACGTGACATCTGCCTGAAGCGTGCTGGGTCCGTAACCCAGAGGTCGATGGATCGAAACCATCCAGTGCTACCATCTTGCTGGAGGGTCCTGGGCCTTTTACAGGTTTGTTCTTGTTGTCAAGTTGTTGGGGATTGTACTCACAAATTTAGAGGACCTTTATAGCTGACATGAACCACTGAAAGGGAGAAAACATCAACAATACAATTTAACTATGGATCACCAGGTTTGTGGTGTTTACACATGTGTGTAAGTGTTTTGAAGCTAGCATGTCAGCTTGTACTGAACGTAGTATTTGTATGTGTTCAGTTGTCCAATGTGTAGCTGAAAAGTCTGGACGAATCAAGTCGTACTCTGGAATATAAGTTCTGCCAAAATTTTGGAAACCCGATATTGAATGGAGTTTTTTTCAATGTGTTTGGTTGTTGCAGAAAAGCACACTTCTCTAGGAAATGTGTTGCATGGGTCTGCCTTCACTTTACAGCTTGTATCACAAAAACAGGACACTGAGATAGGCTATTTTTGATTTCCCTGAAATCAAATTTGTAGCCCATGTGAATAAATCCCACAATAATGTGATCTACTCTTGCCAAGTGAGCTGAGAGGTCATCATCTGTTAGGTAAATGTCACCCACATACTACAATGCTTGGTCGTCAACATCTTGTAAACATTCTGTTACCTGGGCTGAAAACAACCCTGGGCTGTTCTATTATCCCTGGGGCAATCAACAGAACTGTTTTTGAGAACCTAAAGTGCTAAATGTGGTCAACTACCTGCTTTCAAGCGCTACATTTTGCAGACAAATCTGTGAGATGTCTAATGTGGTGTTGTATTTTTCTGCACTACATTGTTAATTAGTGCCATGCTGTGCATGTTCTGTACAGCGAATGTGTGTGTAGCAGTGTTCACATGTCTATAGTCTAATACTAAATGATGTGAATGGTCCACTTTAATTACTGGAAGCAAAGGATTATTCATAGCGGAGGTGCAGCTTTCTATTACACCTTGGTATTCAAGTTGTGTGAGGATCTCCCTAACTTGTTTTTTAGCCTCATGTTTAATGGGGTATTGCTGTTGTGGGGTTGACCTCACAGGTATGATGTGATAAGTGGATCTGTCATCCCACCCCACATGGTTGCTGTATAAAGCTGGAGCTTGTGCTAAGGCCCATTCCTTGGAGTATGAATGTTTAACTGCATCTGGAACGAGGTAGGAAAAGGCTGGTAAAATTACCCTTTCCTCTACTGGGCAATCCATGACCAACATTGGTGGCCAATCCATTTAAGGCAAGCGAATGTCATAGCCAAATGACAAGTTCTCCAAAACGAGAACTTTTATGGTATGTTGTATATCCCCCTCCATTTGAAGTTGTAATTCATATAATTGGCTAGGGACACTCGGTCTCCTATCCAGTGATTCCACCTGGGTATAGTCACACATTGCTACTGCCGCCAGGCACTCCATAAGATCACGGCCAACTATCATGACTTCTGCCACACTTCCCAGAATGGTCAGAGCCCACTCCCTGCTCAGAAGCAATGTCCTCAATATCCATGGCATGCTTGGCTTTACGGCCAGCTACCGTCTTCTTTTTGAAGTGAGGCTTGTATTGTTTAGGTTTGTCCTCCTGTTTTATTATATAGTCAGAAGAACATTGTGAGTCCTTCTTCAGTTTCACATCCTCCTCTGATCTGCTCTTCGATCCTCCCCCTCTCTCCGAGCATTTTTCAGATGAATCTTGAAAGGAACGAGAGGAACGTGTATCAGTATCCTAATACCTGTCAGGCGTTTTTATATTATCACAGTTACACAGATTGTAGTGCTTTTCAACAGACTCTGGTTGAGGAGATCCACCCAGTGTTTTAGACTTTTCTTCATTTTTCTTATCATCGCACTTCTTAGCAGAAGACTCTGATGCCTACTTCGAGTTATCCTTTTCTGAACTACCCTTAATTTGTAGTTTACTAGGTCTGGCTCCCAAAGTATCTCTACCTATTGTTGCATAGGTTTCCTGAATAAATTTAGGTAATTCGTGCTCCTCGTCTCATGGAACTAGTGTGTAGCCAACGCTGCTGCTTCCCCTTTAATGTTATTTAACATTATGGCGGATACTGTGGAAAAATTGCCGATCAGTTTTTTCAGTAATTCCCAAATCCAAGGCAGGGGCTGGCCCGTACTCATTTTGGATGGAAAACAGCTAATGAGGGCGTACCATGTGTTTTGGTATATACTGCAGCAAAGACTCTACTCTGTGTGGTGCAGTCTTCCACTGGGGAACAATCCCCATTGTCAAGCATATTCTGGGAATTCTATGTTTTTCTTGGGGCCCCATATGGGCAACACTGCCTCAAGCTTATTTGTTTTTTGTGCAATCCTATCAAAGAGCTCTAGTTTCTTATCTATTACTTGCACAGGAGCAGAAAGATGCTTGGTCCCAATGCCCCTCTCAGAACCTCTCCTGTATTAAAAAAAATAACTAGAAAAACAGGAAAGCTCTATGGGAGGAAAGGGAATGGGGAGATATGGAAGAGACTTCCTTTTCTAGTCTTCAGGTTTCTATTCTCACCCTGCCTTGAGTCTGTGCTTCTGTTCCTATTGGTGCGTGTGGTATTTTCTCTATGGCGAAGGCTCATGAAACTGTAAGGAACATAGACATCTAATATTCTTCCTTTCTATTCCTAAATCACATAATATGCATGAATAACAATTCTAGTAATCCCTAAAATAAATTACATATCCCTTACAGTTAAGGCTTTAGCTTCTCTTCTATTGTGTTTTAATATGATCTTGTCAATATTACTTGGTTGCTCATATTATTGGTACAAATGTATTCACCGTTCTGCATTTCTGTACAGTCTCTATTATTATCTTTCTTTTATGCACTCCTTAGTAGCATTTAATTAATACTTGCAAACTTGGGAAGAGCTGCGATGTAGTGTTAATGAAACTCCTTCCACCCCATTATACCTTTTTGAATCTGGGCACCCCCAGATTGTGCGCAGAGGTAGAGCGAAGAGTTCTGGAAGGGCTATACCTCCTAAAATTTGGCCTAAAGAATTCGGGACCACTTACGTGCAAGGCCCTGAAGGCTATGCATAGAGATTTGAATCAAATACATTTTTTGACAGGAAGCCAGTGCAGTTGCACCAGTGCGGAGGATACCGATTGGCGTTTGAGAATGCCCAGAAGTAGCTGGACTGCCGCATTTTGTAAGATCTGAATTTTGCTTATAGATTTTTTCTTCAAATTACTGAAGAGGGCATTGCAGATAGGACTAACGAAGAGGTTGCTGATTTCTGCAGATCATTAGGAATGAAAGGAATTATTTTCGTAATAAGTTTCATGGTGTGAAATGATGCAGAAGTAATGGAGTTTATATGGCCCTCAAATGAGAGATTGCTGTCAAATATTACTCCTAGATTTTTTGCTTTGGGAGTGGGAATCAGGGTAGTACCTAGCTCCTATGGCCACCAGGCCGGGGACCACATGGTGGTGTTCTTTCCAAAAAGGAACACATCCGTTTTATTAGAGGTAAGCTTGAGGCAGTTTTGAGTCATCCATTCACCGACCTGTCGCATGCAATCGTGAAACCGCAGGGCCGTTTCAACCGGATCACTGGCCACCGAGACCACGATTTGAGTGTCACCAGCATAGGAAATGGCAGAAAAACTAAAAGATCTGATGAGTTTAGCCAAGGGAGCAACATATATATTGAAAAGGGTAGGAATCAGGGCAGATCCCTGGGGATTTTATAGGAACGTTGTTCTCCTTAATTCGTTGCTTCAGCACTTTAGAATTTATTTAGTAAATTCTCAATTTTAGTTCCTCCTGATGTTTCTAACCTTGTCTTGCGAAAAGGTCAATGTGGAGGAAAGACTTCTATTCTGGGCTGCAGGGACTACTGACTAGGGCGTAGGTGAAAAGACTGCCTCAGTGGCCATCTTAAGGTTTCTCAGGTACAATTTTTCTCTCCAATTATTTGCCTTTGCAATTCTTTTGAACTGAAATCTTTTATTGCCAAAGATTACACTAATTATTTGTGTGCTGACCTTTGGGATTCTTCGTGGAATCCTGACAGTATCCCCTCGCAGGAGGGTCCTCCCTGTCGTGGCTTTGTTGAACATTTTGATGAAAGGCTTTGGTTAATCGAGGAGCATGTAAATCGGTATGCAACTCCCAGGATCTTTTCTCTGCTCCATAACCTTTCAAGTCTATCAGATAATATACCTGATCTTTTACCTTCTTTGAAGCCAGAATTATTTTCACTTCAAATTCTAAACCTCCTTCCAGTTGCAATGGTTTGGGCAGAAGTGTAGTTCTCAAATTTTGTGGCACCTTTTTTAGCAATGAAACATGGAATGCTGGATGTATTTTAACAGCTTTGGGTAGTTTCAAATGAATGTCACTGGATTTATGGCTTTTTAGGTGTGATATGGTCTAATAAAACAAGGTTGGAATTTTCGATGTCCTTTGAGTCTAAGGTTTCTGGAGCTCAGCCACACCATGTCTCTGATCTGAAACCTTGTTACTCTTTTCCTTCTCTTGTTTGCAAAGAATTTATAACGCTCTTTCCCTTGTGTTAAATTCTTTACTGCTGAGTGGTGCACTAGTGTTAGATGTGGGACTATGTCTTTCACTGTGAGGACAGCTATATCTTTAAAATCCACCAGAGAATTTGAATGCCTACCGTAGTTCAGAAAGAAAGGTGAGTAACCTGTGGATACATTTTTGGCATTATTGTGTGCAAACTCTGCAGTCCACAGATACTCAGGCCAATTTCCTTCCTGATCCAGTAAAAATAACCTTAGATATTGTTCTAGATCTTGGTTTGTCCTCTCTGTCTGCCCAGCTGTTTACAGATGATAACTATTAGAGTATCTAGTTTCTATATTTAACCCACCAGTGATGGCCTTCCAGAAATGAGACAAAAACTGAGAATCCTGGTCAGATATAATGACTTTAGGAATACCATGGATTCGTACTTTGGGCCTGATTACGATGTCGATTGGAAAGCCTCCGACCGACATTTGGATTCCCCTTGACCGTGTCAGAACCCATCTGCCCGACTTGGTCAGAAACAATTCCGACCGACCGATTACGATGCTTGCGCTCGGAAGGGGAACCATTGGGTTATTCCGAATTGGTTCAGGTAGGCATTCGGAGAATCCGGGCGGTCTGAGCCGATTCGTACAGCTCAACGTACAGCGTTTCCGACCGACCGATTTTACAATGTCGGGTTCCAACAGTGTTTCTGACTCGGTCTGTCCGACAAGAAAAGGCTGTTAGAAACTGACTTTGGAGGCCCTTAGCAGGCCCCCCTTCATTATCCGGTTTGGGGTTGAGGGGGTACCCAAGGGACCCCCCTGTAAAACCTTGCACAGTGTGGCAGGCACAATGGGGTGCCTGCTACAGGGTGCACGGTTTTCCGCAGACATCCATTTTCCCTATAGGAGCCTGTGTTGTCAGTCAGAACACAGGCTCCCATTGAAGTCAATGGGAGTCCTTCCGAATGTTGTTTGGAAGCATCATAATCGGTCGGGCGGAACCGCCGAACGCGAGTCGGACAGAACAGAATCCGACAAGGAGTCGGGCGGTTTAGTTTCCGACCGACATCGTAATGAGGCCCTATGTGTTGACTGAAGTGTTGAGCTAGCTGTTTAGAGGTCGGGACACATTTTCATGCAATAAATTGGCCCATTTTAGAAAAGGCATCTACACCCACTAGAATTGTTTTATACCCTTGGCTAGAAGAAAAGTCCACTATAAGGTCTAATGTTAGAGTATGCCAGGGATGAGGTGGAGTGGGTAAGGGTTGCAACAGACCTTTGGGGTCTTGTCTTTCTGATTTTCCCTGAGCACAAGCCTCACAGGCTTACATACTGATGAGTATCCTTATTCATTTGTGGCCACCAAAATTTCCTTTTCACAAAATCTTCAGCCTTAATGATACCTTTGAGTCCTGCTAAGGGGCTATCATGACATTCATATAGAGCCTTTTCTTGTAATTCATTAGTGGGTAGGTATAATGGTCCATCCTGGCATGGCAACTGATCACAAATCTCTCTGTTTGAATCTTGATCACCTCACTCTTGCATCATCTTTGGCTCACTGACTGCTTTATTTGTTTTTCAAAAGTTTCATTGAGGGTGGCTCCTATGATCTTCGACTTTGGAATTATCTTCTGACCCTCAATAGAATTCTTCTGAGTTTCAGTGTCAAGTCATGATAATGCATCAGTCTTTCCATTTAAACTTCCTGGTCAGTAGGTGATAATGAAATCATAGTCAGCAAAATATACAGACCACCAAAAGTTGCTGTGGAGTCATGGTTCTTGTGTTTTCAAAAATGTCAAGTTACTATGGTCAGTGAATACCGTGCCCGAATGTCTTGCTCCCATAAGATAATACCTTCATTCTCTGAAGGCGTCTTTTATTGTAAGCAATTCCTTCTCTGTCATGGTATAGTTCACCTCAGCTGGAGTCAATTTCCGGGATTTAAAAAACTACCAGATGTAACTGCCCAGCCTTCTTATGTCTCTGAGACAAAACTCCTCAGATTACCAACTCTTCTGCATCTTCTGATCATTTGAAAGAAACCCCTTTTTCAGAAAATGTTTGAGAGGAATATTTTTCTGAGAAAACTCCTGAATAAATCTACAGTAGAAATTTGCAAAATCAATAAAGCTTTGGACCTCTTTTACTGTGGTCGGAATTATTTTCTGAGAAAAGTCAAGATGCTACTCACTGGTGTTCTTTGCTGTGACTTGGAACTTGGAATACCAATCTTTTCAATTTGCCTCTGAACGTTTCTTTAAGAAAAATACTCTAGGCCCTCAGTGGAAACTAAAACGACGTAATGATGACGCCATTTCCCTAAATAAAACATTCAGGACGGAGCACATTACACAAGCTGCTCACAAATTAACTGCCTCAATGAAGTGCGCTGTTTCTAGCATCAGTGCACACTTCACATTCTATTCTGGGCTGCAGGGAATAACGACTAGAGCGTAGATGGAAGGACTGCCTTAGTGGCCATCTTAGGGTTTCTCAGGTACCATTTCTCTCTCCAATTATTTGCCTTTATTCTTTTTTGCTGAAATCTTTTATTGCCAAAAATTACACTAACTGTTTGTTTGCTGACCTTGAGGATTCTTCGGGTGATTCTGTCAAATCCAGAATGTAATCTTCTACCATCTGAGGGGAATCTTTCCCAGGACTGCATTGATGGTCACTGGGCGAATTACAGGTGTAGCCAATTGCAGATGTGCAGCTAGAGCAGCCCTTTCAGGATTTATTGTCATTGTTCGCATGATGAACTGTGTCAATCATCTGTATATTCTGACTAGACCTGTGTACAACGTATGTAGTTGTGCTGCTGTCAGATTTGTTATGTCTGGGTATGGTGTGTAAACCAGCTAAGACTGTCCATGTTGCTCCCTCATTGCAGAGGGTACTTAGTCTAACATTATTTATTATGTGTGGTAGGGCATCTTCAAATCAATTTTGGTGTTCTTGATATGTTAGTGGTATTTCTAGTGCTTCATAAGCTGTGTAGTTGTTAGGTGTTGCATCTATAGTGTAAGCATGAAAAAATCTTGATTGTGCGTTTGCTGCTGGGAATGTAACCCAATAATAGAATACATCTGGCCTGTCTGCTTCATGGGCCTCAACCACAAAGATCATGTGTCCACCTGTAAGGGGAAGTATGTGTTGCTGTAACATTTGTGGAACAGCACGTCCGCAATTTACCAAAACGTTAATTTATAATATGTCATCAACTATTTGAATATGTGGAATACAGAGAGTGTACTTCTATGGGGTGATCCTTTGAAAGGTTCAAGCTTGAACAACCTACAGCCAATACATAGGAGTTACCTACTCAGCTGAGGAGGATTTTTCCCCTAACACCATGGGCTTCCCTGGTAAGTAAGTGAGATGGGGCCTTTGGGTACACAAAAGGAAACTACTTAGGCGATCCATTAAATAAAAACCCAAGCTAGAACGTTGGTGGCACCATGTCGTAAGGCTTATACTTTCTCAGTAAAAACTGTGCATTTTCTGGACAAGATAAATATTAGAACTGTGTGAGACTGATTCTATACACACTATCAGGATATGTTGGCCTTAGTCCTGCTAGCACACAGTACACCATGTGTACCCCAAACCTGACCAGGTAACAAATGGATTCTATAACCTCAGAGCATGGCAACCCTGACTCCCCAAGGAAATTGAAGTACCAGATATAGAACCATTTTGTTTGGTTACTCATGGATACCCAAAGAGATACACAAGAAATACACAACATGCAGTTTCAATATTTATAACATAAAAATGTGTATTTGTAAAGCGCATGTTCACCCGTGGGCATCTTGGCGCAGAATACCAGGTATATTTATTGAAGCATTGTGATTCTTGAGTAGAATTTGTGCACTGCAACAATCAATAGAAGGAAACAGAATAAAATGATCAGCATTATGAGAATGGTGAAGAAGATAAACAGTTCAACCATTTTGCTGTTACAGAGAATATATGCTTGCATATAAGTACTGTAATATACTGTACTCCTACCTAGCGCTACCTATCCTAGTGTACATAGGGTAGGTGCATCTGTCAGAATCCCTGTAGGATGATCAAATTCCCTCGTTACCTGTGGGTAAGAGTCATCGGGGTGCCCATCTTGTTGGAGAGCTGGGCATCATCCCTCTCAAGAGCTAAACAAGAATCAGCTGGAATGGTATTCTGGCATGGGGCGACCTCTCAGTGCCAGCGAAATGCTCCTATAACTAAACAATGGAGTGATGTCATTTATATAATAAGCATCATCCATGTTGCCATGCCAAAGCCTCAGTCAGGCTGCCATTATTGGTTCTACCCTGACAAAGCTGCCTCTGAGTAGACTATAATAACAACAACATTTTGCGCTGTGAATTAGCTTTCGTACAGAAGATTCAAGGCTCTGTGTTAGATGGCATTCACCTGCTCTCCAGATTGTTCAACCTTGGCGACGATTATTCCCCAATTCCTGGAAACTAGCAGTGTGACAGTACAGAATAAACATACACTGTCAATCTGAGAGCCTCCAGAGGTGAAAGGGGATTGGGAGTGACAAGAGAGAGAGAGAGGGGAGAAACAAAGCTTCCAGGTGTCTTCGCTTATGACAGGAATTCTTCTGGGGATGTCTGATAGGGATCACTGACATAATATCGACTACAAAAATATCGAATACACAAAATATTGGCGTCTAAATATCGACTACAATAATATCTACTACCTATACTTATTTATAAAATTACAAAAATATCGAGTACACAATATCGTAAATAAAAAATATCGTTTACCACAATATCGAAATGCTAAATATCGTTACATTAAATATCGTTTACATTTTTATAACATACAACATTACAAAAATATCGAATACCAAAATATAGACACCAATCATATCGACTTTTTAAAAATATTGACTATATAAAAACTGCTCAATTAAATATATCTTTAGCACCAAATATAAATTCACATTATAAAACAATATAAAATACTTAAACAACATAATAAAATAATTTGCAAACACATCAATATATAAAACAATATATTTTGGCTAAAGAAACATATTACAATAATTAAATATAAACTTTAAATATATAAGACTTGCATTATTTCACATTAAAAATAACATTTAAATTATTTACAAAAAGTAAAAATATAAAATATTTACTTTCTACTAACAGTTTCTTAATTAGCGTTTCTCTTATATGGAAAGAAAGTGCCAAAACAATAAAAACAATTAACTTCAACCAATAAAACGCTTACATTTCAAAATACACCAATAACATAAAGCAACCAATTAAATAAACACTATATAAACATCAAAAACATACATCTCTTTTACACTTAAAAACTACAACAAAGAAGAAGGTGAAACTGTGCCCAACTGTTTCCTGAAAGAAAACTTTCATTACTAAAAAGAAATTTAAAACTGCACTAAGGGGCCCATTACGATACCCGGCGTAAAAATATCCGCCAGGCATGGAAGCGGCAAAAATCCGCCCGCACACACCGTCTGAACACCGACCACGCCATTACGATTACACAAACCGAAAACCGCCATCGGCGGAAAAATCACACAAAATACCGCCCGCCATCGTCCGAGTCGGAGTCAAACCGCCCGCCACGGACGGAAACACGCACGACAACACAAAACCGCCCGCCCTCACGGCCGACACACCGCACGTGAGATTACGATCGCACCGCCATGAGCGCGGAAAAACTACAAATATACCGCCCGCCAGCGCAAACAACGCCGATGAGAATCTACACGGCAGAAGCCATGGCGCCCACGTCCCTGCACAGAAACCATCCGCTGACAAAACCAATCGCACACAACATGGCCAACAAGTCCACACAGCAAGGCACGCACAAATACACAAGCACAGTACACATCCCGAAAACACCCCCTGGACAAACAAAAACTACAAAGGCCAGAACACCAGACACAACACACCTGAAAACAACAGACCATGAGGACACACCCACATAGGTAAGTACAAAAGCAGCACTCCCACAGACCACAACCCCTTGCAACATTGCAAACTAGAGAGGAGAGGAGAGGACACAGTGACACAGCAAGGACAGCAGCACACCACAGAAACGCACACATCACAACCACCACCACCACCACCAAACACCGGCACCACAAACCCCCTGCACATTACACAACACACACCGCACCAGCACCACAAACACCATGGCACCACAAAGAATGCCCAAGTTCACGCCCATTGAGCTGACGGTCATGGTCGACGAGATCATCAAGGTGCACCCACAAATCTATGGGAACATGGTCCAGCACACACCACTAGCCACCAGAAACAGAATGTGGAACCGGATCGTAGACCAGGTCAATGCAGTCGGGACCCTGCCCAGGAACAGAGTCGAAATAAACAAACGGTGGAATGACGTCAAGAGCCTGGTCAAGAAGAAGGAGACCAAGAACAGAGAGCTGGCAGCCGTCACTGGCGGAGGGAATCCCGCGCTCTTCAAGACCTTCAAAGCGTGGGAGGAGAAGGTGTGAGTCATCATACATCCCGAGATCCTCGCCGGATTAGCAGGGGGAGTGGAGGCTGGTAAGTACAAACTAATGTATACCAGCACACCGCTATGTACTCACATGCACTACCACCATGCCACAGCTCCCAGGGACAAACACCCCCATGTCCAGCACACAATACACAACACATCACACACACATGCAACAGACACCACCACACACAGCCCAAACAGAACAACTGTAAGATGCGTGGGGACATGTGTACACTCAGCCAGCCACGTAACCACCAACAGGTCCCCAAATATGCCAGAAGCGCCACAACGAGCACCCACCACACCCATTTGTCCGCCACAGCTGCACTAACCGACAAGTAACAGGTAAGTGGCAGGAACACAAAGTGCAGTGGGTGGGAGGGTGGACAGCCCAAGTACAACACACACCAGGCCCCTAGTCCCACAGCACAGCAAGGAGGAGCATCCCCCACACCCCACAGCCACGTGTCAGCCACCGCAGTGCACAACGACAGCCGAAAGGTAGACATCACGGTCCACAGCAATCGGTGTCAGTGGGTGTCCAGCCACCACCACGACCCACAACATCCCCCCACCCCCACAGACCTGCAACATGGAGCACCCCCGCTTAGAACCATGTGGCATCCAGTACAGTGCACGCCCGAACAACCTGCAGGTAGAAAACTGGACAGGGCTGGATTACTGGAGGCATGAGGACCGTAACACGACCAACACATGGGACATGTCACGTAGCAGACGAACACGCAGCACCGCCCACCGTCACGAACAAGTGAACAATGTGCACACGGACATGAACCACAGACTCACACCTCACATGACCTATCACAGACACAGCAACACCCAAGGAGCCACGTCTGCATGCACAAGCCACACTGAATATAGTACCACACGGCAGCCACTGTGCAACTCATCACACACAACCGAAACACCATTGAAGTCCTGTCCATGTAGCCCCTACTGCCTGTCAACCACACACCCCACAACTACGCCTATGTAAGACAAACAACACTAGACGCAACAGAGCGGAACAACATAAATGCACACGAACACCACTGAACCCATCAAACACACAGACACACCATGCACATACAACATACCATCCATCCCATCCGTCAGCCCCAGTCTCATGAAAGGCATGTCATCCACACAGCTGCCACACATACAGCAGTCACGCTAAGATACATGCCCATGACCAACCATGTGCCAGAAGTCAATGAAGCGCACGACACACTGTGAGCAACAACACACAACATGGGCCACACCCCCCACGAGCACTGCAGTGATGCACATGGCACAGGGCAGCACGCACACCAAGGAGATGGGACAACTGCAATACGTTGGCTGGCACACAACCATCACTCACTCATAACGATGCGTCCAATGCCATGTCCAGTAATCACAACAGACAGCAAATATGCAGGCCATGTCAGGCATGCACACACCTCAGACCATGCACTGTCATGCTGCCACAACACATGTCACGTTCGGCACCCATGGCTCACAGCATGTACCCCAAAAGCATATTCCCTCCCAAATGCGAATCTGGGGCATGGCCCCCATGTTGCCATATGCGTTCCTAAGCGTCCCATTTGAACCCCAAAAGCATATTCCCTCCCAAAGCGAATCTGGGGCATGGCCCCCATGTTGCCATATGCGTTCCTAAGCGTTCCATTTGAACCCCAAAAGCATATTCCCTCCCAAAAGCGAATCTGGGGCATGGCCCCCATGTTGCCATATGCGTTCCTAAGCGTCCCATTTGAACCCCAAAAGCATATTCCCTCCCAAATGCGAATCTGGGGCATGGCCCCCATGTTGCCATATGCGTTCCTAAGCGTCCCATTTGAACCCCAAAAGCATATTCCCTCCCAAATGCGAATCTGGGGCATGGCCCCCATGTTGCCATATGCGTTCCTAAGCGTCCCATTTGAACCCCAAAAGCATATTCCCTCCCAAAGCGAATCTGGGGCATGGCCCCCATGTTGCCATATGCGTTCCTAAGCGTCCCATTTGAACCCCAAAAGCATATTCCCTCCCAAATGCGAATCTGGGGAATGGCCCCCATGTTGCCATATGCGTTCCTAAGCGTCCCATTTGAACCCCAAAAGCATATTCCCTCCCAAAGCGAATCTGGGGCATGGCCCCCATGTTGCCATATGCGTTCCTAAGCGTCCCATTTGAACCCCAAAAGCATATTCCCTCCCAAATGCGAATCTGGGGCATGGCCCCCATGTTGCCATATGCGTTCCTAAGCGTTCCATTTGAACCCCAAAAGCATATTCCCTCCCAAAAGCGAATCTGGGGCATGGCCCCCATGTTGCCATATGCGTTCCTAAGCGTCCCATTTGAACAACAAAAGCAAAGTACAAACCAGACCCAGGATGGGCCAGGAGCCCGCATACACCAGAGTCACAATAAGTAGGGGCACAGCAACACACCCATCGGCATGGCCAATCTGTCCCATGCCACATGTGCACAGCACACAGTCCCATTGCCAAGCACACACAACTACAAATGCTACAGCCACACACACGCCTCCGGGAAACCCATGTACGAGATTGCACGAACTGTTAATGTCAGACGACAAATACATACTTCGCCAGGTGCAACACAATAACAAATCTCATTCTCTCCACAGGTGACGAACTGCTGGATGCTGGGGATGGAGACAGCAGCCAGCACAGCCAGCCTACAAGCCCCCAACGAGGACACACGGATGTGGAGGATCTGTCCTCCTCTTCGGACACGGACCACCAAGCAGGCCCATCTGGTGTGGCAGGGCCCAGCCGCTCCCCAGGACCCCTCCTACCCACCAACCCATCATCCAGGGCTGCTGAACATTCCCAGCCCCCTGCTGCCACTGTCGTAGCGGCCACACCCACGGTCATTGCGGCCACACCCACGGTCATTGCGGCCACACCCACGGTCATTGCGGCCACTACCACTGCCGCAACCGCCACCATCGCCGCACCGACCACCACCGCCGCCACCACCACCACGTCTTCGCTGGCACCAGCCCCAGCGCAGGTGGTGGCCCGGCCGACTGGATCCACCCTGGGAGCCACAGCGAGGACCGTGGTGAGCAATGTGGCTAGTGGGCAGGCCGGTGGCAGCAGGACTGGTAGGAGGAGCAGGGTCAGGGAAACGCCAGCCTCCCTTGGGAGCCATGCCCTGCCTCAAATGGCCAGAGTCCTTGGGGCCTATGAAGAGGCCCAAGGACAATGGGCCAGGTCAGCTACAGACACGCGTGAGGTGCTGGGGGTGCTGAGGTCCATGGACGCCCGTATGGGCCAAATCGTGGACCTCATGGGCCAGCTGGTGGTGGCGGTGAGGTCACAGCCAGGGACAGCAGCTCCCCTCTGCCACCACCTGCCGGGGCGCAGGGTCGAGCAGCAGTGTCCAGTTCCCCTGCGTCCACAGCCAGTGAGCACACCTCAACCACCAGCATGTCGCAAGCAGGCACCCCCTCGCAAACGTGGAAGGGGCCGTCCGAAGTGGAAACAGATCTCCCGGGAGGACTTCGCACGCTCCAGACGCAAGTGAGGCAGCCAGCCAGCCTTCCTTGACCACCCACTGCATTGACTTGGACTACGATCCCACTCCACACAGCCATCTGGATGGCATGTGTGTGTTGGACTATGGACATAGAACCAGTGGGTACACCCTGAGCATCACGCAGCCATGACCGACAGCTCATTGTCACTGCACGCACCACTTTTGTCATCACCTTACACACAATCACATGTCACAGTTTGAAATAAATGCACCTCTTACACAAACTGCTGTTTGTGCCCTGTGTTTTATTTGTACGGAATACAACGGCCACCTTGGGCGGAAAGGCACCTGATGCGTGGCATGGCAATGGAACCGGAGGGCCTGTAGGGACCTAGGGGTGGGAGACAGAACAGGAGCACATTCAATGAGTGTGTCACACACCCATCACACAGTACATGTCAACAACTACAAGCAATGTACACACATCGCACAGAGCAATAGGGCACAATGCCACAGCCACCAACAGTGGCATACTACCCTGGCCATGGAGCGTTGACACACAGCACGCAGTGAACAAACGGCCACCCTGACACAGCACACACACACCTGCACAGATACAGCCACATCAGCCGTCGTACATGGACACTCACCGTCAAGTGAAGTAGTGGGCGATGAGCTGCTGCCGCACATTACCAGCTTCCTCCTCTCCGCTGTCCTCCTCACTCGAGCTGTCCTGGTCTGCGGGCTGGGGCCCTGGTTGATCTCCGTCATCCACGATGAGGGGGATCTGCTTCCGAATGGCCAGATTGTGCAGCATGCAGCACGCCACCACTATCTGGCACACCTTCTGTGGGGAGTACGCCAGCGCACCCCCGTTGCGGTCCAGGCACCTGAACCTGGACTTGAGGAGGCCAAAGGTACGCTCGACCACACGTCTGGTCCTCCCATGTGCCTCATTGTAGCGATCGTCTGCTGGGGTGCGAGGATTCCTCAATGGACTGAGCAGCCATGCCCCATTCGGGTACGCAGAGTCACCTGGGTGTGAGGGACACAGAGAACCGTTGCTATTCCAACTGGACAGGGGACAGCATCGCACAACCAGCACGCTACACCACTCCACATACTCACCGACAATACAGCCACGATCCTGTTGCAGATTGGACATCAGTCGTGGCAAGATGCTGTTGCGCATTATGTGTGCGTCATGGGCCGAGCCTGGGAACTTTGCACACACGTGGGTGATCACCATGTCCGCAAGGCACACCACTTGCACATTCAGGGAGTGCGTGTGCTTCCTGTTGCGGTACAGGTGCTCAGTGGCCTGTGGTGGAACAAGGCCAACATGTGTGCAGTCTATGGCTCCAACAACGTGTGGGATTCTGCCAAGGGCATAGAATGCACCCTTCACTGCCGCCAATTCACGAGCCCTGGGGAAGCGGATGTACCTGTTTCGGTACAGCATCATGGCTGCCAGTACATCCCTCAGCACCTTGCTGAACATGGGCTGGGACATCCCTCCTCCACTGCCCACTGTGTGCTGGAATGACCCAGTGGCGAAGAAATGCATGGCGGCCATCACCTTAGCCGTGGGGGTGACAGCTGTCGGATACACCCTGCGGGGACGGAGATGGGGTTCTAACATGGCACACAGTCGATGCAGGGTTGGCCTGTCCAGCCGAAACTTCCTAATGACCTCTGTATCGTCCATGTCCGCCAGCAATTGGTATGGGCGGTCAATGTTCGGTCTCCGCCTAGGGAATATGGCAGTGGACACATGTCAAAGCAACACAACACATAGCAATTTCGCATACACATCACTGACATGACTGAGCAAGCACATGAGCCACAGCCCAGCTGTCAAGCTGGGACGGCACGGCCACAATACACTTACACAGGTCTCCCAACAATGGCAATGGCTAGTGATACAGACCACTGCCATGTGCATGCACATGGGGATCGAGGCCCCAATGACTTGCGGGGCGTGCTGATGGGGACTGACTGCATATTCGTCAAGCGGCAACGCCACGGCAACATGAATGTCTGCTGAGCATGGAACTGCTTCCGAGTCTGGATGAGTATGGCACACGACGACGACGATGTGGGCGCAGGCTGAGCGGCCAAAACAAGTGGGACCTGTGGCACGCGGGGATATGAGACAGTAGTAGGTGTCAGCACTGCACCCTATGTACAGCACTGTACGGATCACACCTCCCGAAACATTGACAGGTGTCCACATTGACAGCCCCATGCCAAGACGGCTGTGTGCTTGCAGTCACACGTCACAGGTGAGAGGTTACATTGCACGTGCCAGGTGGCAGACGTACATTGTGGGAGCTGGCATGTGTGTGCATGTGTCTCCTGTTCAGGATCCACCAGATGGGCGCTGACTCTGTACTGACCATTGGACACAGCATGTTCCGTGGAAGGCTTGTGTGTGTGGGATGGTGGCACTGGATGTGCCTCCGTTGGGTGGGGGCCATGCACAGGGCGGGTACGTCGATGATTGCGCATTGTTGGTCACGGTGGGTGCACCCACTAAGATGTGTTGCCCTGTGTTCAATTCCTATGTCCGCATGATGATGGACTGTAGATGTGGGCAGACTACACATTGGTCGATGTGCTGTCTATATGCATGTGCCTTCACACCAGGCACAGCTGCCCCTGCACATGTGACCCCTGCTGGACTCGCTGCTGGGTCTGTGGAGCTGATGCACCTTCTGTGCGTGGGGCGGACAGCTCTCCTCACTTCCCTCATTGCGCATGTCATGACTTTGCCGCAGGTGACATGGATCATGGAGGGCCCACATGTACGCGTGGGTAGGCTACACATGATTGTTCACTGGTCGCCACCCCCAGTCAGTGTTTCGAATGGGAAGGTTGTCGTGCTGGTGGTATGTTCGATGTGGCGGATGGGCGGGCCTAGGTGCGGGCTTACATTCCGGACATGGGGGGTAGTTGGATTGGCGACTAGTTGCAGTACACACGGGACACGTCTCTTCCTTTCCACATCTGGGTCATCCCTTGTACTCACTGACAGTGATACAGTCATCTTCGCCCCAGCCCTCATGTCCTCCCCTCGCTCCCCCAATATGCATGTGCACCTGCGAGGCTAGCGCTTGCACAGGCAGCCCCAAGCTCGCACCAGAGAGGGCAAGGAGTGTATGTGTGGGTCCAGTTGCACGAGTGGGCTGTCTCAGGGTATGATGTGTTGCGGGACGCCGTCCACCTGCGTGGTGCCCCAAATGGAGACCCGGCCTGCATGGACTATGCATCACAGTCTTCGCCTTCCGGATCCGCCACCTGCGACACCCAGTGGCTGTGGCTGCCCTTGCGGCCATGCCGCGTCCGTATGTGACTGATGGCCCACACATTCACTCTTTGGCCTCACTGGGGAGGGCTCGGGGGTGGTGGCGCACGCGCTTGCACTTAGTCGCAATGGCATGTGGCGTGGTTGGTATAATGGGCAATGGATGGGATGGTGCGAGCCACCTCCCGTGACGTCAGTGCTGCTCGTGCTGTGGTGCGTCCCCCTACACTTCCATTTGACTTGTGCCATGCTAGACGTTGAGGTTCTATTGCCTGCGTGATATGACCAGGAGGAGCGCGAGGAGACCTCTCACACACCATGCTCCACTGCCATCCCGTGCCCTGTATCGCCTGTGCGGATTGACTATGTTGGGGTTACACCTGGTCGACTGGGGCTGTGTGTGCCTTGTCAAGGGGCATGGCGGGCGCATAACAGGATCCAGCTTGTCCACAGAGGGTGGGCTGAGGTGCGCCTGGTACCGCTTTGTACGTGTGCCCGGCTGCTGTGCACACACGTGTTCACTCCCCCGACAGGTGTCCTCTCACAATGCCCAGGGAAGCGGTGGTGTACTGTTCATGACCCCTCCCAACACGGCGTGCTCCAACTTGGCATGTGCGCATCTACCCGTCACACCCACCCACCTGAGCACTGCGTCCATACGACTTCACACGACACATGTGTGTCTTCCACAGTTGTGCTACTCATTTGCGTTGACATCCAATACCAGTGTACTACATGGTCATGTCACGACTGCCGTGTACTTCACATACTCTCATCCTCTCTCATTCGTACTTGTGAAATGAGTCAGCGGAGACAGTTTTGGTTTCAAACATTATATTGAGTCTTCTGTCCTCTGTGATGCAGTATAGTGGACACTACTGGCAGCGGAATACATGTTGAGGATATACTGAGCATGATTGCAAATGGGATAGGGTGTGGGGTTACATGTGATTGGCTGTTGCATGTGGGATGTGGGCTTCAGAGTTACATCTGCTTGGCCAAGGCTGTGCTAATGTACATTTACGTATAGCTGCGGAGCTGCGGACATTGACACAGACGGTATACATGTAGCCTACCAGACCGCTTGGCATCATGGGCACAGTCCATCTCAGTTCCATGTGACAGGTTTGCTGCGGTTGTTCCTCATGCACGCGTGCATGTGAGATGACATCAGGGCATGTGCTTGCGTGCATGCAGCGGCGTGCCACTTGTTGTTGCACTGTGGTGGTTACTGGACATGTCACAGTCACTGGGGTCGTGTTGTTGTTGTATGCACTTGTCGTCCATGCAAAGGTCCAGGTATGGGATTCCCGGGGCGGGGGTGGGAGGGGTGCAGCACCCACAGACTCCAGGCGACCTATTCATGTCCACTGAGTGGTGTGTGTGTCCATGGGCGCTGGATCCATGTCGTGTCCTGGTTGTTCGTGCAGTTCCGTCCATGTGGGTGCGATACACAGACCCCATGCCACTGCCTCCCACGATGCATGCGGTGTTCCTGGATGTGATGGGGAACAGTGTGCATGTCCCGGTCATATCCGATGTCATGGCGATGTCGTTGATGGTGTGGTTACAGTTGCCGGTCGTTTGGTATGGCTGTTGTGGTGGTGACTGGCCAGTCCGTGCGGAAGCTAAGCATGGGTGCGGGGTTGGACATCATAGGTCAATCGGGGAACCTGCGTTGTGGTCCGACGAATTTACAGGTTGTCAGGTATGCGATGCCGTCCAGCAGGGCTTCCATGTCATTGGTGGTGTACATGTTTGCCAGCCAATGTAGCGGATGGTGGCTGTCAAGGTGTTGTTCGTAAGTTGTCCCTTCGAGGACCATGATGGGGCATGCTGGGTGACATTCGATGTAGCTGTTCTCGATGATCCGTCGTGTGGAGGCACAGTGGTCCCATTTCAGTGCGGGTGCGATGTTGGCCACATACGCCATGCCCCCATAGGCAGAGCAGGCCCTGTCGTGTGCGTCCAGAGGGAGGAGTAGTGGTAGCAGGTCCGCCTTCAGACATGCCGGGTTGGA